>JAPXFY010000020.1:53034594-53037094 GCA_030674185.1 Monoplex corrugatus
GGCTTGACTGAATAAATAAACAAATAAATGAATTAATTAATCAATTGGTAAATAAAATGAAAAGAAAATCACAGAAACAGAGGGTGAAGAGTGTGGTGTGGATATACCTCTCAGAACAGGAATAGTAACCAGTGGAGACGTCTTCACAGCGACAGACCTGTGTACATCCCACCTCCCATCTCTGGCCCTGTTGGTAGTAGGCCCCCTGGTACACACAGTAGCCTGCACACAGACACACAGACACACAGACACATACACACACACACACACACACACACACACACACACACACACACACACACACACATACAGAGTTACACACACACATACAGAGTTACACATATATACGCATAAACACACACAACACATACAGTCAAGCATACACACAAAAACATGTACACACACATACATATATACACACAAAGACACACATACACAGTCACACATACGCACATACGCGCGCACACACGCATACACACACACACACACACGTACACACAAGCCAAACACACACATATTATAGTCATCAACTTTTTGCAATCAAGCTGTGTCTTTCACACATCCACACACTCAAGCACATACACATAGTCACAGTCATACACACACACATACACACACTCACACAGTCATACACACATACGCACATATACATTTTCTCACAAACATATACACGCGCATTTACACAGCCACAGACACACACACAGACACACACCACACAGAAACACAGACACACACAGCCACACACACACACACAGACACAGACAGACACACACACACACACACACACACACACACACACACACACACACAGGTACACAGTACCTGGAGGTCGGTTGCCGGAAAGAGGTGGAGCAGTGAAGTAGTCGACACTACCAGTGGGACCTACGGTGGGAGTGAAAGAGGGAGTGGGGAAGGAGGGTGGGGGTTAACGAAGTCACAGTAGGGCAATGAACAGCATGGGTTCTTGGGATCCTGCAGCAGACGACATTTTGCGGGGTCCGGCAGTTTGTTGCTCATTGGGGAACACCTGCACAAAGTGGAACATTGCCATTGAGGGATGGACACTTCAGGAGAAGCCAAACTCCCCTACAAGTGATGGCACAGCCATTAACGGTGGAGACTTTGGCATTTTCATTTATTCCATTTTCTGTCCCATATTCTCCGCCATCTTAATGAAGACAGAGGCCGTAACAGTTATCCAGTTATACACGGTTGTGACAATTGTGACAATAGGGATGATAATCACAATGCTATGGAGTTCCATCTAAAAATTCAGACTTGGTGACATGCTGCATTCTACGTTTAATATCGTAATATTTCCTGGTGTCAACCAGGCCCGAAAAATACAGATACCTGCAATGTTGGTCAAAGAGATTTCAACAGCGCCCTCAATGATGCACTCATGAAATGGATGAAACTCGATTATGCCATCTCAAGTCTTCCCAATGAGCCTTGATGGGAGCTGGGTGGAGCAAAAAAATCCGCAATGACTGTTAGAAGACAGATGGGATTTAAACTCATAACAGATGGGATTTAAACTCATAACCTTCTTGTTGGTGGCCCGTTGCGCTAATCATTGCACAACGGAAAACGGTCTTAAATGTAAGACTTGTTTTACGGTTCTTCGTTTGCTGATAATAATAACAAGTTAAACTGTTATTGTCGTTTAAAGCCCAGCCGACTGCATACAGCCATAAGAGGGCTAGAACCGCTTCAAAACATAAAACTTCAACAGGAAAAAAAGAAGAAAATACAGTACACATATCAATGCATTCACGCACATAATCTAAGGAGATGCCCCTGGCGTTGACCACTCTGTCCAATTTATCACACAGGGGATTTTAAAACACACCTGAATACAAACTTGAGCATACCTAAGGACACCAAAACACATATAAAACGGGCATAAATTACTTAAAATTGCTTCAGCATATCTCACCTCCTTAGAGCCAAAAATATGCACTTAATACATGTACCCAATTATCAATCCTAAGAAAAAGTATGCAAGACTTTATCGAACACACAAAGGTGAAAGGACCAGCAAGGCAGAAAATGATAGGAAGAAATGACAGAAAGTAAAGGAACAAGGCAGAAACAAAGAGAGTGACAGAAAAGAGGAAATGTCTAGCACAGAATTTCCAGAAGGTGGGGATACTATTTATGCTGAAAGAGCCCCTGGACCCCACGGAGGTTAACAAGTTCAAGAAAAAGACTTCTAAAACACTTTGGTGGATTAAGATGTTTCCTGATTTCTTCAACACGATAAAAAAAGTTAAGGGTTTCCCCCCAAAAAAAACTTCATGCTCTTTTGTTTCTCACTGCAGTAGACGTGGCATATCACGAAAATGTATTTGTATCTCTATGATACTAACCGATTAATACATCTAATACCTTGAACCTACATTTTGTCAAAAAACAGTAAATAGCAGTGGTCTCAAGATTTCCTGTCTTGAGTACAATCCCTGCCTGCAATATAAAACGTGTTCAGTTGGCTTTTGTT
>JAPXFY010000020.1:53054594-53069594 GCA_030674185.1 Monoplex corrugatus
AGAGGTGCTTGAGGCAACAAAAACAGAAACAGATGGAAGGCCATGATCGCCAACGCCATGTGGCAAGGCACTTGATGATGATGATGAGCAGCTGTTCCACTTTGTTCAAATGTAATTAGGCCCTGTGTGTGCTGCTGTCGCCGCTTAACTCATGTCATGGGCAATGTCTTCCCAGCTGTTGTCGTTGATTCCAAAGCTGAAGAGCCTGGCTTTAAGAGTATCCTTGTATCGCTTTAACCCTTTCGCACCCGCACGCTATCCACCAACATCCCGCATTGTCCACCATGCTGGCAAAGCAAAAACTTAACCCTTTGACTCCCTCACCCTTGCCACCGGCATCCTGCATTGTCCACCACGCTGGCAAAGCAAAACTTTAACCTTTTGACTCCCTCACCCTTTCCACCAGCTTCCTGCAGGAAGCTGGTGGAAAGGGTGAGGGAGTCAAAGGGTTATGTTTTTGCAGTTGGTACATATAGTGCGGGAGTCAAAGGGTTAAATTAATGGCCTCCCCAAGTCATAGCGTCCTTGTTTCAGCTTTCCGTAAAGCTTTTCTTTTTGCGATGCGGCAGTTTTTCGCATGAACAACGTGTACCGTCTAACGAAGGTGAGGTTGATTTGTACACACTCTATACTTGGAAGGCCACACTTCTTCAGAAATAAAAAGCTGCAAGCTCGATACTGCTACCTATTGTTATCTGAATCGCTAGGTAAACAAACCAATAACACTAATGGTGTTGGGTGTAGCTGTCTGTCCGAATGACTAAAGAACCAATATCATTGTTAGCATTGGATGTATCTGTCTGTGTCATTAACGAGCCAATAACGATGTAAGTGGTGGACATACCTGTCCGTGCACTTGTACTCTCCGGTCATGTCGTTGGTACACTCACAGTTGAAGTCACATCCATCTTGCCATGTCTCTCCCGTCTTGTAGCTGTTGCCCTTGTATACACACACGTGGGCTGCACACACACACACACACACACACACACACACACACACACACACACACACACACACACACACACACACACACACACACACATATATATATATATACACACACATACACACACACATACACACACACATACACAGACGTACATACACACACACACATACACAAGCACACACAGACACACAGACACACACACACTCTGCAAGGTCAGTACTTATATTTCATATGGGCTGTTGTTCAAATATACCGACAACGAAATCAGTAACTAAATACATCCGTTTTATCCATTGTGTGAAAAATAGATGAATATCATAATGTGTCAAGTACAGCGTTCAAGCAGATGACATCATGAGAGGTTGGAAAGTTGATTTATCTTTCATGCACACATAAAAGAAAAAATGGTGGCGCTACACTGCGGCGACGGGCTCTCCTCGTGGAGAGCAGTCCGAATTCCATATAATAAATCTATTTTGACCATCAAGGAAAAAACACAAACAGATCATCTGCACAAACCGTATTCATCTTTTATCTTCTACACATAATGGGTGTGAACAAACTGAGATCTAAATGACGATCTAAACACCACTTTTCCTTTGTGCGTACAGACAGACGATAGAGACGAAGAGACCTCCCCCCCTCCTCAAAAAAAAAAGAAAAAAAAAAAAAGATGGTTGATATAAAAGTAAAATTTATATCTGAACACATTCCCCAATAAGCAAAAATATCTTTGCGATAAAACATTTTTTAACAACAACAATAGTGATAATGATAAATAATAATAACAACAACAACAACAATAATGATAATAATAAATAATAATAATAATAATTGATATAATAATAATGATATAATAATAATGATAATAATGATAATAATAATAATAATAACAAACAACAACAACAATGATGATAATGATGACAATAACAATAAAGATGATGATGATGATGATGATATATGATGATGATGACAATGACGATGATAATGATAACAACAAACGACGACAACAACAACAGCATAACACCAACAACAAAAACAACAACAACAGCAATAATAATAACAATGCTTAACAGTGCTCAAGGCATTTACAATTCTACAAAACAGAAATATATGAAACAGACATGTTACACATATTCACTGATTTCACCCATTACCATCACACACACACACACACACACTATCAATAACATCATATACAAGAATATTACAAGAACGCACTGAAACAGATGGGACAGGGTCTAGTATGACGAAGTTAATTTAAACAGAAGGATTAACGAAAAAGATGACCTCTAAGTTGGGTGTTAAAGAGGAAAGATTAGGTTAATTTCTCAGACCTCTGGGCAGATTATTGCGCAGAAAAGGTCCTAAACTAAAATATTCCCAGCGAACACACACAGACACACACACAGATACACACAGACACAGACCACACACACACTTACACACAGACATAGACACAGACACACACACAGACACAGACACACACACACACACACACACACACACACACACACACACACACACACACACACACACACACACACACACACACACACACACACACACACACACACACACAAATCACGTTCACTTTCATACCAAAAACATTCTCAAATACGCACAGATGACGATCACTATCTTTCCACCCAAACAGCCCCCAGAAAAAAACAGGCACCCTCACCCTGTGTTGGGATGGGACCCAAAGGTCCGCCAGGTGAGGGGGTGGGGATGATGGGTAGTCCACTGCCTGTGACCACACCCACCACTCCAGTGGGGGGCACGTTGGGGTTGGAGGGCGGGGTGCACTGGGGGGCCTTGCAGCAGACCGGGTCCTTGGGATCTGCCACCATCACACAGCCTGGGGACACGGGGTACACAGCACACCTGAAAGAGGACAGGTCAGTGTCAAACTTTGTTCCACAACGATATAGTCGTGGAGAAGTGGAATGGCATAGACCTCAATTGTTGCAGGGACCAGCGTTTTGAGCATGCTGGCTCTTTCAATATAAATAGTATCCCCACATTTGGAAATTCTGTGCAAGACATTTCCTCTTTTCTGTCACTCTCTTTGTTTCTGCCTTGCTCCTTCGCTTTCTGTCGCTTTCTGTCGCTTTCTGTCATTTCTTCCTATCCTTTCATGCCTTGCTGGTCCATTCGCCTGTATGTGTTCGATAAAGTCTTGCGCACTTTTTCTTAGGACTGATAATTGAGTACATGTATTAAGTGCACTTTTGGCTCAAGGGAAATGAGATGTACAAAAGCAATTTAATGTAACTTTGGCCCGTTTTTATATATGCTTTTAGCGTTCGCGGTTATGTACAAATTTGTATTCAGGTATGTTTTTAAAATCCCCTGTGTGATCTACTGGACAGAGTGGTCAACGCCAGGGACATCTCCGTAGATTATGTGCGCGATTGCATTGATATGTATAGTCAATTTTCTTTTCATTTTTTCACAGTTAATGTATTATGTGTATTTTGAAACAGGTTATAGCCCTGATATGGCTCTATGAAACTGGCTGAGCTTTAAACAAAAATAACAGTAACCATCTCTAACCCTCGGTGGGCTGACAGCTCCATGCAAACGATTGTCTCCAGCCAGATTCGTCGAACCTATGCAGTCAGAATGCAATGAAGTACCTCTACTTTTCTAACTCTGGTGTCAGAGCAGTGTTCAAAAATGCATTGCACTAGCAGCTGGCCACAAGCCGATAATCATTGAACAAACCGTCAAATGTGTCACATTTCAGCAGAACTGAAATTCCAGTTGGAATTCACTCATGAACATAATCTTTCGTAATCGAATAGGTCCACGGATAAAAAGGCAGATAGACACACAGAGAGATAAACGGACAGACAGACAAAGACAGACAATTACATAAAATACACAGACAGACACACAAACACACACACATAGGCCTACCTGTCGCTACAGCTGTAGAAACCAGTAGAGCCATCTTCACAGACACAGATCTTGTCACAGCCATCGTAGAACTGCTGTCCCTGCGTGTATGCCTTGCCCATGAACACACACACGTCTGCACACAACAAACACACAACGTGTATGCCTTGCCCATGAACACACACACGTCTGCACACAACAAACACACAACGTGTATGCCTTGCCCATGAACACACACACGTCTGCACACAACAAACACACTAAGTGTATGCCTTGCCCATGAACACACACACGTCTGCACACAACAAACACACAACGTGTATGCCTTGCCCATGAACACACACACGTCTGCACACAACAAACACACTAAGTGTATGCCTTGCCCATGAACACACACACGTCTGCACACAACAAACACACAACGTGTATGCCTTGCCCATGAACACACACATGTCTGCACACAACAAACACACAAAGTGTATGCCTTGCCCATGAACACACACACGTCTGCACACAACAAACACACTAAGTGTATGCCTTGCCCATGAACACACACACGTCTGCACACAACAAACACACAACGTGTATGCCTTGCCCATGAACACACACATGTCTGCACACAACAAACACACTAAGTGTATGCCTTGCCCATGAACACACACACACGTCTGCACACAACAAACACACTAAGTGTATGCCTTGCCCATGAACACACACACACACGTCTGCACACAACAAACACACAATGTGTATACCTTGCCCATGAACACACACACGTCTGCACACAACAAACACACAAGTGTATGCCTTGCCCATGAAACACACACACGTCTGCACACAACAAACACACAACGTGTATGCCTTGCCCATGAACACCACACACACGTCTGCACACAACAAACACACAACGTGTATGCCTTGCCCATGAACACACACACACGTCTGCACACAACAAACACACAAGTGTATGCCTTGCCCATGAACACACACACACACGTCTGCACACAACAAACACACAACGTGTATACCTTGCCCATGAACACACACACACGTCTGCACACAACAAACACACAATGTGTATGCCTTGCCCATGAACAACACACTCGACAAACAACCAACTGTATGCCTGCCATGCCACACGTTGACACAACAAACACACAACGTGTATGCCTTGCCCATGAACACACACACGTCTGCACACAACAAACACACAACGTGTATGCCTTGCCCATGAACACACACACATCTGCACACAACAAACACACAACGTGTATACCTTGCCCATGAACACACACACGTCTGCACACAACAAACACACAACGTGTATGCCTTGCCCATGAACACACACACGTCTGCACACAACAAACACACAACGTGTATGCCTTGCCCATGAACACACACACACCACACAACAACACAGTGTACCTTCCCTACAACACACAAAAACACACAACGTGTATGCCTTGCCCATGAACCCACACACACACGTCTGCACACAACAAACACACAACGTGTATGCCTTGCCCATGAACACACACACGTCTGCACACAACAAACACACAACGTGTATGCCTTGCCCATGAACAACACACACAACACGTCTGCACACAACAAACACACAACGTGTATGCCTTGCCCATGAACACACAACACACACACGTCTGCACACAACAAACACACAACGTGTATGCCTTGCCCATGAACACACACACACACCGTCTGCACACAACAAACACACAACGTGTATGCCTTGCCCATGAACACACACACGCTCACACAACAAACACAACGTTTGCTGCCATGAACACAACACACACATCTGCACACAACAACACACAACGTGTATGCCTTGCCCATGAACACACACACACACACGTCTGCACACAACAAACACACAACGTGTATGCCTTGCCCATGAACACAACACACAACGTCTGCACACAACAAACACACAACGTGTATGCCTTGCCCATGAACACCACACACACGCCACACAACAAACACACAACGTGATCTGCCCGAACACACACAACACACAAAAACACAAACGTGTATGCCTTGCCCATGAACACACACACACACGTCTGCACACAACAAACACACAACGTGTATGCCTTGCCCATGAACACACACACGTCTGCACACAACAAAACACAAGCCTTCCATGCAACACACACACAACAACGTCTGCACACAACAAACACACACAACGTGTATGCCTTGCCCATGAACACACACACACACACACATCTGCACACAACAAACACACAACGTGTATGCCTTGCCCATGAACACACCACACACACACACACACACTCTGCACACAACAAACACACAACGTGTATGCCTTGCCCATGAACACACACGCACACAACAAACACACTAAGTGTATACCTTGCCCATGAACACACACACACACACACACACATCTGCACACAACAAACACACAACGTGTATGCTTGCCCATGAACACACACGCACACAACAAACACACTAAATGTATACCTTGCCCATGAACACACACACGTCTGCACACAACAAACACACAACGTGTATGCCTTGCCCATGAACAAGAACCATCTAACTAACCAACCAGCCAAATTAACAACCAACTAACAACCAACCAACCAACCAACCAACCAAACAACCAAACCAACAAAAGCCCCAGGTACTGACTAACCTTTAGGTACAGGGTTGGAGGTACCGGTAGGCTGGGGCACGTTGATCTGAGGGAAGGAGATGGGGGGGCTGGTGGTGTGTGGGGATTGCGAGGTGCTGGGCTGCAGGGTGGCTTCACCGTTCCCTGGCTGGGATTGGTGGGCCTGTGCCGGGGGACACGGTGGGAGGGTTGGTAGGGGTGTCGGTGGGCTTGAGGGTGGGGACCAACAGGCCGGGACAGTACGGAGTCTGGCAACAGGCGTCATTAGGATCACCGACCAGCACGCAGTAGGGAGGTATGTCCGGGAGGGGTGGGCACCTGGAACACAGCGAAAATAACACACTGCTGTATGGTCATGTTTATAATAATCACAGTTTCAGGTTTGTTATTGCTATTGTTATTGTTGTTTAAAGCCCAGCCGACTGCGTAGAGCGATATCAGGGCTACAATTGCTTCAAAACATACAAAACTTCAATAGAAAAAGAAAAGAAAAAAGAAAAGAAAATTCAGTACACATATCAATACATTCGCGCACATAATCTAAGGACATGCCCCTGGCGCTGACCATTCCATCCACTTTATCGCACGGGGGATTTAAAAACCACACCTGAATACAAATATAAGCATAAATAACGACACCAAAGCATAAATAAAAATAGGCATAAATTACCTAAAATTGCTTCTGCTTATCTCACCTCCCTAGAGCCAAAAATGCACTTAATACATGTACCCAATTATCAATCCTAAGAAAAAGTACGCAAGATTTTATCACAAACATACGGTAGAATGGACCATTAAGGCAGAAAACGATAGGTAGAAATGACAAACAGCAAAGGAACAAGGCAGAAACAAAGAGAGTGACAGAAAAGAGGACATTTCTAGCACAGAATTTCCAGACAGTGGGGATACTATTTATACTGAAAGAGCCCCGGGCATCCCCACGGGGGACAGTTTCACGTGTAAAGCATGTTCATTGCACTTCACATAGTACTGGACCACACAGTAACAACAGAAAGAAACATGTAATCCATACAGTAATACAGTGACAACATGTAATCCATACAGTAATACAGTGACAACAGGTAATCCATACAGTAATACAGTGACAACATGTAATCCATACAGTAATACAGTGACAACATGTAATCCATACAGTAATACAGTGACAACATGTAATACATACAGTAATACAGTGACAACATGTAATCCATACAGTAATACAGTAACAACATGTAATCCATACAGTAATACAGTGACAACATGTAATCCATACAGTAATACAGTGACAACATGTAATCCATACAGTAATACAGTGACAACATGTAATCCATACAGTAATACAGTCACAACATGTAATCCATACAGTAATACAGTCACAACATGTAATCCATACAGTAAGTGACATGTAATCCATACAGTAATACAGTGACAACATGTAATCCTTACAGTAATACGGTCACAACATGTAATCCATACAGTAATACAGTCACAATATGTAATCCATACAGTAATACAGTCACAACATGTAATCCATACAGTAATACAGTGACAACATGTAATCCTTACAGTAACACAATGACAACATGTAATCCATACAGTAATACAGTGACAACATGTAATCCATACAGTAATACAGTGACAACATGTAATCCATACAGTAATACAGTGACAACATGTAATCCATACAGTAACACGGTGACAACATGTAATCCATACAGTAACACGGTGACAACATGTAATCCATACAGTAATACAGTGACAACATGTAATCCATACAGTAATACAGTGACAACATGTAATCCATACAGTAATACAGTGACAACATGTAATCCATACATAAGTGACAACATGTAATCCATATAGTAACACGGTGACAACATGTAATCCATACAGTAATACAGTGACAACATGTAATCCATACAGTAATACAGTAACAACATGTAATCCATACAGTAACACAGTGACAACATGTAATCCATACAGTAATACAGTAAAACATGTAATCCATACAGTAATACAGTGACAACATGTAATCCATACAGTAACACAGTGACAACATGTAATCCATACAGTAATACAGTGACAACATGTAATCCATAGAGTAACACAGTGACAACATGAAATCCATACAGTAATACAATGACAGTTTCACAAGAAACACCACAAGAGTGCCGATGGGACCCGCAGCACCAATGCCTCGCCACTCTCAGGGCAGTCACCTCTCAAGTTCAGACAGTAACATGCTGGCAATAGTGGGAAACATGCAATACATTCAGTAACACGTTGACAACAGTAGGAAACGTGTAATCCATACAGCAATACAGTGACAAGATTAGGAAACATATAGACATACAACAAGACAGTATAATAGGAAAAACATAACATTTACAGTAACACAGCCACAACGACAGAAAACATGTAATACATACGGTAATACAGTGACAGCAATAGAAAATATGTAATACAAGCAGTGATACAGTGACTACAGTAGGAAAACATGTTATACCTACAGTGACACAGTGACAACAATCGGAAACTGTAGATATATAGTAATACAGTATACTATCCAACTATCTGGTATAAAACACACACACACACGCGCGCGCGCGCGCACACACAACACACACACACACACACACACACACACACACACACACACACACACACCCCACACATACACATAACTACCCACCTCTGAGTACACCTGTACTGTCCAACTGCCTGGTCGACGCACTCACAGGTGTAATCACAACCGTCTGTCCACTTCTGTCCTGTCGTGTACCGTCCGCCCTTGTACTCACAGTAACCTGACAACATGATGTGTATATTGTACATCAGTACAACAATAAAACCTTGTTCATCACTAGTGTACTCACAGAAACCTGACAACAGGATGTGTATATTGTACATCAGTACAACAATAAAACCTTGTTCACCACTAGTGTACTCACAATATGATGTGTATATTGTATATCAGTACAACAATAACACCTTGTTCACCACTAGTGTACTCACAGTAACCTGACAACAGGATGTGTATATTGTACATCAGTACAACAATAACACCTTGTTCACCACTAGTGTACTCACAGTAACCTGACAACAGGATGTGTATATTGTATATCAGTACAACAATAACACCTTGTTCACCACTAGTGTACTCACAGTAACCTGACAAAGGATGTGTATATTGTACATCAGTACAACAATAACACCTTGTTCACCACTAGTGTACTCACAGTAACCTGACAACATGATGTGTATATTGTACATCAGTAAACAATAACACCTTGTTCACCACTAGTGTACTCACAGTAACCTGACAACATGATTGTATATTGTACATCAGTACAACAATAACACCTTGTTCACCACTAGTGTACTCACAGTAACCTGACAACATGAATTGTATATTGTACATCAGTTAAACAATAAACCCATTCATCACTAGTGTACTCACAGTAACCTGACAACATGATAGTGTATATTGTACATCAGTACAACAATAACACCTTGTTCACCACTAGTGTACTCACAGAAACCTGACCAATATGAATGTGTATATATCAGTACAACAATAACACCTGTTCACACTAGTGTACTCACAGAAACCTGACAACATGATGTGTATATTGTACATCAGTACAACAATAACACCTTGTTCACCACTAGTGTACTCACAGAAACCTGACAATATGATGTGTATATTATCAGTACAACAATAACACCTTGTTCACCACTAGTGTACTCACAGAAACCTGACAACATGATGTGTATATTGTACATCAGTACAACAATAACACCTTGTTCACCACTTGTGTACTCACAGAGACCTGACACATATGATATGTATATTGTACATCAGTACAACAATAACACCTTGTTCACCACTAGTGTACTCACAGTAACCTGACAACAGTGATGTGTATATTGTACATCAGTACAACAATAACACCTTGTTCACCACTAGTGTACTCACAGAAAACTGACAATATGATGTGTATATTGTACATCAGTACAACAAATAACCACCTTGTTCACCACTTAGTGTACTCACAGAGACCTGGCAATATGATGTGTATATTGTACATCAGTACAACAATAACACACCATTTTAACACTAGTGTACTCACAGAAACCTGACAACATGATGTGTATATTGTATATACCAGTACAACAATAACACCTTGTTCACCACTGTGTACTCACAGAAACCTGACAAATGATGTGTATATTGTAATCAGTACAACAATAACACCCATTTTAACACTAGTGTACTCACAGAAACCTGACAACATGATGTGTATATTGTATTACCAGTTACAACAATAACACCTTGTTCACCATTAGTGTACTCACAGAAACCTGACAACACGTGATGTGGGAATTGTATATCAGTACAACAATAACACCCTTGTTCACCACTAGTGTACTCACAGAAACCTGACAACACGTGATGTGTACTATGTATATCAGTATAACAACAACACCGCATTCACTGCTAGTGTACTCATAGAAACCTGACAACACGTGATGTGTGTACTGTATATCAGTACAACAAATAACACCCTCTACACCAATAGTGTACTCACAGAAACCTGACAGCACGTGATGTGTGTACTGTATGTCATGTGAACATAACACCCCCTTCAGGACCAATGTTCTCACATTAACATCCCCTCCTGATACCTAACATGCGTAACACAGAAAGCCTTGCAGTACAGTATCTATCAAGTAAAAAAAATACACACTAATAAGTAATATAGAAGACCCTGCAGTACAGAAATACACAGTAACACAGAAGACCTAATACAGAGAAACACAGAAGACCTAATACACAGTAACACAGAAGACCTAATACAGAGAAACACAGAAGACCCTGCAGTACAGAAATACACAGTAACACAGAAGACCTAATACACAGTAACACAGAAGACCTAATACACAGTAACACAGAAGACCTAATACAGAGAAACACAGAAGACCCTTCAGTACAGAAATACACAGTAACACAGAAGACCTAATACACAGTAACACAGAAGACCTAATACACAGTAACACAGAAGACCTAATACAGAGAAACACAGAAGACCCTTCAGTACAGAAATACACAGTAACACAGATCTTGCAGTACAGAAATACACAGTAACACAGAAGACCTAATACAGAGAAACACAGAAGACCCTGCAGTACAGAAATACATAGTAACACAGAAGATCTTGCAGTACAGAAATACACAGTAACACAGAAGACATTGCAGTACAGAAATACACAGCAACACAGAAGACCCTGCAGTACAGAAATACACAGTAACACAGAAGACCCTGCAGTACAGAAATACATAGTAACACAGAAGATCTTGCAGTACAAAAATACACAGTAACACAGAAGACATTGCAGTACAGAAATACACAGTAACACAGAAGACATTGCAGTACAGAAATACACAGAAACACAGAAGACATTGCAGTACAGAAATACACAATAACACAGAAGACATTGCAGTACAAAAATACACAGTAACACAGAAGACATTGCAGTACAGAAATACACAGTAACACAGAAGACATTGCAGTACAGAAATACACAGTAACACAGAAGACATTGCAGTACAGAAATACACAGAAACACAGAAGATCTTGCAGTACAGAAATACATAGTAACACAGATCTTGCAGTACAGAAATACACAGTAACACAGAAGACATTTCAGTACAGAAATACACAGTAACACAGAAGACCCTGCAGTACAGAAATACACAGTAACACAGAACACATTACAGTACAGAAATACACAGAAACACAGAAGACATTTCAGTACAGAAATACACAGTAACACAGAAGATCTTGCAGTACAGAAATACACAGTAACACAGAAGACACTGCAGTACAAAAATACACAGTAACACAGAAGACCTGATACAGAGAAACACAGAAGACCCTGCAGTACAGAAATACAGAGAAACACAGAAGACCTGACACAGAGAAACACAGAAGACCCTGCAGTACAGAAATACAGAGAAACACAGAAGACCTGACACAGAGAAACACAGAAGACCCTGCAGTACAGAAATACAGAGAAACACAGAAGACCTGATACAGAGAAACACAGAAGACCTGATACAGAGAAACACAGAAGACCTGATACAGAGAAACACAGAAGACCTGATACAGAGAAACACAGAAGACCTGATACAGAGAAACACAGAAGACCTGACACAGAGAAACACAGAAGACCCTGCAGTACAGAAATACAGAGAAACACAGAAGACCTGATACAGAGAAACACAGAAGACCTGATACAGAGAAACACAAAAGACCCTGCTGTACAGAAATACACAGTAACACAGAAGACCTTTCAGTACAGAAATACACAGTAACACAGAAGACCTTACAGTACAGAAATACACAGTAACACAGAAGATCTTGCAGTACAGAAATACACAGTAACACAGAAGACACTGCAGTACAGAAATACACAGTAACACAGAAGACATTTCAGTACAGAAATACACAGTAACACAGAAGACATTGCAGTACAGAAATACACAGTAACACAGAAGACCATGCAGTACAGAAATACACAGTAACACAGAAGACATTGCAGTACAGAAATACACGGCAACACAGAAGACCCTGCAGTACAGAAATACACAGTAACACAGAAGACCCTGCAGTACAGAAATACACAGTAACACAGAAGACATTGCAATAAAGAAATACACAGTAACACAGAAGACTTTGCAATAAAGAAATACACAGTAACACAGAAGACCCTGCAGTACAGAAATACACAGTAACACAGAAGACATTGCAGTACAGAAATACACAGTAACACAGAAGACATTGCAGTACAGAAATACACAGTAACACAGAAGACATTGCAGTACAGAAATACACAGTAACACAGAAGACATTGCAGTACAGAAATACACAGTAACACAGAAGACCCTGCAGTAAAGAAATCCACAGTAATATAAAACACCTTGCAGTAATGAAATACACAGTAACAGGCAAAAACTTGCTGTAAACTATCTAGTATCTATAAAAGTAGAAACAAGACCTTGCAATAATGTTCTATCAAAATGTAAAGCCCACCTAGCAGTAGCACTACACGGTAAGTACTGAAGGGACAGTCCAGCCAACTAGCAAAGACAACTAATCAAGCGAGGAACCCAAATAACCAACCAATCAGCCAACTTAACAACACATCAAAAAGCAGCAAACCAACCGAACCACCAAAACGCAAGCAACCAAGCAAGCAAGCAACCAACCAAAAAGCAAGCAAGCAACCAACTAACCAAAAAGCAAGCAAGCAAACAGCTAACCAACAAAAAATGCAGGCAAGCAACCAAATAACCAAATTATCAAAAAACAATCAACCAGCCAATCAACCAGCCAACCCAATCCAACCCCCCCCCAAAACAAACAAACAAACAAACAAACAAAAAAACAACAACAACAACAAAAACAACAACCAATCAACCAAACCACCGAAAATGCAACCAAGCAAGCAAGCAGCAAACCAACTAACCAACCATCAAAAAACAACCAACCAACCCATCCAACAAAAGCAGCCAAGCAGCCGACTAACTCAACCACATAAAGCAAGCAAGCAACCAACTAACCCAACCACTAAAAAGCAAGACAGCAAACAAACCAATCCAATCACAAAAAGCAAGCAAGCAGCCGACTAACTCAACCACGTAAAGCAAGCAAGCAAGCAAGCAAGCAAGCAACTAACCCAACCACTAAAAAGCAAGACAACAAACAAACTAATCCAACCACAAAAAGCAAGCAAGCAACCAACTAACCTTACATTCAACAAGCATCCAATCTGCTAACTAACTAACTAATCCAACCTCTAAACAGCAAGAATGCAACAAACTAGCCCAATCACCAAAAAGCAAGCAATCAAACAAATAAAGGAATCCACCAACCAATCTACCAAATCAATGGATCAACCAAACAACCAACCAAACTATCAACCAAACAACTAACCCACCGGGCAACTAACCAACCAACTATCCAAACCATCAACCAATGGAAACAGTACCATAATCACCAAACACAATAAGCACTCACCGCCACCACCACCAACCCCACCCAAAGAAACAGCCCACAACTCACCGGTGGGGGTGTTGAGGGTACCCGTCAGGATGCCGGTGACGGTGGTGGGGATGGGACTGGGCACCACCTGGGGAATGTGGGGCATGGAGCCGTTGGGGAAGGGGGTGATGGGGGTGTGGGGTGTGGGGGAGGGAGTGGCCAGCACGGTGCACTGAGGAACTTGGCAGCAGGGATCCTGGGTGTCGGTCACCAACTGACACCCTGCCTTCAGCTGGTACGTGGGGCATCTGGGGTGAGGCACAGGACAAGGATGTTAATTACTGTTACTGTTACTGTTACTGTTATTGTTATTATTATTATTATTATTATTATTATTATCATTATCATTATTATTATTATTATTATTATTATTATTA
>JAPXFY010000020.1:53092094-53099594 GCA_030674185.1 Monoplex corrugatus
TGTTCATCACCTGGTCAGGGGTTTTGTTCTGTTTATCACCTGGTGAGTGCTATGTTTTGTTCATCACCTGGTGAGGGTTATGTTCTGTTCATCATCTGGTAAGGGCTTTTATTCTGTTTATCACCTGGTGAGTGCTATGTTCTGTTCATCATCTGGTGAGGGTTATGTTCTGTTCATCACCTGGTAAGGGCTTTTATTCTGTTTATCACCTGGTGAGTGCTATGTTCTGTTCATCATCTGGTGAGGGTTATGTTCTGTTCATCACCTGGTGAGGGTTATGTTCTGTTCATCACCTGGTAAGGGCTTTTATTCTGTTTATCACCTGGTGAGTGCTATGTTTGTTCATCACCTGGTGAGGAGTTATGTTCTGTTCATCATCTGGTGAGGGGCTTTGTTCTGTTCATCACCTGGTGAGGGTTATGTTCTGTTCATCATCTGGTGAGGGGCTTTGTTCTGTTCATCACCTGGTGAGGGTTATGTTCTGTTCATCACCTGGTGAGGGTTATGTTCTGTTCATCACCTGGTAAGGGCTTTTATTCTGTTTATCACCTGTGAGAGTTTTGTTCTATCACCTGGTGAGAGTTATGTTCTCTTCATCACCTGGTAAGGGGTTTGTTCTGTTTATCACCTGGTGATGTTCTGTTTCTCACCAGATGAGGGGTTTGCTCTGTTCAGCGTATTTATAAAATGAAAAAGACCTACAAAATCTTGTGAATGTAATAGAAATAGCAAAAATACAGGGCTGGAGCTAAACAGCAAGCAGACTGAAGTCATGGTAATCAGTAAAAAACATGAAATCCCCTCTTGCAAAATAACAGCAAATGGCACAACTTCGAGATAGTTTGATAAGTGTAAATATCTGGGAATGGCCATCTCACCAGACGATAGATGCACATCAGAAATAGCCAGCAGAATCGGCCAAGCCAAAACAGCATTCAAGAAGATTAAAAGCGTTCTTACCAACAAGTGCCTATCAATTAACATCAGGAAGAGAGTTCTTGAATGTTATGTAGAACCGATACTGTTGTACAGTTGTGAGTCGTGGACAGTCAACAAGCAAAATCAGAACACAATTGAGGTAACTGAAATATGGTTTCTAAGAAGAATGTTGATAGTTCCATGGACAGCAAAGAAAACAAACGAGATAGTCTTGATGGACGCAGACACAGGGAGATCATTGATAAGGAAGATTAGGAAAAGACAGGCAACATTAATAGGCCATCTTATGAGGAAATGGGAATTAGAGCACCTGGTCACAACAGGAAAGCTAGAGGGAAAGACAGCACCAGGTGGACCCGAGGAGAAAATATTGGACGGACTTGCAGGGTGGCTGAAGACAGAGAGGGTGGAAGATGCACTTGCGGCGACAAGGGATAGATACATATGGAGGGCCATGATCGCCAACGCCATGCGGCAGGGTACATGGTGATGACGATGATGATTACAGGTAGCTTTGGAAGGGGAGGATGCAGAATAACTGGTACAACTCAAACAAATTCCAGTGGAGAACTTACACTTCGGTACATGTGTAGTGTCCATGCTGAGCATCCTCACAGCGGCAATTGTAGTTACATCCGTCCCTCCAGCTCTGCCCTTGCTGGTACGTGCGTCCGTTGTACACACACACGTCTGTACACACACAAAAGCACACGCGCACACACAAACACAGATACAAGCACAGACATACACACACGCACAAACACTCACATACACACACACATACACACGCATACACACAAACACGCACACACAAACACTCACATACACACACACATACACACAAACACGCACACACAAACACTCACATACACACACACACACACATGCACAAGCACACACAACATCACGATCATCATCAACCATTCACTGTCAGCTTAGACTGAAAATTGGAGGCCTACTAATTGTAGTAAAAACTGACTTGGAAATGAAACTAGACAATGATGTATAAATTCAGTAATGATCAATCGAGTCTTGACAACAATTATGATTTCAAATATGAACTTAAATTTTGATACATGTAACAAACTGAGAACACACGCACACACGCACACACACACACACACACACACACACACACACACACACACACACACACACACACACACACACACACACACACACAGATAACAACTTACAGCAATTCTACGCGGCTTTCGTCGTCAACTATCCAAAGGTTCATGTGTAGGTCCACATGTTCATCGTTTTCATACTTACAGTAAAATTGAATTGTATCTCCTAATTCAATCACGTCTCACAAACGTACCACTGCTACATGTTAATTTCCAACAACTTGTACACATCCTGTCATTTTCCATTCTTTACACATTAGTCACAATTTTATCAAATGACTATTTATGCTTAATGTCGAACGTCCGTTCGTAAAGTCGTAAATTGCTTGCTAAATCTTAATTTCGTAAATTCTTTCCAAACTTTGAAATACAAATTCAACATTTTGTTCGATTTGCGCAGCGGTGTGTTGCTACGTTTTCGTAGCTCTTGGCAAAATAGAAAAATGATTTTCGTTAAAGTTGTAGACAAATGTCTCCTGGAAAGTAGGCAAACACATGTAACTAAAAGACGAAAATAAAGACGGATGTTTCTAGTTAAAATTGTAAAAAAAAAAAAAGTCTTCTGGAAAGCACATACACACATGGAGAAAATAAAGACAGACAGATCACACACACACACACACACACACACACACACACACACACACACACACCACACACACCACACACACACACACACACACACACACACACACTCTGTTAGGAATTTTAGGCACAGGCCCACTAGTGGTCTGTCAAGGCAGGGGGAGAGGGAGGTCAGCCAGGTCACTCTCACCTCCCCCCCCCCCAGCACACATACACACACAGAAAGGTAGCGCTCTGTCCAAGCAGGGGAAGAGGGGGGGTCAGCCAGGTCACTCTCTCACCCCCCAAGACACATACACACACACACCACCGGAGACACAGAACAGACACAGACACACTCACTGTTAGGAATAGTAGGCACTGGCCTACTAGCAGGGTGGGGGTCAGCCAGGTCACCCTCACCCCCCCCCCCCCTCATCACACAGACACATACACGGACACACACACGGAGACACAGACACAGACACACACACAGAACAGACAGACACAGACACTTCACTGTTAGGAATATTAGGCATTGGCCTACTAGCAGGGTGGGGTCAGCCAGGTCACCCTCACCCCCCCCCCACACACAGACACACCAGACACACACACCCAGACACAGACACAGACACAGACACACTCACTGTTAAGGAATAGTAGGCACAGGCCTACTAGCGCTCTGTCCAGGAAGGGGAGGTCAGCTAAGTCACCCTCACCCCCCAACACACATATACACACATACACACACAGAAAGACACAGACACACTCACTGTTAGGAATGGTAGGCACAGGTTCACTAGTGGTCTGTCCAGGCGGGGGGTCAGCAAGGTCCCAGGACTGGGGCTCTGGCCAGGCTGAGGGGGTGTGGGCAGGGGCGTGGCGCTGCCGCCCCCAATGACGGCGAGGGGCGGGGTGGCAAGAGGAAGCCAGTGCTGTTGGCGTAGTGAGGCGGGATGGAACATTCCGGAGTCTTGCAGCAGAAGGGGTCGCTCGGGTCTGGCACCATGCTGCAGCCCGTAGGCAGCGCTGCGTCGTACACGGGACATCTGTAATTGTGTTTGTTATTGTTGTTTTAAAGCCCAGCCGACTGCGTAGAGCCATATCAGAGTTATAACCAGTTCAAAACATGAACTATCACACCAACAGGAAAAAAAAAGAAAAGAAAATTAAGTACACATGTCAATGAATTCGCGCACATAATCTAAGGAGAGGCCCCTGGCGTTGACCACTCTGTCCAATTTATCGCACAGGGGATAAACAAAACATACCTGAATACAAAATTTAAACTTAACTTAGGACACTAAAACATATGTAAAACAGGCCTAAATTACCTAAAATTGCTTTCGCATATCTCACGTCCCTAAACCCAAAAAAATGCACTTAACACTCGTACCCAATTATCAATCCTAAAAGAAAATATGAAAGACTTTATCGAGCACATACAGGTGAATGAATCCAGCAAGACAGAAAATGAAGGAAGAAATGACAAGACAGCAAAGGAGGAAGAAAGAAACAAAGACAGCGACAGAAAAGAGGACATTTCTAGCCCAGAATTTTCCAGAAGGTGGGGATACTATTTGTACTGAAAGAGCCCCCGGCATCCCCACGGGGGGACACGGGACATCTGCCCACCCAGCATCAATATTGAACTGAGTGAGTTATTCCATCACCATCAACGTTGATTTGACTGATTTACTCGACTATCAGATCATAGCACACACGGCAACTATCAACATCCCTTCTGAATTAACCAAGTTATTTTATTAAATTCAGTGCTGAATTGACTAGCTTATTTCAACAAAATCACTGACTGAATTGACTGATTTATTCCATCAATTCAATTCAATTCATATTGCTTATAGCCCAGCCGACTACTAGAGCCATATCAGGGCTAACACCACGTCAAAAAGAAAAGAACAACCCGTTAAGATAAAAGACAACAGATAAAAACTATGTTCACCGTCAACCTTGCAAGTCTAAAATGCTATTAAAGAAAAACACGTAAAATCACATCAACATTGAACTTATTGATTTATTTCATCAACATCACTATTGAATTGACTGACTTATACCACCAACATCAACATTGAATTGACTGACATACCATCAACATCAACATTGAACTAACCGACTGATTCCATCAACATCAACATTGAATTGACTGACTTATACCATCCACATCAGTATTGAGATGACTGACTTATACCATCCACATCAGTATTGAGATGATTGACCTATACAATCAACATCAGTATTGAGTTGACTGACTTATACCATCAACATCAGTATTGAATGACTGACCTATACCACAACATCAGTATTGAGTTGACTGACCTATACAATCAACATCAGTATTGAGATGATTGACCTATACAATCAACATCAGTATTGAGATGACTGACTTATACAATCAACATCACATTGAATTGACTGACTTATACCATCAACATCAGTATTGAGTTGACTGACTTATACATCAACATCAAATATTGAGTTGACTGACTTATACAATCAACATCAACATTGAATGACGGACTTATACCATCAACATCACTATTGAGTTGACTGACTTATACCATCAACATCAGTATTGAGTTGACTGACTTATACAATCAACATCAACATTGAATTGACGGACTTATACATCAACATCAGTATTGAGTTGACGGACTTATACCATCAACATCAGTATTGAGTTGACTGACCTATACAATCAACATTAGTATGAGTAGACTGACTTATACAATCAACATCTCTATTGAATCGACTGACTTATTCCATCAACATCAACATTAAATTGACGAACTTATTTCATCAACATCTCTCTTGAATTGATTGACTTATTTCATCAATATCATTACTGAACTGATCGACTTACGCCATCAACATCAACATTGAACTGACTGACTTATACCATCAACATCAACATTGAACTAACCGACTTATTCCATCAACATCAACATTGAATTGACTGACATATACCATCAACATCAGTATTGAATCGACTGATTTATACCATCAACATCAACATTGAACTAACCAACTTATTCCATCAACATCAATTGAACTAATCGACTTATTCCATCAACATCAACATTGAATTGACTGACTTATACCATCAACATCAGTATTGACTTGAATGACTTATTCCATCAACATCAACAATGAACTGACCGATTTATTTCATCAACATCATTACTGAATTGATTGACTTGTTCCATCAACATCAACACTGTTGTTGTTGGTTGTGCTTGTAGTTGTGTTGTATTGTTTGATTGTGATTGCTTGAGTTGCAGATATTACCTGTCATTGCAGTGTAGAGTCCTTGACACGCTTGACAGAACATTTGTAGTCAGCTATGACATGTGCTGTATTGTCCCTTGTAACAACTCTGCACACACACCGTCGCTCATACACAGTATGACACCACACACCCATACCACTACACACACAGCTAGCACCACGCACACACACACACATCACACACATGATCATCAAAGTCACCCGTCACCATCTCGTACTCCCCTGACTCTTTTTAGACACACACACACACACACACACAACAAAACACACGTCCCACACACACACACACGTACGCACACACACACACACGTACGCACACACACACACACCACACACCACACACACACACACACACGATATCATTAACAAAGTCACACCCGTCTTACCATCTCTCTCTGTCCCTGGTTGTAGCTCTGTTTGTAGTACAAAACACACACACACACACACACACACACCACACACACACTACACACACACACATACACACACACACACACACACACACACACACACACACACACACACACACACACATACACACACGCACACAACACATTTACAGGCGCTGACACGGTCACTGCAAGTTCTCAAGTCCTACATGGATTTTGTGATCAAAATGGCAAGCCTTTACGTACCCTACCAGTTTGCCGTTTGCATGAACAATACGATCTGTATTTTACATCCTACATGTATATTGTGGTCAAAATGGTAAACTTGGACGTACTCTACTTTTGTCGTTTCCGTAAAGAATCCAATCTTTATTTTACATCCTAGGTGGTTTTTGTGTGAAAATGGCAAGCCTTTATGTACCCTACTACTTTGTCGTTTCCATAAACAATCCAACTTATTTAATCTTACATATGGATTTCGTGTAAAAATGGCATGCCACTATGTACACTATCAGTTTGTTGTTTCAATAACAATGCAATCTTTGTTTTATATCCTACATGGTTTCTGTGGTCAAAATGGCAAGCCTTTCCCCTTTCCTCGTAAATGGCCTATAAATGTTGCCTGTCTTTTCCTAATCTTCCTTATCAATTATCTTTTTGTGTCTGCCTCCAGCAAGACTGTCTCGTTTGTTTTCTTTGCTGTCCATGGAACTCTCAACATTCTCCTTACAAACCACATCTCGGTTGCCTTAATCTTGCTCTGGCTTTGAGTGTTGACTGTCCACGCCTCGCAACCGTATATCATTATCGGTTCTATATAACATTTAAGAACTCTCTTCCTGATGTTAATTGATAGGCATTTGTAGGTGAGAATGCTTTTCATCTTCTTGAATGCTGTTGTGGCTAGGCAGATTCTGCAGGTTATTTCTGATGTACATCTGCCGTCTGGTGAGATGATCGTTCCCAGATATTTAAACTTATCAAGCATACTAAGTGGTCAATCAAAACAAACAAACGATCAACCAACAACAAGAACACCACCAAAAACAAAACCGATGGAAGTCGAAGAGGCAAGCAAAGCCTACCCACCTTTTACGGTGGTGTGCGGAGAGGGCGTGTGTGCTGATCCATCCCGGGGGTGTTGTCGGGGTGCAGGGGCGGGTGACGGTACT
>JAPXFY010000020.1:53104594-53107094 GCA_030674185.1 Monoplex corrugatus
CAGTACCTAAATCTACCGCATTTATTTCATCATGTGCAATCATTATAAAATTTTCCTCATCGTTAGTTGTGAATATGGCCTCTGTATACTTACCAAGAGGCCCAGATTCTGTGAACACTGAATGGTTAAGACACTTTCAAGATCAGGATGACAAGTGGATAATTGGAGGTGATTTTAATGCACATGCCCCATTTTGGGAAAAGTATTGCACAAACATAACAAGCAACAGGTTGATCGAAAATATTGTAGATTCCAATTTATATTTACTTAACAACGGACACGTTACCCGGATCCCCGATATACCAACCCACAGACCCACAGCTATCGACCTCACTTTAATCTCACCATCCCTAGCCCCAAACGCCACGTGGCAAACAGAGAATGACTTGTTGGGATCAGATCACATCCCCATACGTCTTACCCTAAACCATACTACTAAAATAGACGCCATGCCACAAGATAGTTTACCCAAGTTTAATTATAAAAACGCAGACTGGATCAGTTTTAAGGCAATCCTTGAAAAGACAAGAACAGATCTATCTGAAGCAATGAACATAAACGACATGTACGAAGTTTTCTGTAACTCACTGTTAAGAGCTGCTAACATTTCAATTCCAAAACTTACAGTGTCGAAAATAGGAAAACATCATGGAAATGTCTGGTGGAATGAGGATTGTCAAAAGGCAGTGAACGAAAAGAAAGAAAAATACAAAATCTATTTAGCAAACAGGTCACCTGAAAATCATACAGCGATGAAAAGTGCCAACATTAAGTGTAACAGAATCATAGAGCAAGCCAAAGAACAACACTGGACGTCTTTTTGTAAATGTGAAGTAAATGACCACAAAGACATGATAAAGATTTGGGAAAAACTAAAATTAATGAAAAACGGGATTAAGTTGCCATCAATTCCAGTAAAGCTAGAAAATAACCCTTTTCCTAGCTCACTGGAAAAAGCAGAAGCTTTTGCAGACGTGTTTGCTGAGACCTGTCGTGTAGAAGGACTTCCTGTCTCTAGTAGAGACTATAGGGAACGAGAAGAAAAGAAAGATGTATATAAGGATCCTGCCTCTGATAATACTCACTACATGAATGCATCACTCACACTTCAAGAATTAAAAGATGCCATTCAGTCCCTTCCAAGTAAAAAAACGTCAGTTGGACTAGATGCAATTTCCAATGAGATGCTGAAAAATTTACCAGAAAATTTTATAATTTTGCTACATGACATATTTCAAAAATGCTGGAATAGTGGGAAAATGCCCAACAACTGGAAAGAAACGATAGTGGTTCCTGTACTAAAATCAGGTAAATGTAATACCGATCTGATAAAACTACAGGCCAATTGCATTAACATCACACGTATGTAAACTAATGGAGAAAATAATCTTAAAGAGACTGATGCACTATTGTGAAAAGAATAAAATAATACCAGTAAATCAGGCAGGATTTCGAAAAGGCAGGTCACCAGTAGAAATCCTAACAAAGCTAACTACTAACATAAAACAACAATTTGCAAGACGTCAATGTGTTTTAGCTACATTTTTTGATATAACGAAAGCATACGATCAAGTGTGGCACTCCAGATTGTTATTTAAATTTAAAAGTATTGGGCTGACAGGTCACATTTTTGACTATGTTAAGTGTTTCTTAGAAAACAGAGTATTTCAAACGAGGATTGAAAATGTATATTCCACGAAACGAATTCTTCAAATGGGTATCCCTCAGGGATCCGTTATAGCTCCCCTTCTTTTCATGATATTAATGCATGACTTACCCAGTAAAGTATCTAAGCATGTAGTTTTAGCTCAATATGCTGACGATTTATGCATGTGGATGCAGGTAAATATGAAAAGGAAAACTCCTTTGCGCTGTATTAATTATACACGCAAATGCTACCAATTAGAACTTGATAAAATAGCACGATACATGGTAGAAAATGGGTTACATCTATCCCTGGAAAAATCGAAAATAGTTTTATTTAATAATGGAGCTAACCCAGTAAATATTCCCACTTTCAAACTGGGAGATACTCTTCTTCAGTTTAATGAGTCAATTAAATTCTTAGGAGTTTTTCTTACGGCAAAATTATCTTGGAATCAGCATATTGAATACTTATTAACCAAAGCTCAAAAAAGTTTAAATTTCTTAAAAATAGTTCGCAAACAGGCATGGGGTCAAGATTCATCAACACTTGTTCATCTTTGTAAATCGCTTGTTAGATCTAAATTAACCTATGCCCAAGAAATCTTCTTCAGTGCACCGAAACACTTAATGAAAAAACTGCAGAGCATAGATTGTAAAGGTTTCAAACTTGCACTGGGTCTTCCAATGCATGCTTCCTGTCTTCGCACATATACTGAAATCAAACTGTTGCCACTTGATGAGCAAAGGAAAGTCGCTTCTACTAAATTTTTGTTAAGACACACCACTGTAGAAAACATCTCTGAAACAGAAATTAAACTGAGATCAGATATCGACTTTCCAAAAAGAGCTAAAT
>JAPXFY010000020.1:53112094-53142094 GCA_030674185.1 Monoplex corrugatus
ACACGTCTTATAGTTATACTACACAAACACTCATTCACATTCACGCACACACACACATGTAGCCCCGCACACGCATACACACATACACATTCATCCCATACACGCACACTTACACACACGCAAACAGACACACACACACGCACATAAACACGCACACAGACACACACACATAAGCAAACCCCCCCCCACACGCACACACACACACACAAACACGCCACACACACATAAGCAGCCCCTCAAACAAACACACACATACACACACACAACACACACACACATACCCACAAACACACACACAAGCAGACCCCCCACACACACACATACACACACACACACACACACACACACACACACACACACACACACACACATACACACACCCACAAACACACACACACATACACACACCCACAAACACACACACAAGCAGACCCCCCCCCCCCCACACACACACACATACACACACACAAACACAAACACACACACACAAACATACACACACATGCACATACACACACAAACCCTTTCACCCCACCCGACCCCAACCCACCCCGTCCCGAGATTTGTACCACTCACCGTTGGGGTTGGGTGAAGGCGTGTGATGTGGGTTGGGGGTATTATAGGGGTTGTTGGGGTCAGGTTTGAGGGTGGTGAGGGGGGAGGGGGTGCCGGCGTTGGGGTCACAGCGCACGGTCTTGCAGCAGGGGTTGGTGAAATCGGTCACCAGACGACAACCTGCGGGTACGGAGTCGATACGTGAGCACCTGTGAACAAACGGCATCAAGGAATCAGCATCGTCCCTCTTGGAAACAAATGACCAGCCTACCGGACGGGCCTGTCTTTTCCTAATCTTCCTCACGAACGATGAAAAGAAGAATGTTGAGAGTTCCATGGACAACAAAGAAAACAAACGAGACAGTCTTGATGGAGGCAGACACAAGAAGATCATTCATAGGGAAGTTTAGGAAAAGACAGGCAACATTTCTAGGCCTGTTTCCCTTCTGGAAATTCTGTGCTAGAAATTTCCTCTTTTCTGTCACTCTCTTTGTTTCTGCCTTGTTGCCTTGCTTTCTGTCATTTCTACTCATTTTCTGCCTTAATGGTCTATTCACCTGTATTTTTTCGATAAAGTTTTACGTACTTTTTCTTCGGATTGATTATTGGGTACATGTATTAAGTGCATTTTTTGGCTCTAAGGAGGTGAGATATGCGGAAGCAATTTTAGGTAATTTATGCCTGTTTTTATATGTTTTGGTGTCCTTATGTATGCTTATATTTGTATTCAGGTGTGATTTTTAAATCTCCCCTGTGCGATAAATTGGACGGAATGGTCCTACGCCGGGGCATGTCCTTAGATTATGTGCGCGAATGCATTGATATGTGTACTTAATTTTCTTTTTTTTTTTCCTATTGAAGTTTTGAAGCGGTTGTAGCCCTGATATGGCTCTGCGCAGTCGGCTGGGCTTTAAACAAACAATAAAAGAAAGAAAGAAATTAATGTTTCCATCATTCTGCTGGTGTCAGCGTAATGTTACATAAGTCACTCTCCCCACTCCCCATTTCAAGACCTTGCCAGCGCATAGAGCTTTGGATAGGGTCAGGAAGTCTGCTCGATAATTGCTGGCAGATATGGGTGGAGCGCATATGGAACGGTCTGACTTCTGTGAATCCCGTGAACAAACGCCAAACTCCACACAGAAGTTGTGACGTTCGGTAATCTACATATGAGATATTGAACATTATACATGTATTCTTATGCTTAACGACTTAGCATTCCTGAGAATATAGAAGATTTATGGATGACAGAACAGTTGATTATACGTACAGAAGATTTATGGATGACAGAACAGTTGATTATACGTACAGAAGATTTATGTATGACAGAACAGTTGATTATACGTACAGAAGATTTATGTATGACAGAACAGTTGATTATACGTACAGAAGATTTATGGATGACAGAACAGTTGATTATACGTACAGAAGATTTATGGATGACAGAACAGTTGATTATACGTACAGAAGATTTATGGATGACAGAAGAGTTGATTATACGTACAGAAGATTTATGGATGACAGAAGAGTTGATTATACGTACAGAAGATTTATGGATGACAGAAGAGTTGATTATACGTACAGAAGATTTATGGATGACAGAACAGACGATTTTATGTATAGAAGATTTATGGATGACAACGTCTTTCTGCCTAATTGTATTGTGAAGCCTTATGGTAACGTAGGCTCTTGGACAACCAATCCCCACACTCAAAAGCTGATGTCTTGAATTCAATCCCAGCCTGCAACATAAATGCTGGACAGTTCGCTGGCCATCTTAATGCTCCAATCATTCTGATGGTGCAAGATCAACGTTTCATAGGTCCCAGTCTCCCCAAACCCTCAAGATACCTGCCGAATAACTGCTAGCAGAACTGTGTGCAGCGCGTATGGAAATTGTTCGAGTGCGAAGAACCCATCTGGAACCAGCTCGGAATTGCAACTCCTGACACCAACTCCAGATGACAGTTGTTTAAACTGAAGAAAGGGAGGGTTGTTTCACCCGCTGTTACTGTTGTTTTTGTTTAAAGCCCAGCCGACTGGGTAGAGCCATATCAGGGCTATAACCTGTTTCAAAACATATACAATACTTCCACAAGGAAAAAAAAAAGAAAAAGAAAAGAAAATTACGTGCATATATCAATGCTTTCGCGCACATAATCTAAGGAGCTGCCCCTGGCGTTGACCACTCCGTCCATTATATCACGTGAGGGATTTAAAAAAAACTGACCAATGATTTGAACAGTTTTACGAGCATGTTGGGTACTCTGCACAGTATGAAGAACAACAATTGTGACCTCCCACCACGAAATCAGTCTTAACTAGCATTTTGGGCATTTTGAGATGTACACATCACTGGAAAGTGTATATTCTGCTGATTATTTTGGTACTTGAATAAAGCTTGTATTCAAAAAAATGTAGAAGTTATGTATGTTTAAAGTCATTAAGTTGTATGACGGCCATTTTGAGAAAACGGCCACTAACGTTTTTGTGTGCTCTCCTACACATTTTCCTTAAATTTTTTTATTTGGTGGCTTTGACCCAGTTTGTTTCTACTTTTCGCTGTCATTATCTGAAAGGTGCACCAAAGAGCTTTCCATCAGTATATTATATGTGCGAGTACTGTACAGGTTATGGTTCATAATAAGAGACAAAAATAGGTACTTTTGGTAGGAAATTGCGTTCTTTCTGTTGCGATCAGTGCATTAAAATACCGATTTAAGTTGATAAATAATAATTTTTCAAGAAAAAAATTTCTGTGGGAGATAGATTATAGATTATAATCTACAGAAATCAATTTTGAGAAAAAGTCAAAACACCCCAGATAGACCCTCAGTCACCTTTTCAGCTCCTAGTGCTGTTCGACTGACTGCGAGTTAAGACTGATTTCGTGGTGAGAGGTCACAACTGTCTGTTTCCTCCACCAGTGTAAACTGACAAAGCAGACATACCCCCTACGTTAGCTAGAACCTCAAGATTGAGCCTTTATGTGCAGGCTCATGTCTTATGCCTTCATCATTTTGGATCTCCAAGACATCTGCAGCATTGGTCCATAACGAATTCGGTCCGAGCACGACAACTCTTATCTTAAACAGAACTGATTGACACACATTTTCAGTTTCTCAAGATGACGTATCCGCGCTCGGAATGAATTCCATACGCACTAACGTCGCAGGTGCCATGTGATGGTGATCACGGCACAAGCCTTAAAGCCTGCACACAAACCCGTGAGCTGGCCAGGTTTCTGAGGTCATACGTAGCCTATGTTTTAACTAACCTACATACTTTTATACTTAGTATTGTATCAATCTATCATTGGAACATAAGACTGATGCATAGCTCTGCCATACATAAAAAAAAATCCGTACTGTGAGACAGAAAATTACCGACAGCCTTACTTTTCATCACAGCGGTATTTGCCAGTGGTGGTGTCCTCACACACACAGTTGTACTGACACCCGTCCTCCCACTGCTCGCCTTGTTGGTACTTCTGTCCGTTATATTCACAGTAACCTGTCATGACAACAACAACATCATCATCGTCATCGTCATCATCTCATCATCATCATCATCCATCATCATCATCATCATCATCATCTTGTCTGTTGCATTCACAGTTAGCTGTAAGACTGTCATTATCATCAGCTGCAAAGTCGTCATTGTCATCACGATTATTGATATCATCATCATCATAGCCACCACAAACATCATCCTCATCAGCATAATCATCACCATCACCATCACCACCACCATCATCATCAAGACTATCATCACCATCACCATCACCAGTTTGGCCCATCTTGTGATGTCCGAGACGTCATCGAGTCCACAGCTTCATCATTTTCAAACAATAACCACAACAACAACAACATCAACAACAACAACAGCAACAACCATCAGACAAGCTAGCAAACAAACCAACCAAACACCACCACCACCACCACCACCACCACCAAATGTTCACAACACACGGGCCAACCTGTATGAGTGCCGCCAGTGACGCCAGGAGGGAAGTTGTCTCCCGTGACAAAGCCTGGTGGGACAGTGACCACCCCTTCGGTGGGGTTGGGTACAAGCGTACTATGGGGTGCAGGTGTACCGCAGCGAGGAATACGACAGCAGGTGGGGTCGTTGGGGTCAGGTTCAAAGGTGCATGAAGAGTCAAGGTTTTCGTATTGGGGACATCTGCAACCGAAAAATGAGAACTAATCAGCATTTGTAAAAACGGGAGAGAAATGAAAGCCACACACACACACACACACACACACGACCCGCCCCCGCGCGCGCGTACACACACACACACACACACACACACACAAACGGACGCAACACACACACACACACACACACACACACACACACACACACACACACACACACAAAGAGAGAGTTAAGTTACCTGGAGACACATCTGTAGTTGTTAGAAGCGGTGTCTTCACAGGTACACTTGAAGTCACAGCCTTGGTACCATACTTGATTCTGGTCATATGTCTTGCCATTGTACTCACAGAATCCTGCACATAAAGCAGACCTGATAACTCTGTGTTCGTAAAACTCACCCAATCCTAGCCACTAAACTCACAGAGTCACGTACACAAGACAGACCTTATAACTCTGTGCTTGTACAAACTCACTCAATCCTCTCCACTGTACTCACATAATCCTGTACACAAGGCAGACCTTATAAATGTGTGCTTGTACAAACTCACTCAATCCTCTCCACTGTACTCAGAGAATCCTGTACATAAGGCAGACCTTATAAATGTGTGCTTCTACAAACTCACTCAATCCTCTCCACTGTACTCACAGAATCCTGTACACAAGGGAGACCTTATAACTGTGATTGTACAAACTCACTCAATCCTCTCCACTGTACTCACAAATCCTGTACACAAGGCAGACCTTATGACTGTGCTTGTACAAACTCACTCAATCCTCTCCACTATACTCACAGAATCCTGTGCACAAGGCAGACCTTATGGCTGTGTTTGTGCAAACTCACCCAATCCTCTCCACTGTACTCACAGAATCCTGTACATAAGGCAGACCTTATAACTGTGCTTGTACAAACTCACTCAATCCTCTCCACTATACACAGAATCCTGTACACAAGGCAGACTTCATAATTCTATGCTCGAACTAACTCATTCAATCCTCTCCACTGCCGCTGCAGGTGGACATAAAGTGTCAACCAAGGTCTTCCAGTCGTGGTGGTCTTGAGACAGCCAGGATAGTTCTTTCCATGTCTTCCAGAGTTCCATTAGCTCTTGTTGGATAAAAGAAAGAAATGTGGTTTCTAGCCAACGATTTCTGCTGATGGAAATCCATCATTATCATCATGTGCCCTGCTGCGTGGCGTTGGCGATCATGGCCCTCCATATGTATCTATCCCTTGTGCCGCAAGCACATCTTCCACCCTCTCTGTCCTCAGTCACCCTGCAAGTCCGTCCAATATTTTCTCCCTGGGTCTACAGGGTGCTCTCTTTCCCTCCAGCTTTCCTGTTGTGACCAGGTGCGTTAACTCCCCTTTCTTCATAAAATGGCCTATAAATGTTGCCTGTCTTTTCCTAATCTTTCCTATCAATGACGTTCTTGTGTCTACCTCCATCAAGACTGTCTTGTTTCTTTTCTTTGCTGTCCACAGAACTGTCAACATTCTACTCAGAAACCGCATTTCGACTGCCTCAATCTTGTTCTAGCTTTGCTTGTTGACTGTCCACACCTCACAACCGTATAACATTATCAGTTCTATATAACATTCAAGAACTCTCTTCCGGATGTTATTGATAGGTATTTGTTGATAAGAATGCTTTTCATCTTATTGAATGCTGTTTTGGTTTGGCCTTGATACAGTTTACGTACGTAATTTTACACGGGCTGGCTGGTTCATACGATAGAGCTGTAGATTCAAGATGTGATATTCCGAGTTTAATCCCAGCCCACAAACATTAAAAACTGGCCTGTTTGCTACCCTTCTTAAGGTTTCCATCACTCTGATGGTGCAGCTTAAAATGTTTCATTTTCCTCTCTCTCTCTCTCTCTCTCTCTCTCTCTCTCTCTCTCTCTCTCTCTCTCTCTCTCTCTCTCCTCTCTCCCCATTTCAAGACCTTGCCGACATATACAGTTTTGTGAAGGCAGATTTGGGTGAGCACATATGGAATTGTCTGAGTGCGATGAATCCGTTTTGAAAAAAAACCCAAACCGTGAAGCATGCAGACAGACAGAAGCACAGAGCAGGACTGATCAGACGATGAACTTGTGCACTTTCAGCTTGGTGTTCATGTGGGCAAGGAAGGCTTCCATGCCTTGATGAGTCTGTTGAATGCCTGTGCTGCCGTTGCAATTATTGCACACTTTACAAAAATGTTTTGTTCAACGTTTTTGTAATGTTTCCATGTCATTTACACTGACGTTGTGCATAGACTTCTTTGTAATGTTTCCATGTCATTTACACTGCCGTTGTGCATAAACGTTTTTGTAATGTTTCCATGTCATTTACACTGCCGTTGTGCATAAACGTCTTCGTAATGTTTCCATGTCATTTACACTGACGTTGTGCATAAACGTTTTTGTAATGTTTCCATGTCATTTACACTGACGTTGTGCATAAACGTCTTTGTAATGTTTCCATGTCATTTACACTGCCGTTGTGCATAAACGTCTTTGTAATGTTTCCATGTCATTTACACTGACGTTGTGCATAAACGTCTTTGTAATGTTTCCATGTCATTTACACTGACGTTGTGCATAAACGTCTTCGTAATGTTTCCATGTCATTTACACTGACGTTGTGCATAAACGTTTTTGTAATGTTTCCATGTCATTTACACTGACGTTGTGCATAAACGTCTTTGTAATGTTTCCATGTCATTTACACTGCCGTTGTGCATAAACGTCTTTGTAATGTTTCCATGTCATTTACACTGACGTTGTGCATAAACGTCTTTGTAATGTTTCCATGTCATTTACACTGACGTTGTGCATAAACGTCTTCGTAATGTTTCCATGTCATTTACACTGACGTTGTGCATAAACGTCTTTGTAATGTTTCCATGTCATTTACACTGCCGTTGTGCATAAACGTTTTTGTAATGTTTCCATGTCATTTACACTGACGTTGTGCATAAACGTCTTTGTAATGTTTCCATGTCATTTACACTGACGTTGTGCATAAACGTCTTCGTAATGTTTCCATGTCATTTACACTGACGTTGTGCATAAACGTCTTTGTAATGTTTCCATGTCATTTACACTGCCGTTGTGCATAAACGTCTTCGTAATGTTTCCATGTCATTTACACTGACGTTGTGCATAAACGTCTTTGTAATGTTTCCATGTCATTTACACTGACGTTGTGCATAAACGTCTTCGTAATGTTTCCATGTCATTTACACTGCCGTTGTGCATAAACGTCTTCGTAATGTTTCCATGTCATTTACACTGACGTTGTGCATAAACGTCTTCGTAATGTTTCCATGTCATTTACACTGACGTTGTGCATAGACTTCTTTGTAATTTTTCCATGTCATTTACACTGACGTTGTGCATATCACACCTAGAGCTATACTCCTGCAGACTTTTATCTTAACGTTGTGTGAAAAGTGATACATACACTCTTGACATTTGAATTTTCTATATCTTCTAGCTTTTCTCTTCTGTCTGTGGTCTTCTGTAACTCCTGGTTTTCATTTTTCAACATTTGACGCTTTCCATGGATGAATCTTGAGGCCTACTCTCGTCTGTGATGTTATCCAATCTACCTGTCTTTTCCTGTACGTGCTGGGAAGGCCCGAGCAGCCTAAGGCTACAATGATAATCTTTTGCTATAGGTACTTATTCATTTTTTTTTTGATTTGCTGCATTTTTTCTTCGTTTATATTCATTTATTCAGTCATGTATGTGTTTAATAAGATACAAAGCAACACACACGGTCAGGACGACAACCAAACACACACGTATACACATACGCACATAAAACACCACATACACTCACACACACACCAAACACTCAGACACACCCACACTCACACACACGTGCGCGCAGACTCAGGCAAGAGGACAGAAAAACACACACATACATACATACATACACATGCTCAGGTGGGATGAGAGGCAAACATAGACAGACAAACAGAGAGACAGAGAGACAGACAGACAGATAGATAGACAGACAGACGGATGGATGGATGGATGAATGGACGGACGGAGGGAGGGGGAGAGAGAGAGAGAGAGAGAGAGAGAGAGAGAGAGAGAGAGAGACAGACAGACTGACAGACAGACAGACAGACACACACACACACACACACACACACTACATACTAAAGACAGGAGTAGGGGGTACAGTAGAATGGACGACGACTGTGGTGGGTTGTTGGACAGCCAGTCCGTCACCTGGCCGTAAGGAGCGTCAAAGTTGCAGACAGGAATCTTGCAGCAGGAGTTCTTGGGATCCTGAGCCAGGTGACAGTACGGCAATTTGAGGATGTTCGGGTCGTAATGGACACACCTGTACACACAGACACAGACAGGTGGCGTAATGGACACACCTGTACACACAGACACAGACAGGTGGCGTAATGGACACACCTGTACACACCCTGTACCTGTATACAGTCGGACACTGACAGATGTCCTAATGGATATATCTCTACACACAGCGCTGACAAGTGTCGTAATGGACACCATGGACACCCCTGTAAACACACACAACAGACATCGACAGGTGTCGTATTGGACACACCTGTAACACACACAAACACTGACAGGTGTCGTAATGGACACATCTGTAAAACACACAAACACTGACAGGTGTCGTAATGGACACAACTGTGCACACACACACACAATGACTGGTGTCGTAATGGACACACGTGTATACACACAGACACTGACAGGTGTCGTATGGGACACACCTGTATACACCCTGTACATGTATACAGTCGGACACTGACAGATGTCCTAATGGATATATCTCTACACACACAGTGCTGACAGGTGTCGTAATGGACACACCTGTACACATAGACACTGACAGGTGTCGTAATGGATAGATCTCCACACACACACGGTGCTGACAGTTGTCGTAATGGACACACCTGTACACACACAGACACTGACAGGTGTCGTATGGGACACACCTGTATACACCCTGTACATGTATACAGTCGGACACTGACAGATGTCCTAATGGATATATCTCTACACACACAGTGCTGACAGGTGTCGTAATGGACACACCTGTACACATAGACACTGACAGGTGTCGTAATGGATAGATCTCCACACACACACGGTGCTGACAGTTGTCGTAATGGACACACCTGTACACACACAGACACTGACAGGTGTCGTATGGGACACACCTGTATACACCCTGTACATGTATACAATCGGACACTGACAGATGTCCTAATGGATAGATCACTACACACACACAGCGCTGACAGGTGTCGTAATGGACACACCTGTACACATAGACACTGACAGGTGTCGTAATGGACACACCTGTATACACCCTGTACATGTATACAGTCGGACACTGACAGATGTCCTAATGGATAGATCTCTACATACACACAGCGCTGACAGGTGTCGTAATGGACACCCCTATAAATACACAACAGACATCGACAGGTGTCGTATTGGACACACCTGTATACACACGGATACTGACAGGTGTCGTAATGGATAGATCTTTACACACACAGTGCTGACAGGTGTCTTAATGGACACCCCTGTAAACACACAACAGACATCGACAGGTGTCGTATTGGACACACCTGTATACACACGGACACTGACAGGTGTCGTAATGGATAGATCTCCACACACACAGTGCTGACAGGTGTCGTAATGGACACAACTGCGCACACACAGACACTGACAGGTGGCGTAATGGACACACCTGTATATACTCTGACACTGACAGGTGTCGTAATGGACACATCTGTACTCACACAGAGACTGACCGATGTCGCAATGGTTTGCATTACATCATTCTAATACTTGGTTTATATATAGTTGTAGAGTTCCTTGAGTTTCAAAAATCTGTTTCCTGGCTGTGCTTAAAGCAATGCCATCATCAAGCCTATGACATTCTACAGAGTTTGAATTATGCCTACACCTAAGCCATTGACAATGATGCAGAATAAGATAGGACCTAGAATTGAATCTTGAGGTACCTTCCTTCAGAACAGAATGTACCATGTGCATGTAAACGATGCACCTTTTCTTTAAAGAAATAGAAAGAGGAGAGAGAGGGAGAGTGGGACACAGAGAGGGGAGAGAGAGACAGAGAAAGAGAGAGAGAGACAGACAGAGACAGAAAGAGAGAGAGAGCGAGAGAGAGCGAGAGAGAGAGAGAGAGAAAGAGAGAGAAAGCGAGAGAGAGAGACAGAGAAAGAGCGAAAGAGAGAGACAGACAGACAGACAGACAGAGCGAGAGAGAGAGAGAGAGAAAGCGAGAGAGAGAGAGAGAAGAGAGAAAGAGAGAGAGACAGACAGACAGAGCGAGAGAGAGAGAGAGAGAGAGAGAGACAGAGACAGAGAGAGATAGAGACAGAAAGAGACAGACAGAGAAAGAGACAGAGATAGAAAGAGGACTTACTTGTCAACACAGACGTAGTGGCCGATACTGGCGTCATCACACAGCAGTTGAATTTACATCCATCTTCCCAGCGATCGTCCTGATGGTGAGTCTGGCCACCGTAGATACAGTACCCTGCGAGACAGACACCACATGTACTCTTCTTGTTGTTACAGCCAATGTGCCAATGTGCATCAGCTTTCTTTTCCTTTACATTCAGCTTAGGCTCTTTTTCTCTCTGACCTCATTCAGCTTATTAAGAAGTGTAGTCGCTCCACTGATCGAAGTTGTTTGCGCATGAGACTGTATCACTGGCTCGCCTCACATCCTGAGCTCTTTGTGTCCCATTAAAAAGTCTGATTATGTGTAATGCACAGTGGTTTTGAAGAACAACGCTATACGAACATGGTTTACAATTCTTACGCATAGTTATCTGTTGCATACAACATCTCCACTGTCTTGAGGTCCCAAGATAGAAAACCTAACATTGAAGATAATGATGATGATGAGAATAATAACAATGACAAACTTTTCATTGTTATTATTTTCTCTGAGGAGTGTGTGTGTGTGGTTCTTTTCTTAAGACAGGTTTGATACACGCATGCCTTTTTGTTTTACTTTATCGCTCGTGTCTTTATCAAAATCTTCGAATGTCAGTTTGAGAGTGCGTGTACGTTTGATTGTACATCTTTGTGCAACCTGTATATATGTGTGTATTATATGTGCGTGCGCGCGCGCGACTGTGTGTGTGTGTGTGTGTGTGTTGTGTGTGTGTGTGTGTGTGTGTGTGTGTGTGTGTGTGTGTGTGTGTGTGTGTGTGTGTGTGTGTGTGTGTGTGTGTGTGTGTGTGTGTTTTGTTTTTTTTTATCATAAATGAACATACACACCTATCTGTATATTTGGGTTGTCATGTATGATACCTACTCGTGTGTGTGTTCTACAAAAATTACAGTTTATATTCATATTGTATGAATTCTTGCCTAAACTTGAATAAAAAAAATTAGAAAAAAATAAGAACGACAAACCAATGCCGCCAATGCTGTGAGGTCCCAGGATAAAAATCCTGACAATGAACATAATGACGATGATAATAACAACACAAACCAATGGCACCTGTGTTATGAGGTCCCAGGATAAAAATCCTGACAATGAACATAATGACGATGATAATAACAACAACAAACCAATGGCACCTGTGTTATGAGGTCCCAGGATAAAAATCCTGACAATGAACATAATGACGATGATAATAACAACGACAAACCAATGCCACCAATGCTGTGAGGTCCAAGGATAGAAATCCTGACAATGAACATAATGACAATGATAACAACAACAACAAACCAATGCCACCAATGCTGTGAGGTCCAAGGATAGATATCTTGACAATGAACATAATGACGATGATAATAACAACGACAAACCAATGCCGCCGGTGCTGTGAGGTCCAAGGATAGATATCTTGACAGTGAACATAATGACGATGATAATAACAACAACAAACCAATGGCACCTGTGTTATGAGGTCCCAGGATAGAAATCCTGACAATAACATAATGACGATGATAACAACAACAACAAACCAATGCCACCGATGCTGTGAGGTCCAAGGATAGAAATCCTGACGATGAACATAATGATGATGATAATAACAACAACAAACCAATGCCACCGATCTATGAGGTCCCAGGATAGAAATCCTGACGATGAACATAATGATGATGATAATAACAACAACAAACCAATGGCACCGATCTGTGAGGTCCAAGGATAGAAATCCTGACGATGAACATAATGATGATGATAATAACAACAACAAACCAATGGCACCGATCTGTGAGGTCCAAGGATAGAAATCCTGACGATGAACATAATGACGATGATAACAACAACAACAAACCAATGCCACCAATGCTGTGAGGTCCAAGGATAGAAATCTTGACAATGAACATAATGACGATGATAATAACAACAACAAACCAATGGCACCTGTGCTGTGAGGTGCCAGGATAGATATCTTGACAATGAACATAATGACGATGATAATAACAACAACAAACCAATGGCACCTGTGCTGTGAGGTGCCAGGATAGATATCTTGACAATGAACATCATGACGATGATAATAACAACAACAAACCAATGGCACCTGTGCTGTGAGGTGCCAGGATAGATATCTTGACAATGAACATAATGACGATGATAATAACAACAACAAACCAATGGCACCTGTGCTGTGAGGTGCCAGGATAGATATCTTGACAATGAACATAATGACGATGATAATAACAACAACAAACCAATGGCACCTGTGCTGTGAGGTCCAAGGATAGATATCTTGACAATGAACATAATGACAATGATAAAAAAACAACAACAAACCAATGGCACCTGTGCTGTGAGGTCCAAGGATAGATATCTTGACAATGAACATAATGACAATGATAATAACAACAACAAACCAATGGCACCTGTGCTGTGAGGTCCAAGGATAGATATCTTGACAATGAACATAATGACGATGATAATAACAACAACAAACCAATGCCACCAAAGCTGTGAGGGCTTAAGACAGAAATCCTGACAGTAATGATGATGATGATAACGACAACAGCGACAAAACAATACCGCCAGTCCTGTGAGGGCCCAAGACAGAAAGCCTGACAGTGACGATAATGATGATGATGACAACGACAACAACGACTAACCAATGCCACCAGCGCCGGGATGGCCCAGGGTAGGAGGTGGCACAGTGGTTCCATTCTGGGTGTAGTCAACATGGCCAGAGCCAGGTCCGATGACACCCCCACCAGCAGGGAATCGGCTGGAAAGATTAGGGGGCTGCGCCATGCCGGCCTTGCTGACGTAACGGCCGTAGACAGGGGTAGGAACGTATGTGAGGGCATCAGGGCCAGTGCAGTGGGGCTTCAGGCAACACGTGTCACTCTCGTCCTTTTCCATCGTGCAACTGCTGGGTGGTGACAGGTACTGAGGACATCTGGGGCATGACAATTACAACAACGATATAAGCAATATATATATAATAATAAATTAATATAATAAAATAATAATAATAATATAATATAATAACGTGCGTCTCTATGTCCTTTTCCATCGTGCAACTACTGGGTGGTGACAGGTACTGAGGACATGTGGAGCATGACAATAATAACAACAATATAAACAATATACTAACAATAACAACGTGCGTCTCTATCGTCCTTATCCATCGTGCAACTGCTGAGTGGTGACAGGTACTGAGGACATGTGGAGCATGACAATAATAACAACAATATAAACAATCCTAACAATAACAACGTGCGTCTGTCTCGTCCTTTTCCATTGTGCAACTGCTGGGTGGTGACAAGTACTGAGGACATGTGGAGCGTGACAATAATAACAACATATAAACAATATACTAACAAAAACAACGTGCGTCTCTATCGTCCTTATCCATCGTGCAACTGCGGGTGGTGACAGGTACTGAGGACATGTGGAGCGTGACAATAATAACAACAATATAAACAATCCTAACAATAACAACGTGCGTCTGTCTCGTCCTTATCCATTGTGCAACTGCTGAGTGGTGACAAGTACTGAGGACATGTGGAGCGTGACAATAATAACAACAATATAAACAATATACTAACAATAACAACGTGCGTCTCTATCGTCCTTTTCCATTGTGCAACTGCTGGGTGGTGACAGGTACTGAGGACATGTGGAGCGTGACAATAATAACAACAATATAAACAATATACTAACAATAACAACGTGCGTCTCTATCGTCCTTATCCATCGTGCAACTGCTGGGTGGTGACAGGTACTGAGGACATGTGGAGCGTGACAATAATAACAACAATATAAACAATCCTAACAATAACAACGTGCGTCTGTTCGTCCTTATCCATTGTGCAACTGCTGAGTGGTGACAAGTACTGAGGACATGTGGAGCGTGACAATAATAACAACAATATAAACAATATACTAACAATAACAACGTGCGTCTCTATCGTCCTTTTCCATTGTGCAACTGCTGGGTGGTGACAGGTACTGAGGACATGTGGAGCGTGACAATAATAACAACAATATAAACAATATACTAACAATAACAACGTGCGTCTCTATCGTCCTTTTCCATTGTGCAACTGCTGGGTGATGACAGGTACTGAGGACATGTGGAGCGTGGACAATAATAACAACAATATAAACAATATACTAACAATAACAACGTGCGTCTTATCGTCCTTTTCCATTGTGCAACTGCTGGGTGGTGACAGGTACTGAGGACATGTGGAGCGTGACAATAATAACAACAATATAAACAATATACTAACAATAACAACGTGCGTCTGTCTCGTCCTTATCCATTGTGCAACTGCTGAGTGGTGACAGGTACTGAGGACATGTGGAGCATGACAATAATAACAACAATATAAACAACATACTAACAATAACAACGTGCGTCTGTCTCGTCCTTTTCCATTGTGCAACTGCTGAGTGGTGACAGGTACTGAGGACATGTGGAGCATGACAATAATAACAACAATATAAACAATCCTAACAATAACAACGTGCGTCTGTCTCGTCCTTATCCATTGTGCAACTGCTGAGTGGTGACAGGTACTGAGGACATGTGAAGCATGACAATAATAACAACAAATAAACAATATACTAACAATAACAACAGTGCGTCTGTCTCGTCCTTATCCATTGTGCAACTGCTGGGTGGTGACAGGTACTGAGGTACATGTGGAGCATGACAATAATAACAACGATATAAACAATACAGACAATATGAACAATAGCAACATGTGCTTCTCTCGTCCTTTTCCATTGTGCAACTGCTGGGTGGTGACAGGTACTCAGGACATCTGGAGGTGACAATAATAACGATATAAACAATACAGACAATAAGAACAATAGCAACATGTGCCTCTCTCGTCCTTTTCCATTGTGCAACTGCTGGATGGTGACAGGTATTCAGGACATCTCGGGCGTAACAATAACAACAACAATATGAACAATAATTACAACAATAACAACAACAATATAAACAATCATAACAATAAAAACAATAACAACATATGTCTGCCTCGTCCTATTCCATTGTGCATCTGCTGGGTGGTGACCAGTACTGAAGAAATCTGAGGCATGACAATAATAACAACAATATAAACAATCATAACAATAAAAACAATAACAACATATGTCTGCCTTGTCCTATTCCATCGTGCAACTGCTGGTGGTGACCAGTACTGAGGATATCTGGGCATGACAATAATAACAACGATACAGACAATAGTAAGAATAACAACAATAACAACATATGTCTGTCTCGTCCTTTTCCATCGTCCAACTGCTGGGTGGTGATAGCTACTGTGGACATCTGGGGGCCTGACAACAATAACAACAATATAAACAATGGTAACAATAATAACAATAACAATGTGTCTGTCTCGTCCTTTACCATCGTGCAACTGCTGGGTGGTGACTGTATAACACTTCTGAGACTCTGACCTCACTGAAGGACGTACGTTACGGTCAAATTATTCTAATAACAGCAAGGAATAACAATAACATATACTTATGTACTGAGCCCCGTAAGGCTGTCACACAATGGCTGCATGCATCCAGATAATCACAAAACAGGACAAAGCTGTCAGCATGATCATGATAATCAGTATCATGACCATGATAACACTAATGATGGCGATAATGACGACGACGACGACGATGATGATAATGACAATGATGATGATGATGATGATACGTGCTTTGCCTGGCAGCGGTATCTGCCGGAGGTGGCATTTTGACACTCGCAGGACAGGTCATCGATGTCATCATTATCATCAGTATCATGATGATCAGCATAATGATGATGATGATGTTGATGATGATGATGATAATCTTTTCCCAACAATGAATTCTACAACTACTCTCCCCCCACCCCCCAGCTTGTGTGCTTGTTTTTTTTTTAATATAAAACTTTGTAAGGTAGTCTTTGTCCATTGTATGCATATGCCTGGTGCGTGAGTGTGCTTTGATTTGAACTGTCAAGATTTGGCGCCGTGTAAATTCTGTAATTATTATTAATCAATGTAATGATGATGATGATGACGATAATGATGATGATGATGATGGTGGTGGTGGTGATGATGATACATACCTAGCCCGGCAGCGGTATCTGCCAGTGGTGGCATCTAGACATTCGCAGGATAGATCACAGCCGTCATTCCAAATTTGTCCACGAACGTACACCTGACCCTTGTACAGACAGCCCGCTGCAAAACACACAAACACACACACACATACACACACACACACACACACACACACACACACACACCCCACACACACACACACACACACACCATTACACTTAAATGGGTATTCAAGCTGTCCACACTTCATTAGCTTCCTAACAATTTTTGCGTAGTGTATCGTCAATGTGTGTGCAATTTGCATTGTAAACGTCTGTTTCAAGCATTGTGCATCCTTTTCTTCAAAGGCTCAAGGAAAAATGCTAAAAATGGAATTCAATTCAGTTCGATTTAATACTCCTTTAATAAGCCATACTTGCAAGTCAAAATGTGCATACAGCTCGGACCATTCGTGCACCATTCTCATGTGTACTTAAAAATCAAAACACAAGACTATAATAAAACATATGAACACAATCAAACCACAGATCAACAAGACTAGATCAGTGATACTAACGGATGCCAGTATAGCGGTCCTGGCATTATCCTAGCAATATGAACAATCAACACACCCAACCATACCACAAATCAACAACACTAGGTTAGTGATACTAACGGATGCCAGTATAGCGGTCCTTGGCATTATCCTAGCAATATGAACAATCAACACACCCAACCATACCACAAATCAACAACACTAGGTCAGTGATACTGACGCTAGTATGGTGGTCCTTGGCATTCTCCTAGCAATATGAACAATCAACACACCCAACCAAACCACAAATCAACAACACTAGGTTAGTGATACTGACGCTAGTATGGTGGTCCTTAGCATTATCCTAACAATATGAGCAATCTTTGGCATTCCCCTAGCAATATGAACAATCCTTGGCATTCCCCTAGTAATATGAACAATCCTTGGCATTCCCCTAGTAATATGAACAATCCTTGGCATTCCCCTAGCAATATGAACAATCCTTGGCATTCCCCTAGCAATATGAACAATCCTTGGCATTCCCCTAGTAATATGAACAATCCTTGGCATTCTCCAAGCAATATGAACAATCCTTGGCATTCTCCTAGCAATATGAACAATCCTTGGCATTCTCCTAGCAATATGAACAATCCTTGGCATTCTCCTAGCAATATGAACTATCCTTGGCATTCTCCTAGCAATATGAACAATCCTTGGCATTCTCCTAGCAATATGAACAATCCTTGGCATTCTCCTAGCAATATGAACAATCTTTGGCATTCTCCTAGCAATATGAACAATCCTTGGCATTCTCCTAGCAATATGAACAATCCTTGGCATTCTCCAAGCAATATGAAGAACCAGCACACCTAATCAAACCACAAAACAACAAGACAAAGTCAGTGATACTCATGGATGCTAGTATGGTGGTCCTTAGCATTCCCCTAGCAATATGAACAATCCTTGGCATTCCCCTAGCAATATGAACAATCCTTGGCATTCCCCTAGCAATATGAACAATCCTTGGCATTCCCCTAGTAATATGAACAATCCTTGGCATTCTCCTAGCAATATGAACAATCCTTGGCATTCCCCTAGCAATATGAACAATCCTTAACATTCTTCTAGCAATATGAACAATCCTTGACATTCTCCAAGCAATATGAAGAACCAGCACACCTAATCAAACCACAAAACAACAAGACAAAGTCAGTGATACTCATGGATGCTAGTATGGTGGTCCTTAGCATTCCCCTAGCAATATGAACAATCCTTGGCATTCCCCTGGCAATATCAACAATCCCTGGCATTTTCCAAGCGATATGAGCAATCCTTGGAATTTTCCTAACAATGTGAACAATCCTTAGCGTTCCCCTAGCAATATGAACAATCAACACACCCAACCAAACCACAAATCAACAACAACAGGTCAATGATACTAACAGATGCTAGTATGGCGGTCCTTAGCAACCTTGGCAACCTAGCAATATGAACAATCTTTGCATTCTCCTAGCAATATGAACAATATTTGGCATTCTCTTAGCAATATGAACAATCTTTGGCATTCTCTTAGCAATATGAACAATCTTTGGCATTCCCCTAGAAATATGAACAATCTTTGGCATTCTCCTAGCAATATGGACAATCTTTGGCATTCCCCTAGAAATATGAACAATCTTTGGCATTCTCTTAGCAATATGAACAATCTTTGGCATTCCCCTAGAAATATGAACAATCTTTGGTATTCTCCTAGCAATATGGACAATCTTTGGCATTCTCCTAGCAATATGAATAACCAGCATACCTAACCAAACCACAAATCAACAAGACAAAAGTCAGTGACACTAATGGATGCTAGTATAATGGTCCTTGGAATTCTCCTAGCAATATCAACAATCCTTGACTTTCTCCTAGCAATACGAACAATCCTTGGCATTCCCCTAGAAATATGAACAATCTTTAGCATTCTGCTAGCAATATGAACAACCAGCACACCCAACCAAACCACAAATCAACAAGACAAAGTCAGTGATACTAACGGATGCTATTGTGGCGGTCATCAGCATTCCCATAGAAATATAAACAATCCTTGGCATTCTCCTAGCAATATCAACAATCCTTGGCATTCTCCAAACAATGTGAACAATCCTTGGCATTCCCCTAGAAATATTAACAATCTCTGAAATTCTCCTAGCAATATGAACAACCAGCACACCCAACCAAACCACAAATCAACAAGACAAAGTCAGCGATACTAACAGATGCTAGTATGGCGGTCCTTAGCATTCTCCTAGCAATATGAACAATCCTTTGCATTCCCCTGGCAATATGAACAATCCTTAGCATTTTCCTAGCAATGTGAGCAATCAGTGGAATTCTCTTAACAATGTGAACAATCCTTAGCGTTCCCCTAGTAATATGAACAATCAACACACCCAACCAAACCACAGCTTAACAAGACTAGATCAGTGATACTAATGGATGACAGTATGGCGGTCCTTGGTATTCTTCTAGCAATATGAAATATCCTTGACCTTTTCCTAGCAATATGAACAATCTTTGGCATTTCCCTAGCAATATGAACAATCCTTGGCATTCTTTTAGCAATACGAAAAATCATTGGCCTTTTCCGAGCAATATGAACAATCCTTGGCATTCTCCTAGCAATATGAACAATACTTGGCATTCCCCTAGCAATATGAACAACCCCTGGCATTCTCCTAGCAATATGATAAATCCTTAGCATTCTCCTAGCAATATGAACAATCCTTGGCATTCTCCTAGGTCAGTGATACTAATGGATGACAGTATGGCGGTCCTTGACATTCTCCTAGCAATATGAAAAATCCTTAGCATTCTCCTAGGTCAGTGATACTAATGGATGACAGTATGGCGGTCCTTGGCATTCTCCTAGCAATATGAAAAATCCTTAGCATTCTCCTAGGTCAGTGATACTAATGGATGACAGTATGGCGGTCCTTGGCATTCCCTAGCAATATGATAAATCCTTAGCATTCTCCTAGGTCAGTGATACTAATGGATGACAGTATGGCGGTCCTTGGCATTCTCCTAGCAATATGAAAAATCCTTGGCATTTCCCTAGCAATATGAACAACCCCTGGCATTTCCCTAGCAATATGAAAAACCCTTGGCATTTCCCTAGCAATATGAAAAATTCTTGGCATTTTCCTAGCAATATGAACAACCCCTGGCATTTCCCTAGCAATATAAAAAATCCTTGGCATTTCCCTAGCAATATGAAAAATCCTTGGCATTTCCCTAGCAATATGAACCCCTGGCATTTCCCTAGCAATATGAACAACCCTTGGCATTCCCTTGGCAATATGAACAATCCTTAGCATTCTCCTAGCAATATGAACAATCAACACACCCAACCAAACCACAAATCAACAAGACTAGGTCAGTGATACTAACGGATGCTAGAAGGGTGGTCCTTGGCGTCCCCAGTGCCAGGCAGGGCCTGTGAGCCGGTGAGGAGTGTGGGGGGCACGTAGTTGTTGCCGGTGAAGATGGTGCCGCCATTGCCGATGGTGAAGAGGTTGTTGGTGGAGGACATGAAGGTGCCAGACCCACACTGTAGGCTGGGGCAACATGCACCTGTCGGCTTCACCACCTTACAGGTAGGTGGCACGTTCGTGTAGGCCGGGCATCTGTATGGAGTGTGCAGGTTGAGCGTTAGTGTTAAGACGACAGTTTGTGCTTGATGGTGAGTGGTGATGGTGATTACTGGAAGACTGATGCTGGTGGAAAGTTCATTGACGAGAAAAAAGACTATGCAAGTAATATCATTCTGACATTATACATGGAAGAGTATAAAAATGGTCTTCATATCTCGACCATGGATGTTTTCACACTGTTAAATGGCAAAGCGGAAAATTGGCAATCATGTGCGGATCACTTACAATTTTACACTGAAATGACAAAATAGGGGAAAATAGCCCTCATGCCAGAATCATCACTGTTTTCATTTTGTAAATAGCAACAGGGAAAACAGATTTCACGCCAGGATCATTGATGTTTGCGCATAGTAAATGGCACAGTGGGAAAATAGCCTTTAACCAGGATCATTGATGTTTTACATTGTAAATGCACAGTGGAAATAGCCTTTACCAGGATCATTGATGTTTTTACATTGTAAATGGCACAATGGAAAATAGCCTTAACCAGGATCATTGATGTTTTACATTGTAAATGCACAATGGGAAAATAGCCTTTAACCAGGATCATTGATGTTTTTACATTGTAAATGGCACAATGGGAAAATAGCCTTTAACCAGGATCATTGATGTTTTTACATTGAAATGGCACAATGGGAAAATAGCCTTAACCAGGATCATTGATGTTTTTACATTGTAAATGGCACAGTGGAAATAGCCTTTAATCAGGATCATTGATGTTTTTACATTGTAAATGGCACAGTGGAAAAATACCTTTAGCCAGGATCATTGATGTTTGCACATTGTAAATGGCACAATGGGAAAATAGCCTTTAATCAGGATCATCGATGTTTGCACATTGTAAATGGCACAATGGGAAAATAGCCTTTAATCAGGATCATTGATGTTTGCACATTGTAAATGGCACAGTGGAAAAATACCTTAATCAGATCATTGATGTTGCACATTGTAAATGGCACAAGGAAAATAGCCTTAATCAGATCATCGATGTTTGCACATTGTAAATGGCACAATGGGAAAAGCCTTTAATCAGGATCATTGATGTTGCACATTGTAATGCACAGTGAAAATAGCCTTTAATCAGGATCTTTGATGTTTGCACATTGTAAATGGCACATGGGAAATAGCTTTAACCAGGATCATTGATGTTTTGCACATTGTAAATGGCACAATGGGAAATAGCCTTTAACCAGGATCATTGATGTTTGCACATTGTAAATGGCACAGTGGGAAAATAACCTAATGCAAGGATAATTGTTTGCACATTGTAATGCACAGTGAAAAAATAACGTCATGCAAGATCATGATGTTTGCACATTGTAAATAGCACAGTGGAAAAACAATCTTCATGCTAAATCGTTTTCTACGTTTTTCTCTGTCTCCTGCCCTATCGCAATTGTTTTTTCACTAAAACTTTTCTGGCACTTAGAAGTGATAAGATGAAGGCTGAAAAGTGAATATGTTTCATTCATCGCAAATAAATTAACGTCGTTTCACAGATATCTCCTGTAACAATCAAGATGATGACAATGATGACGACGATGATGATGATGACGACGACGACGACGACGACACGACGACGACGACGACGACGACGATGATGAGATGATGATGATGATGATGATGAGATGATGATGATGATGATGAGATGATGATGACGACCATGATGCTGACAATGATTGCTGGAGCAACTTACAGATCCTGACATCTGTAGAATCCCTGCGTGGCTTTCTCACAGGTACATCTGAGGTTGCACCTAGGAGCCCAGCTCTCGTCCTGATGGTACTGCTTGCCGTCAAACAGACAAACGTCTGTAGGGATGGCGTGTCACACACACACACACACACACACACACACACACACACACACACACACACACACACACAACAGATATCCAAACGCACATGCATACAACATACATACAACACATACACACACACGTGTCGCAAACGCACACACACACACAAACACACACACACATCATAGAGTCAGATTACACTAAAATTATGTGATGTTATGAGATGACATCACACACACACACCCAACACACCACACACACACACACACACACACACACACACACACACACACACACACACACACACACACGACACACAACACACACACACAAACACACACACACATCATTAGAGTCAAGGTTACATTAAAATTATGTTGATGTTTATGAGATGACATCACACACACACACAAACAAACACACACACACACACACACACACACACACACACACACACACACACACACACACACACACGCATACATACACACACATCAGTGTCAAAGTTACAATAATAATAATATCAATTTTGATGAGATGACATATCACACACACACACACACACACACACTCACACCCCACACACACACACACACACAACGCACGCACGCACGCACGCGCGCACACCACCCAAACAACACACACACACACCATAACACACACACACATCATCAGTGTCAAAATTACAATAATGATAAATATCAATTTTGATGAGATGACATATCACACACACACACACACACACACACACACACACACACACACACACACACACACACACACACACACACACACACACACACACGTGTGAAGTGTTGACGTTACACTGTGGTCATGTTGATGCAGCTGCTGATGAAAATGATCATAATTATATTCAGATCAATAACTGTCATCGTAATCATCATGGTATACTGGCATAAGTTATCAACAAATCATTATGTAACCACTAGTGCTACTATATACTGTAGCTTTTAATGCTCCAACTGTTTCTACAGATAAAGATTATCTAAATGACCCCTCTCTCTCTCTCTCTCACAGACACACACACACCATGGAAAGAACACGATTAAGAATGATGTCTCATATACGCATATATATTTAAAGAGAATTATGAAACCTGAACCAACCAAGCAACCAAACATCAACCAACCAACCGATTAATCAATCAAACAAATGATAACCAATCAACCAGCTGATCGACCAATCAGCATGCTAGCAGCCCAAGAAATACACGAACAAACACGTACCGCCGGGACCAGGATCCCTGTCAGCATCTGAAAATGAATATCCATTGTCAATATCGAATTCTATCTTTATTTTAAAGCCTTTTAATAAAAGTGAAAACAACACACAACAACAACAACAACAACAACAACGTCATTCGTGAATGCTTGAAGTGGGTCCAGCTGATGACCGTTTGGGCCCTAGGCGCGAACATCCATCACCAAACAGTTCTCTGCTTTTTTGTTCACTATTTTTGTTGACGTTAAGTAAATAATTTATACGGTCAGAAACATATGATTATCAGCATGAAAAAAAAAACCACCCACAAACTCGCACTCAAAAAAAAAAAAAAAAAAAATTTTTTCTCTCCCCATCTATGTGCGATTGAAGGACAAGGAGCACCTGTGAAAGTAGTTGACGATTACACGAGTTTCCCCACCGCCAACCCACCCTCGATCATGACAGTCGGGTACTTGAGTTGTGTTTGATTATTTCCCTTGTCCTGGAGTTCATATATTACTCCCCTTGTATTGATGTGCTTTCCCTGTCACGGTGGAATAATTACAACATTACCCATGCAGCATTAATCATTCCCCTTGCCCTGCTGTGACAGTCACTCCCCTTGCTCTGATGTGGTAATCATTTCCTGTCCTGGTGTGATATTTACTCCCCTTGTCCGCTGTGATATTCATTTCTCCCTTGTCCTGCTGTGATAACTACCCTTGTTGTCCTGTGGTAATCACTTACCTCTTGTCCTGATGTGATAATTACTCCCCTTGTCCTGCTGTGATAATTATTACCCCACTGTTGTAGCGTGATAATCACTCCCCTTGTCCTGATGTAATAATTAATTCCCCGCTGTTCTAATGTGATAAATTACTCCCCCTTGTTCTGCTGAGATAATTACCCCCTTCTCCTGATGTGATAATTGTGATCAAAACCCCTGCTGTGATAATCAGTCCCTTCGTCCTCGTGTGCATGGGTGTTGTTGTTTTTTTCAGAAAAGGGATCATCGCTAGTCTGGCCTGACAATATTAGTCGCGGTTTTTATGTGTGCTTTGCATCATCATAGTAATCACAGTGAACAAGAAAATCAATGCTGTGGCTCAGTTAAACTGGTTTTGGAATCAAAACACACGACAAAAGAATGAGAACGCGCATTTATGACAAAACAAAACATGCGCAAAATTTCGGCCAACTGGCTTTTGTCAAACGTACATAAGTGACAACAAAGAATGAAACACAAGACGCGCGGAAAAAAAACGTCAGGAAAGAATTGTATGTGTTGTGTATTCTTTGTTTTTATTTGTGTACACTTGATTAAAGTCCAGCTGGCCAAACGTTTTCACCTGCTTTTAACGTTTCAATTGTAGTTTCGTGTGTTTTTCTAATTTCCTATTTGCTTGAACGCTGGTTGTTGCTTTGATGTAAACTAGTTTTGGTAACGATTCCCTATTGCGTCACACACACACACACACACACACACTCACACACACACACACACACACACACACACACACACACACACACACACACACACACACACACAAACACACACCACAATCACACAAAGACTTACACACACACACAACACCACACACACACACACACACACACACACACACACACACACACACACACACACACACACACACACACGCACGCAACGAAATTCACACGTTACTAGCAAACAAAAAACAACAAACAAACAAACAACAACAACAACAAAATCAAAATTTAAACCACAGAGAAATCATTTACCAACCAATCCTCTATTCAATCAGCCAGCCAACCAACGAACCAACCAACCAACCAACCAAAAAAATCAACCAGCCAACCAACCAAGCTAGAAGCCATGAAGTCAATACGTACTACAGAGTTGACAGAATTTACGGCAGTTCTCCAGGGCCCATGGCTGGTACTGGTTGGTGCAGGTGGCTCTGCTGTACATGGCACAGTTGGGGATCTTATCCACACACGGAGGTAGGGTGGGGGGCAGGGTGTCTGCAACACCAAGGTCAAGGTGAAATGCTGGGGTAAAGACCAAGACGGGATTAAAAATTTTTTTTTTTTTTTAAAAACCTACTCGCCATGGTGTAGTGGTTAGCGCAACGGACTGCGACCGAAAAGCTTTGGGTTCGAATCTTCATCAGTCTTATTCGAATCTTCATCAATCTCTTGAAAATTATGGTCTTTTTCGGCTCCAACCGGCTCCTACGTAGAGTTGAGCGTGTTTTGGGCTCGTTGCGAAGACTGGGAACACACAGTCGTGTCTCATGTACTTCACAGATGCATCGTTGTGGGGTGTTGCTTAAATCTTCTTATCTACACCGCACGTATCTATATCTCTCTAGCCTGTTTGACGCCAGGAATATTATGATAGCAAGCATAGAGTACAGCCCTGTCACGTAATCTCAATACTAGATGGAACTCCGCAGCAGCCTGATTATCAATCTGATCGTCATCATCGTCATTGCATGGTAAAAAAAAAAAAGGGTTTCTGTTGGCATTCCGGTGGCATGGAAAACAAGTCAAACAAGAAAAGATGAGCACAAAGGAAATTTCCCTAATCTCTCTAGAGAGGATCCTGAAAATTAAAAAAAAAGAGAAGAGACAAAAGAAACCGAATTAAAAATGATACACCATTATCACATACCCCCTCACTAAAAACAACAACGACAACAACAAAAAACCCAAAACAGAAAGTAATAATTATGACGGTCCACCATGGTGTCAGGACGTATTGCTGGTGATCGTTGTTGATGTTTTTCACAGATTTTATCAACGTACATTTTTTGAAAGGCAGCTTATTCATTTCATCGTTGGTGTGTTTGCTCAAAACTAGTCAGAGTTAACAGGTAGAAATGCTAAAAAAAACTTGCTTCTGGCGGTGAAGAAGACATACACTATTTGTATGCTGTCTGTGTATATTCATATCATCATCATCATCATCAAGTGCCCTGCCGTACGGCGATGGCGATCATGGTCCATCCCTTGTTGCCGCAAGCACATCTTCCACCCTCTCTGTTCTCAGCCACCCTGCAAGTCCGTCCAATATTTTCTCCCTGGGTCTACCGGTGCTCTCTTTCCCTCCAGCTTTCCTGTTGTGACCAGGTGCTCTAATTCCCTTTTCCTCATAAAATTGTCTATAAACGTTGCCTGTCTTTTCCTAATCTTCCTTATCAATGATATTCCTGTGTCTGCCTCCATCAAGACTGCCTCGTTTGTTTTCTTTGCTGTCCACGGAACTCTCAACATTCTTCTTTGAAACCACATCTCGGCTGCCTCAATCTTGTTCTGGCTTTGCTTGTTGACTGTCCATGCCTCACAACAGTATAACATTATCGGTTCTATATAACATTCAAGAACTCTCTTCCTGATGTTAATTGGTTGGTAAGAATGTTTTCATCTTCTTGATTGCTGTTTTGGCTTGGCCAATTCTGCTGGTTATTTCTGATGTTCATCTGCCATCTGGTGAGATGATCGTGTGTTCATATAATCATGATAAACACGAAATATTTCCTCACTGGGTGACAATAGGAATATTTAGCATACATGGCATAATAAAGTGACCGTTTACACTGGCTGATGGTATCACAGGGTGACACTATCACTGTATGCCAGTCACGTTCAGCATACAGGGCACAATAAGGTGACAGTCTACATGGCTGATGGTATCACAGGGTGACACTATCATTGTATGCCAGTCACGTTCAGCATACAGGGCACAATAAGGTTACAGTCTACACTGGCTGATGGTATCACAGGCTGACACCATCACTATATGCCAGTCACGTTCAGCATATAGGGCACAATAAGGTTACAGTCTACACTGGCAGATGGTATCATAGGCTGACACTATCACTGTATGACAGTCACGTTCAGCATACAGGGCACCGTAAAGTGACAGTCTACACTGGCTGATGGTATCACAGGGTGACGCTATCAATGTATGCCAGTCACGTTCTGCTTATAGGACACAATAAGACGACAGTCTACACTGGCTGATGGTATCACAGGGTGACGCTATCATTGTATGCCAGTCACGTTCAGCATACAGGGCACAATAAGGTTACAGTCTACACTGGCAGATGGTATCACAGGCTGACACTATTACTATATGCCAGTCACGTTCAGCATGTAGGGCACAATATAAATAACAGTGTGCTATACCTGTGTGGTAGCAGCAGTACAAAGAAAGATCAGCCTATGCTTACTAATACAGTAAAAACCAGCGACAGACCCAAAAGCCACTGAAAGATACTACATGTAGCTTCATGTCAAACACAGACAGACAGACAGACAAACAGGCAGGCACGTAGACAGACAAATAGACAGACAGACAGAGAGAGAGAGAGAGACAGACAGTCAGACAGAAACAAACAGAGAGAGAGAGAGAGACAGACAGACAGAGACAGAGACAGAGAGAAAGACAGAAAGAGAGACAGAGAGAGACAGACGCAGAGAGAGACAGAGGCACAGACTGACAGAGAGAGACAGAGGCACAGACTGACAGAGAGAGAGAGAGACATAGAGAGAGACAGAGAAAGAGTGAGAGTGAGAGACACACACAAAGATAGACAGATAGATAGATAGATAGATATAGACAGATAGATAGATAGATAGAGACAGACAACTAGACAGAGACACAGAGACAGACAGAAACAGACATAGAGACTGACAGAAAGACTAGACAGACAGACAGTCAGACAGACAGGCAGATAGACAAATAGACAAGACAGACAGACAGACAGACAGACAGTGTGCTATGTCTGTGTAATAGCAGCGGTCGAAAAAGTCTGCCTATACTTACCGATGCCGTTACCAGTGACAGAGCCAAAGCCACTGAAGGATCCTTGCTGCATGTCAAACTCACATACGGGTTTCGCACAGCAAGAGCCAGCATCACGCTCCAATCGGCAGTAGCTGGGTAGGTTGGGGTAGGTGGGACACCTGTATACATCATCATTATCATCATCATCACCATCATCATCATCAACGTTATCATTACTGTCAACATCAGTATTAACACAAATGAATCGGGAGTCAAGCTCTAACTAGCAGTAGCTGGGCGAATTGAGGTAAGAGGGATACCTACATATCACACACACACACACACACACACACACACACACACAACATACACACAGATGCTGACATTCACAGGACCCAGTTTGCCCATCAGTACACATTTATAAACACAAACGAAGAAACACACTGAGAAGAGAGAGAGAGAGAGAGAGAGAGAGGGGGGGGGGGGGGGGGGAGGGGAGGAGGAGAGGAGAGGGGAGAGAGAGAGAGAGAGAGAGAGAGAGAGAGACAGAGACAAAGAGACAGAGAGACAGAGAAACAGAAAGACACAGAGACAGAGACAGACAGACAGACAGACAGACGGACAGACAGACAGACAGACTCACAGATCGTGACAGTCATAGGTTCCACTTTGTCCATCAGTACAGACA
>JAPXFY010000020.1:53159594-53167094 GCA_030674185.1 Monoplex corrugatus
TGTATGGAGAGAGAGACAGACAGACACGGACAGACAGAGAGACAGAGAGACGACAGACAGACAGACAGACAGCCAAGCAGCCAGACAGCCAGCCAGACTAGCCAGCCAGCCAGCCAGACAGAGCTGATGCAAACACCGACCTTGTCGATAGCCTTGAGGACGTCAAAACGGGAGGTGTAGGCACTGAGCGGGAACTCCATGGAAGGGTAACTGCTGTACTGCATCAGACCCACGTGCACCCCGTCAGCCGACACCGGCAGGTCCTGCACCACGTCCTTCAGGAAATCCTCCAGCTTGCGGAAGTTGTCCTTGCCGATACTGGACGAGGAGTCCAACAGGAACACCACGTCCGCTTTCTGCAGGCAACCTGTGGAAGAGGAAGAGGGGGGAAGGGTGGGTGAGGGGCGTGAAAATCCAGTTGCAGTGGCGTAGTGGTTAACGGAAAAAAAAAAGAAAAAAAAAAGACACCGCCCAAGTGGAAGGTTGTGAGTTTCAAATTCCCATCAATCCCTTCAAAAATCATTGTGGGATTTTTTTAGGACCCAACCGGCAGGGAGGGGGGACGGGAAATCCAGTTGCAGTGGCGTGGTGGTTAACCACAAAAAAAAAATCATTGTGGGATGTTTTAGGATCCAACCTGTAAGGGGTTGGTTGGGTAAATCAGTTGCCGTGGCGTAGTGGTGAATGCAAAAAAAAAAAAAAAAAAAAAAAAAAAAATGCCCAAGTGGAAGATTGTGGGTTTCAAATTCCCTTCAGTCCCTTCAAAAATCATTGTGGTTAACGCAAAAAAAAAAAAACAATTAAACAAACAAAAAACCTGCCCATGTGGAAGGCTGTGGTTTTATAATTCCCATCAGTCCCATCAAAAATCATCGCGGGATTTCTTTCAGGATCCAGCCGGCTCCTACCCAGAGTTGAGCCTGATATGGATGGTCTCATTGGGAAGACTGGGACCACACAGTCGAGTCTCATTCACTTCACGGATGCATCATCGAGGGTGCTGTCAAATCCTCCGACCGGACACCACAGGTGTCAGTATCTCTCGTTCCTGGTTGGCACCGGGATATACTATGAAATAAGTGTAGAGTACAGCCCTGTCACGCAGTCTCAATCCTACATGGAACTCCATAGCATCATGTTATCATCGTCATCGTCATCATCATTATCATCATCGCATTGTAAAAATTGCGCCAACTTCTGTGGACACTAAGGTGAGGTAAAAATGTGAAAAATGCCACACAACAAAAAAAAAAGAGTTGGGGGGGTGGGGGGGAGGAGCATGATTGTTGGGGTTAAGATTGGTCATGGTGTGACAGTGTTACAGTGTTATAGTATTATAGATTTACCGATAATGCGTACTGACAATACGTATTGACTTGTTTATCGGCAGGACAAAAGACATTAGTATTATAGAATTACCAACAGTACGTATTAATTGTTTATCGGCAGGACAAAAGACATTAGTATTATAGAGTCACATCAATGCCTTCATCGGGCCTTTTATCAAGCCTCATTACTTGCTTCATCAGATCTTCATCAAGCCTCTAATCTGGCCTCATATATTCATACCATCAACTTCGTCAGCTTTCTTATCAAGCGCTTCATAGATCTCATCAAGCCTTCTCAGGTCTATTCAAAGCTTCATAAGGTCTTCATCAAGCTTCATCAGATTCCATCAAGCCTTCGTCAGGTCTTCATCAAAGCTTCATAAGGTCTTCATCACGCCTTTTCGTTCAAGGCCTTTTATCAAGCCCTTCATCAAGCCTTTCTATCAAGCCTTCATCAGACCATATCATCAGGCCCCTTCATCTAGCCCTCATCAAACTTCCATTAAGCTTTCATCAAGCCTTCATCAGATCTACACTAGACCTTGATGAAACCTTCATTAGCCTGCATCAAGCCTTCATCAGGCCTTCATCAAGCCTTCATTAAGCCTTCATGAGGCCCTCATCGAACCTTTACCAAGTCTTCATCAGGCCTTGATCAAGCCTACGCCAAGCCTTTATCAAGCCTTCATTAAGTCTTCATGTGGCCTTTATTACAGTATTTGTATAGCGCAAAATCTTGATAGAAATCAAATCTAAGCGCTGAACATACACATTCACACGCATGCACACACACGCACACACACACACACACACACACACACACACACACACACACACACACACACACACACACACACCACACACACACACACACAAACACACATGGCTATAAATGGGGAAAAATTATAGAGAACATATTATATACAAATATATATTACAATGTGATTCCACACCGAGCGGAGACACACAAGTATACACACCCAATTCACATGTTCATAATCACACGAGTTCTGTCTTGCATATATTCTCCAAAATAATTTCATGGTGAATGTTGTTTTTAAACATGCTATCAGTGCCAGCACAGTGTCAAGACTTACCGGTGGGCTGAGGCAGGAAATTGGCATCATGTGGAACCTCTGTAAAAGCAAACAAACAACAACACATGTCCATTACGATTGGTCCTTTACGCCCAGTCAACAACGACGATGACGACGACAAGCAACAGCAGCGACAACAACGATGATGAACAACAAAAACAACCGCCACAGCAACAATATGCTTGCACACAGAGACATAAAGACAGACACAGGGAGAGGGGAGAGGAGAGGGAGAGGGAGAGAGAGAGAAGAGAGAGAGAGAGAGAGAGAGAGAGAGAAAGAGACAGACAGACAGAGAGAGAGAGAGAGAGAGAGAGAGAGAGATCACAGTTATCATCACCTCAACATCTTTCCCTGTAACGCACATACATGAGCACATATATACCCTTCTCCTTACCACAAACACACGCACGTACACAAACGAACAAAATACAAAAAATAAATGTATTCAGAAAAGGGAAGTGCTTTAGGAATAAATGAAAAAGTGATCATATCGGAATATGGCCACAAAAGTGGTCGACACCACACAAATACTTAAGTTTGTCTCACAACCAAGTGATCACTACCATATATACGGTTGAAGAGCTCGCTGTCAAAACTAAAGACAGAGCGAGTCAAATATTCAGGTGTCTCTGAAATTGAGACGTTCGCAGAGGTGGTTTTTTTTTAAATGCATGATATACAGATTGCACTGATTTCACTATACAGGTCAAAATTAGGGGTTATTGTCAGCTCAGGGTCCGAGAAAAGACGCAAATGTTCGCCTGTAAAACAATTGTTTAATGTTAGTATGCAGGCACCAAACAATATGATATTAGAAAACTGGTCTCTACCCAATATGTGCGTTCCAGCCAAAATTTGTATTAGATATTGGCTTAGAGTGTGTACTATATCAAGACTGCCCAGGCAAACAAACAACATGCCAAATCATCTACAGGGTTGGACAAATGGACCGGGGCATTCCACATTAGACAATTACTATATGTGATTGGATCTGGAGATGTTTGGCTTCAACAAAACTTAGGTGGCATGAGTATTTCTCTTTTTCTGCTCAGACAAGGATCGTTGATCAATATAAACAAAGGTGGTATGAAAGAATTGAAACAAAGGAACGTTTTGAAATGCATTCCAGCTTGAAACGATATGGCAAACTACAAAACATAGATCTGTGTTGCAACATTTTGAAATCTTAAAACAGGCGTTCATACAGTTCAGATTTGGTATCTCGCCTATCCGTTTACACAAACTGAAACTCAGAACAGATGTGATAATAAGACAATGACTAGTCCTGAGTGGGAAGGGATGAGTCTCATGTACTCTCAAATTGTACGCTTTACAGTGAGCTAAGGAAAGGTGTCAATTTGTTAAAGTAGCAAGTGGCAGTGTTTCGAATACTGTCATATGATAATGAAATGTATGTATGTAAGTTGTCATATTCATGTACAGTCTTCCAAAAAGGAACAGGGATGGTCCCAGAAGAATAATACAGTACAGTGTGCAGGTGTAATAGAGTTAGGCCGTTGACAAGAATGGTGGGGTGAACAGAGCAAAAAGACCGGTAGAAAATTCACATAAGGACAGACAATCTATATGGGGTATGTTAAATGTAACTATGAATAACGTATCTTTAAAGGCCAAGTTATGTGTGCATTAGACTCATTTCTGGCCGAGTTATGTTCGTAAAAATAAGTTTCTACTTATTGGACATTTTGATTCTCCCCACTGAAATGAATTTTGCACGAGCGTATGTTGAATCAATACTAAGTCTAAAGTCTTAAGTCTTAGGTCTAAATATACACGCATACATACACACAGACAAAGACAGAAACACAGACACAGACACAGACACACGCACACAGACACACACAGAGAGATAAACACACACACTCGCACAACACATACACATACACATACACAACACACACAACACACACAGCACACACACACACAACACACACACACACACACACACACACACACACACACCACACACACACACACACACACACACCACACACACACACACCACACATCACACACACACAACACAACACACACAACACACACACATCCACACACACACACACACACACAGACGTACCGTTACAGATCTTAGGTCCAATGACGTTGGCAGAGGGCGCCAGTGGACTCAAAAGTGTCGGCCTTGTAAAAGTATCTGGAGGAGGGGCTGCTGGCTGTTCCAACCAGTTCCTGCTGGTTGATGCTGTCGCCCACACCCACCGTGTAGATCTGGATATCAGCACCTTTCGTTGTTTCTCCCTGGACACAAGAAAAACACCATCCCAACCATGACAACTCCTGACAATACCTGTCTTCACCTGGTATCATGCACACCTGGCATACCAGCGAAACTCAGTGGACCCAGATCAAGCCCCTAGAGCACATAATCTCCTCCTGTGAGATGCTTGTTTAGGCAGAGCTGTCAACAGTGTGAGACGAGTTTATACAGAATACCTAATTGTGTTGTGATTCAGACCTTTAATTATTTATTTATTTACTTTATATATATGTTCCTTTTTGAAGGTAAGACACACACGTACACATGTCATTTACATGTAACCAAGACTATTCCAGTGGTCATCATCATCAACAGGTGCCTTGCCGCATGGCGTTGGCGATTACGGACTTCCAATTGTCTCTATCTCTTGTTGCCTCAAGCATCTCTTCCACCCTCCTCGTCTTCAGCTACTCTGCAAGTCCGTCTAGTATCTTCTCCCTGGGTCTACCCGGTGCTCTGTTTCCCTCCAGTTTTCCTGTTGTGACCAGGTGCTCTAATTCTCCTTTCCTCATAAAATGGCCTATAAATGTTGCCTGTGTTTTCCTAATCTTCCTTATGAATGATCTACTTGTGTCTGCCTCCATCAAGACTGTCTCGTTTGTTTTCTTTACTGTCCAGGGAACTCTCAACATTCTTTTTAGAAACCACATCTCGGCTGCCTCAATCTTGTCAACAGTGTGAGACGAGTTTATACAGAATAGCTAGTTGTGCTGTGATTCAGACCTTTAATCATTTATTTATTTACTTTATATATAGAGAGATGTGTTCCTCTTTGAAGATAAGATACACACATACACATGTCATTTACATGTAACCAAGATTATTCCAGTGGTAGGCTGATAAAATACTTATAAAATATAGACTAGGTAAAACTTAGTCTAGGTAGGGCCTCAGGACCTGGCCAGCTCATGGGTTTATGTGCAAGCTTTAGGCTTGGGCCACAATCACCATACACATGGTATCTGTGACGTTAGTGCATATGGAATTCTTTCCGAGCGCAGAGAAACTGAAACTGAAACTGAAACTGTCAACAGATAGGCAGCGGAGGCTTTGTCCATTGACTGGAGGGCTTTCTGTGATATGAGACAAGTGTACACTTAGTGGCTAGTTGTATTTTGATACAATCTTTTAATCATTTATTTGATTTGATTTATTATATTCTTTTCTTCTTCCCGCTTTATCTTCACCATCATGAAGCTACGGACCTCACGACTCCCGCTTTACTTTCACCGTCATAAGGTCATGTGACTCACACCTCCCGTTTTACCTTCACTGTCACGAAGTTATGGGTCTTACTACTCTCGCTTCACATTCATCATCGTCGTAAGGTTACATAAGGGTTATAAGTAGACATGACCCCACATCTCCTCGCTTTACCTTCACCGTCACGAGGGCAAGAACAGTCATCACACTTCCCATTTTACCATCATCACCCCATCATAATGACGCATCTATACCACCATCACCACCACACCATCACTACCATAACAGAAACAACGACCACGATGATGACGACAACATCAACACTCACATCACCACCACCACCATCCCTACCACCACCATCACCACTCCCATCATCATCACCACCCCACCATCATCATCACCATCCCCGCCATCACCATCACCACCCTACCATCACCACCATCCCACCACCACATTACCATCCCCGCCATCACCATCACCACCCCCACACCATTATCACCACCATCACCATCACCATCCCCAACCATAACCATCAGCACCAAGCGCCCCCACCACCATCGCCACCCCCACCACACCACCATCACCACTCCACCATCACCATCCCCACCATCACCATCCCCTAGCATCACCACCACCACCACCCACCACCACCTCCACCCCCACCATCACGGCCCCACCATCACCACCCTCACATCACACCCCCACCCACCACCATCACCACTCCACCATCACCATCACCATCCCCTCACCATCTCCACCATCACCAGCACCAAGCACCCCCCCCCCCCTAACCCCCACCAAGCTTCACGCCTAGCCTAATTCACTGACTGACCTGCAGAATGGTGAGGTCCTTGTTGGGGGACTGACCGTTAGTGACCATGATGATGATCTTGGAGGAGTCTCCTCTGACCCCGGACTGCGGGAGTGAACATGGTGTTGTCGTCGTGTAGTGCAGCGCCTCCTGCAGGTTGCTCTTACCGCCCACAGAGGGCGCTCTGCCAAGGGCGCTAACCACGGCCTGACCCGAGGGATGGGTGTTGAGATTGAACACCCCTTGGGCCGTGTTGCCGAAAGACACCAAGCCCACCTGACAGGACGAAACGGCTGATTCAAAAAAACAGAATGGAACAGAGAGAAAGAGAGAGATGGAGAGGGGAGAAGAGAGAAAGAGAGAGAGAGAGAGAGAAGAGAGAGAGAGAGAGAGAGAGAGAGAAACAGACAGAGAGAGACAGAGAGAGACAGACACAGAGAAAGAGAGAGATAGACAGACAGACAGACAGAAAGGCAGACAGCGAGAGAGAGAGAGAGGGGGGGGGGGGGGGGAAAGAGAGAGAGGAAAGAAAAAGAGAGACAGACAGACAGAGACAGAGAGAGAGAGGGGCAGAGATAGAGAGAGAGAGACAGACAGACAGACAGAAAGGCAGACAGAGAGACAGAGACAGAGAGAGACAGAGAGAGAGACAGACAGACAGACACACAGACAGAGACAGAGATAGATACAGAGAGAGAGGGGGGGGGAGAAAGAGAGAGAGAGACAGAGAGAGAGGGACAGAAACACAGAGAGAGAGAGAGA
>JAPXFY010000020.1:53174594-53192094 GCA_030674185.1 Monoplex corrugatus
TTGTGATATGTTGCGATGACGACCCCCAGTCTAATGATGGAAACAGACAGTTACGTACACTTGAAAAAGTGATGGTTAACTTCTCAAGATGATGAGATACAAGACAGTGAAGCCTTTATCCTGAGGAACTCGATGATACAGATACAGATACAGATAGTCCCATAACCCTGGGGTCGTAGGGGAGTGAGGTGGGAGAGACCTCAACTTTTCTCGAAGCCAGCATCACGAAGGAAGTGCACATCTCCTCTTCCTCGATTCATATGAACCTACTTCAAAAAAGTGGACAGTGGACTGGCATGAAGCAATGAAGATTATTAATCTACAAAAGGTCACGTGGATTTATTCATGCTGTTTGGCGTGAAGGAAAACAAGCGTGCCAACGAACTTATAAGTGAATGCAATATACACTCTAGGTCTTGGAAAATCTAGGATCCTTAGACACCTAAAATCATACCTTTGCAAATAAAATATGGGTTATCAAACTACTAATAATCTCACTTAAAAAGGAATAAATCAAGAAGGTGACCAAATTTCTGCCATGAAAAGGAAAACCAAGAGCCATCATCAGTTAGACAAACCTTAGTATTTAAAAAAAAATGTGCATCGTTTCGATTTCTTGTCAGAAGTGATTTTGTCTGCATGAAATTCAGACATCTCTGTTAGTTTGTCTTTTTGTTAAATTTCGTATTGTTTAAAAAATTCTTAGCATTGTTTCGATTTCTCGTCAGAACTGATTTTGTCTGCATGATATTCACACATCTCTGTTAGTTTGTCTGTTTGTCTTTTTGTTTGTTTGCTTGCTTGCTTGTTTAGAGCACCAGGCTGGTTAGCACGGGGGTCTTGGGTTTTCATGGACTTTTAAGGTCTGATGTCTCAAGTTTAGTTCCAGCCTTCCGCATAAAAAATGGCCTGTTCACTGCCTGTCTCAGTGTTTCAATCATTCTGGTGCTGTCAGCTTAGTATTAGATGGGTTCATTTGAAGGCCCTGCCAGTGCAAGGGTTTTGTCAGATTCAAGAACTCTGTTAAAAACCAGCCAACCAACCAAACAACAAACAAACAAACAAACAAACAAACAAACAACCAAACAAACAAAAACGAATAAACAAAAAAGGATGACAGATCGGAAGGAGCGTATATGGAATTTCCTGAAAGTGATGAATCCGTTTTAGCAAACTCTAAACTTCCAAAGATGGACAGACACACAGACAAATGGTAAACATCCATCCATCCATCCATCCATCCATCCATATTACATACCTACACACATACATACATACAGACAGAAAGACACACACACACATAGATACAGACAGATAAACAGGCAGGCAGATGGACAGGCAGGCAAACAGACAGATAGACAGACACACAAACAGACAGAAAGACAGACAGATACATACTATGTTTATGAACAGTAAAGACAACTTTGCAATGTTCTACTTTAGACTTCCAGACTAAGAGATAGACCATGTACGATCCTTGCAGCACAGCTTGGCGGTCATGACGGTTTCTTATCAGTACAGCATGCCGGAAGGACGGCCTACACCACTTATACAACCATACACAGTACGGCAAGCCTGAAGGACGGCTTACATGACTTATACAACCACAGGCAGTACAGCAAGCCTGAAGGACGACTTACATGACTTATACAACAACAGACAGTACGGCAAGCCGGAAGGACGGCCTTCATGGCTTATACAACCACAGAGAGTACGGCAAGCCTGAAGGACAGCCTACATGACTTATACAACCACAGAGAGTACTGCAAGCCTGATGGACGGCCTACATGACTTATACAACCACAGACAGTACGGCAAGCCTGAAGGACGGCCTACATGACTTATACAACCATGCACAGTACAGCAAGCCTGAAGGACGGCCTACATGACATACACTACCGCAGAGAGTGCGGCAATCCTGAAGGACAGCCTACATGTCTTATACAACCACATAATAATAATAATAATAATAATAATAATAATTACAATATTTATATAGCGCAAAATCTTGATAAAATCAAATCTAAGCGCTGAAGCAGACCACACGCACGCACGCACGCACGCACGCACGCACACGCACGCACCCCACCACACACCACACACACACACACACACACACACACGCGCGCGCGCATGGCTATAAATGGGGAGAAAGAATAAAGCAATAAAAGCAAGAATAAAAGCAATGGAAAATTATAGAGAGCAAAAGCATATACAATATATATTATAAACATGTGATTCCCCTCGGGGGGGTGGGCGGGGGGTGAGTGAGGTTAGGATTTTATGCGGAGGAGGAAAAGGTGAGGTTTTGAGAGTGGACTTGAATGGAGACAAAAGTAGGTTGCTGACGGACTGAGAGAGGAAGTTTGTTCCAGGAGAGTGGACCAGAAACAGAGAAGGCTCGTGGACCATAGGTATTGAGCTTAGTGCGTGGAAAGCGAAAAGTCAGAGGATCGGAGGCAGAGCGGAGGGTACGTGAGGGAACATAGATCTCAAGTAGGCTTGACAGGTAATTGGGGGCTGCGTTATTGAGGCTTTTGAGGCACATGGTGTCTAGTTTGTACTGTATGCGCTTTGATACAGGGAGCCAGTGAAGTTGTGCCAGGAGAGGAGATATGTGGTCAGCTTTTTTCTTTTTGAGTACAAGGCGTACAGCATTGTTTTGAATGCGCTGTAGGATGTGAATGGTGGAGGCAGGAAGACCAGACAGGAGTGAATTGCAATAGTCAATGCGAGACATTATGAAGGAGAGAACGAGTTTTGCAGTTGTTTCGACAGAGAGATACTTCCTGATCAGCCTTATACGATGGAGATGATAGTAGCAAGATCCTGGCAGTTTGAGAAACAAAGTTGTTCATGGAGAGGGTAGAGTCAATGCAGACACCAAGGCTTTTAGCTGAATCAGAAATTGGGACTGATGTGTTACATAATGGGAGAGAAAGAGGAGGCAGCTGAGAAAGTTTCTGACGGGTGCCAATGAGGATAGCTTCTGTCTTGTCGTCATTAATCTGAAGTTTGTTGAACGTCATCCAGTTCTTAATGTCCGAGTAACACTCAGTGGTGCGAGTCAACAGGTGCTGTATATTATCAGGTGAGTCACTGTCTTGAAGTTGGGTGTCATCAGCATAGAAGTGGTGTTTTATAGAGTGGGAGTTGATGATGGTGGACAGGGGGGAGGTGTAAAGAGTGAAAAGAACAGGGCCAAGGACAGATCCTTGTGGAACACCACAGATCAGGTATGCAGGTTGAGAGTAAGTGCCATTGATGAGAACAGTTTGTTTTCTGTTTGATAAATACGAAGTGAAAAAGGAGAGAGCAATGTCAGAGATGCCAAAAGTATGATGAAGTCTAGAAAGGAGAATACCATGGTCAATGGTATCGAAGGCTGCAGACAGATCAAGGAGTGTGAGGAGAGAGACTTTTCCAGTATCAGTTGCAAGGAGGAGATTGTTGAGAATGTGTAGTAGGGCAGTTTCAGTGCTATGGCACTGGCGGTAGGCTGACTGGAAAGGATTGAGGAGATTGTTGGCAGACAGGTGAGAGTTCAGCTGGTTGAGGACGACTTTTTCAAGGAGTTTTGACAAGAAAGAGAGATTAGAGATAGGCCGGTAATTTTTCAGTTCATTTGGGTCTAAATTGTGTTTCTTGAGGAGAGGGTGAACAATAGCAGACTTGAAAGAATCTGGGACAGTTCCAGTTTGAAGAGAAGTGTTGATGATGTCAGTGATGAATGGGAGGAGAGTAGGGAGACAGTCAGAGTAGAGAGAGACAGTCAGAGTAGAGAGAACCTGGAAGAGGATCCAGTTCGCAGGTTTTGAACGACATGGATCTGATTGTGTTGAAAATTTCTTCTTGTGAGACTGGGGTAAAAGTAGTAAGAGGTGTGCCAGAGAAGGAAGGGTCAGGTGGGCATGGTTGACAGGGTGTCCTGTCAAGCCTGTCATGAAGAGTTTGTATTTTGGTGGTGAGAGTACTGCAAGCCTGAAGGACGGCCTACATGACTTATACAACCACAGAGAGTACTGCAAGCCTGAAGGATGGCCTACATGACTTATACAACCACAGAGAGTACTGCAAGCCTGAAGGACAGCCTACATGACTTATACAACCACAGAGAGTACTGCAAGCCTGAAGGACGGCCTACATGACTTATACAACCACAGAGAGTACTGCAAGCCTGAAGGACGGCCTACATGACTTATACAACCACAGAGAGTACTGCAAGCCTGAAGGACAGCCTACATGACTTATACAACCACAGAGAGTACTGCAAGCCTGAAGGACAGCCTAATTGACTTATACAACCACAGAGAGTACTGCAAGCCTGAAGGACAGCCTACATGACTTATACAACCACAGAGAGTACTGCAGAGCCTGAAGGACAGCCTACATGACTTATACAACCACAGAGAGTACTGCAAGCCTGAAGGACGGCCTACATGACTTATACAACCACAGAGAGTACTGCAAGCCTGAAGGACAGCCTACATGACTTATACAACCACAGAGAGTACTGCAAGCCTGAAGGACGGCCTACATTACTTATACAACCACAGAGAGTACTGCAAGCCTGAAGGACAGCCTACATGACTTATACAACCACAGAGAGTACTGCAAGCCTGAAGGACAGCCTAATTGACTTATACAACCACAGAGAGTACTGCAAGCCTGAAGGACGGCCTACATGACTTATACAACCACAGACAGTACGGCAAGCCTGAAGGACGGCCTACATGATTTATACAACTACATGTACATAGAGTGCAGCAAGCCTGAAGGACGTCCTACATGATTTATACAACTACAGAGAGTGTGGCAAGCATGAAGGACAGCTTGCATGACTTACATAACATAAGAGAATGCAGCAAACCTGAAGGACGGCTTAATAATAATAATAATAATAATAATAATAATAATAATTACAATATTTATATAGCGCAAAATCTTGATAAAATCAAATCTAAGGGCTGAAACAGACACACACGCACGCACGCACGCACGCACACACACACGCACGCACACACACACACACACACACACACACACACACACACACACACACACACACACCACGCATGGCTATAAATGGGGAGAAAGAATAAAAGCAATGGAAAATTATAGAGAGCATATTACATGATTTACATAACAACAGAGGGTGTAGCAAACCTGAAGAGCGGCTTACATAATTTACGTAACAACAGAGCGTGTGGCAAGCCTTAAGGACAGCCTACATGACTTATACAACCACAGAGAGTACGGCAAACCTGAAGGACAACCTGCATGACTTTTTTTCAGCCAGTCCTCTATCATCCTCATAAAAACAAGATGGTCAGGCCATATCAGCAATCTCCTTTTCTCAGCCCAAATGAACATTTGAGCTGTGATCTCGAAAATATAAAGTCTGTCCTACATGAACATTTTATGTCAGGACCACAGTTCTGCTTACACCATGTTCTGAAACTCCACTGACAGCCTAGGTCAAGAACTCATTGGTGAAATAGACTGGTATTCCTACAGCAGGGAATCGCACTTTTTCAAGTTCTTTATGATAACGAAAATACTCTATGTTTATAATGTTAATATAACAACGGTACAAAATAAACAAACACAATACTGTTTTCCTATATGCAATAATGTGAAATATTCAAGACTCAAAATTTTGACATCATCTTTTTTCCCCCCTTTCATACGTCTGCTTGTATCTTCTTGGTGTGGTGGGAAGAAAGAGTTGAAGGTCAGCAGTGAGTGGGAAGGACTGAAGTGGAGAAATGCTGTATGATGTCATAGTCTCTTTCATGCCATCAATCCAGGTTCTCCTTTGTCTGCCTGATGCTTTAAATCCACAGATCTTTTTGTCATATGCTTGTTGTGTCATCTGGTGAGGTTGTAGTCTGGTCCCTCCAGCTTTCCTGTTGTGACCAGGTGGTCAAATTTCTCTTGCCTCATAATTGTCCTCCAAATGTTACTTGTCTTTTCCTAATCTTCTTTATTAATATTCTTTTTGTGTTTGTTTCTCTCAAGATTGTCTCGTCTGTTTCATAAAATGTTCTCTAAATGTTGTTTGTCTTTTCCCAATCTTCTTTTTTTTTTTTTTTTGTTAATGTTCTTTTTGTATTTGCTTCTCCCAAGATTGTCTCGTCTGTTTTATAAAATGTTCTCTCTAATGTTTGTTGTCTTTTCCTAATCTTCTTTATTTATGTTCTTTCTGTGCTTGCTTCTCTCAAGATTGTCTCGTCTGTTTCATAAAATGTTCTCTAAATGTTACTTGTCTTTTCCTAAATCTTCCTCAATAGTGTTCTTTTTGTGTTTGCTTCTCCCAAGATTGCCGCGTCTGTTTTCTTTTTGTCCATCTCTGTTGGTGAATATGATGATGATGATGATGGTGATGATGATGGACCAGTGTTGTTTCCACCATTTCTCTGACCTTGATGTTTGAGATCGGTTCGTGTGTGGTCTGGTGTACAGCTTTTGCTGTACAACGATCTCGCAGGTGGTGACTTTATGCTTTAAAGGCTTGGTCAGGATCCAGGTCTAACGCTGTATATGTCACTGAGCAATATAACTGTAAATGTTGAGCCTGGCAGTGTTTAACTTTAACATTGCTTTTATTCTTGTTTTTATTCTTTCTCCCCATTTAATAATTTATAGCCATGTGTGTGTGTGTGTGTGTGTGTGTGTGTGTGTGTGTGCGTGTGTGTGCGTGCGTGCGTGCGTGTGTGTCTGTTTCAGCGCTTAGATTTGATTTTATCAAGATTTTGCGCTATATAAATATTGTAATTATTATTATTATTATTATTATTACATGAAAGGTCGACTGTAAAAGAAGTAGGTTGACCCCTATACAGCCCAGGCCTCAGACTAGGGGTTCACATCAAGCGACTGTGACTTATCTTCTGTCCCCAAGGAAACTGCTGATTGACACACCACGTGTCACTTTCCCATGGCATCGCCAGAACCGCCATCCACCCTCCACCACCGTCATCCCTCCACTAATCTGAAGGAAGCTCTTGGATTTGGCGTTGTACAAAAGGAAAGTACCTTGCTCCCATATCCTCTTCTGTCGCTTTCTGTATTGTTTTGATTTTTTGTGTGTCAGTTTGATTTATTCTTCTAAATAACCTATGGCTAATGAGAATGAAGAAACGTATCTGTATGTAATTCAACTATATATCATAATATTGATAGTCATTATGCTAAATCATGAAAAATCTTCTATTTGACTGTTTCCCCCTTTTAGATGAGAAATTTTCTGCATATATTTAGAATTTTATTCACCCCAGCCAACTCTTTACCACCAACACCATCAAGAAAGAGAGACACACAGATACACAGACACAGACAGACGGACAGACAGAAGATAGACAGACAGACCAGACGGCAGGCAGACAGGCAGACAGGCAGACAGACAGACACAGACATAGAAACACACACAAAGATACACAGATACACCTACGCATACACACACATACACACACACACTCACAAACACACACATACACACACAGACACACACACACACACACAGAAAAGAGAGACACACACACACGAGCGCGTGTGTTACTTGATTAGGCATGAATTTGTCTTTCCAAATATATCTTCTGTCCTTCTCATCTTCACCCACCCTGCAAACATGTCCAATATTATCTGCCTGGGTCTGCCTGGTGCTCCTCTTTCCCTCTAGCTTTCCAGTTGTGACCAGGTGTTCAAATTGCTCTCAGCTCATAAGAGGTCCTATAAATGTTACTTGTCTTTTCTTAATCTTCATTAATATTCCAAATATATATCCTACCTTTCTTGCCTCCACCCACTCTGCAAAACTGTCCAATATTATCTGCCTGGGTCAGCCTGGTGCTATTTCCCCCTCTAGCTTTCCAGTTGCGACCAGGAGTTCAAAGTTCATTCGCCTCATAAGATGTCCTATAAATGTTACTTGTCTTTTCCTAAACAACTTTCAAGAAGATGGAAAGCACTCTTACCAACAAATGCCTATCAAGTATATCTCCAGTCCTTTCTGTACTCAGCCAGTATTTTCTCCTTGAGTCTAACTGGTGCTCTTTTATAAGAGGTATTATGAAATAGTTTCAGGATATTATTGTCCTGTTATCAAGGGCACTAAATGCAAGTAAATGACTTCAACCTCAACAGATAAAAAGCAGGGTTGTCTACCTTATAGTGATCGTACAAAGATCTGTTTACACATGGTAACAGTTGTATAATCTTATTTACACTTAATACAGCTGTACGGTGACTTATTTATACTTATAACAGTTTACAATGATTGTTTTGTTCACACTTAATAACAGTTGTACAAATACCTGTTACTCTTAAGAAGAGTCATGTGATTTCTTATTTACACTTTACAACCGTTGTATAGTGTCTTGTTTACATTCATAACAGTTATGTAATATCTTATTTATACTAATAACAGTCACATGCACCTTCTAACAGGGTTGGAGTCTTATCATGCCCAGTTTAGGCAGTCTACCATCATCAAAAGACAGAATCCAAATGGTCTGGACAAATCTGGAGAGAGCAGGATAACATCATCCGGGCTGTCCTTCATTAGACAGCGAAAAGAAGACAAAAAAATAAACAAACAAACAAAAGCAACAACAACAACAAAAAACACCTTAAAGAAAAGAGGAATAAACAAACCAAAACAACAACAACAACAATAAAAAAAACCCCACCTCATCAGAGAAAAGAAGAAGCTATACGAGATAAAATCAAAGATGGCTGAAGATTATACTAGAGACAAAATGTTAGGATAAAATAGCAAAAGAGTGCAAGAGAACACAAGGAACAATCTTGGAAGAGATATTGAAAAAGAACTTGTCAAACTTTAAAGCAACTGTGACCGCCCTCGTTCAAACAAATGGGAACAAGAAAAACATGAAAATGAAATCAGAGCGCGTGTTTAAATACGCGTTCTGATTCCATTGTCCTGTTTTTCTGGGTCTTATCAACAATTTTTTTTTCAAAACTTACCCAGACAATTTTAGATAAATATCATAGCTGAGAGATTAAGAAATGAACATACAGTCCAACAGTTGTCATCAATGGCAAAGACAGAAACCTCCTCAGTGATGAAAGCAGCATCAAAAACAGATAGAAGGAATCCTTCAACCAACTCCTCAATACAGCTAGTCAGGGAAATGAACATCACTATGTCCGGCAAACTCCAGCAGCAGAAGAAGAATCATTAATCTTGAGATCAGAAGTTCAACTGGCATGAAACATCAGCCCCCAAAATACAACCGCGGAAATGGATGGAATGACACAAAAAGCCATCTTAGCATGCAAGGATACTGGAATCGCAATGGTGTAGACAAACAAGATACAGACTGTCGTGGCTTCCATAATACTCAATGCATGTCTTTAAGTACCATTGTCAGCTAACTTTAGATCACAAGCTGTGTTCATCACATAATCACTTCGCTGTTATTGAACAGATAAGAGTCAGTTTTAGCTTTCTATTTCCTAAAGTTTCGATTTCAATCACAGTTACTCGAGATGGCATGTCCGTTCTGGAAAAACCTTCTATATGCATTGACTCTGCTGATACCATGTTATGGAAAAGATCCAAAATGATCATGCCATGAGCCATAAGATTGCATATGTATTTTATGGGTTGGCAAGGTCTTGAGTTCCTACCTAATGTATGGATTCCATGTTTGTCGTTGTATCAGTCTGTCAATGAAACAGCTGAGGTTATATTTACCGTTCGGCAAATTAAAACGAAACAATCAACTGTGAAAATTGGATACTATTCATGTTCTTGACAATTGCTGGGAAAACGCCGAGGTGGTCAAGATCATTCGTAACAATCAGCCCTCAGAGTCAGGGTTCTGCCTTGTCAACGTCGAAGGTTGACACGGTCGCTGAGGTTGGCAGACAATATGTCACCCAGAATTCTGAGTACGTGTGTTGAACGATCCAATTTTCACATTAGATTTTTGAGTGCGGGGGTTAGACAAATTTTGGTGGCAACAAAATAGTTCAGGGTTTTTTTTTGGGGGGGTTGATTTTCAAGTGCTTTGGCGATTCGATGTTTACGACGCCTTTCGCGCATAGCACGTACACTTCTCTTGCCACGATGGGTGGTACAAACCACCTTGACCCGCACTATGACAGGCAGGTCTAAAGGAGGTATGAACCAGAACCATGGCGGAAAAAAAAGAGAAGTTGTGAATACTGCTGTGAACCCTCTAACCTCAGTAATTTTTAGATATTTAGGGATGTTTTAAAACTTTTCTCTTGTCTTAAGAAACATTATTTCTTGGTTCTGTGACTTTAAAAAGTAGCCATAAACACAGATAGACTTCATCAGGCTCGAAGAAAATCCAAACGAAAACACAACTGAGGAGAGGATCACAAAACACTTCCTCTCAGTTCGTGAGCGATGGTCCAAGTGAAACGTACATCTCTAACTGCAATGTCCTAAGGAGTCAATTTCGTATCTGTCTACCCAAGTAAATGAGCGTAACAATAATGACATTTATAAGGCACCAAATCTTGATTCAAAGATCAAACTAAGTGGTGCACTCATCATTCACCAGAACAGTCACCAAACAACGACCAAACCTCCAGGGCACAAAGCACACTCGAACTTCTCGGGAGGGGGAAGACAGGAAGACAGTAGGTGTGTGACCCCTGGCCCAGACCGTTATCCTCCTTCCCTCCCCCCCCCCTCTCTCTCTCTCTCTCACACACACACATGCAAGATGCTGAGCTAGGATCGGCTCAAGTCTGTTAGGCGAGTGACCCTTGACCCAAGTTGTCATCTCTCTCTCTCTCTCTCTCTCTCTCTCTCTCTCTCACACAACACACACACCATATCACTACACAGACACATACAACATCACTACACACACACACACACACAACACACACACACACTACAACACACACCACACACACTCACTCACACACACAGCAGACACACACACACGCACACACACACACACGCACACACACCACCACACACACACACACACACCACACACACACTCTTCAACTATATTCTCTCTTTTCCCCTCTCCATTCTGTTACTCACTGTTCTCTTTCACTCACTCGCTGCCTTCACACTAATTTCTTGGATGAAACAAGCCGATGATTACATGGGTAGAGTGGTATGTCTGTCAGTCTGTCATATCATGCATTTAACATTCAGCAGCCGTGCCTCCTTTCCCTACAGCGCAGGTTAAACACTCTCAGCTGCTGGAGTATTGAGACAACAGTATCTGGATTGAAATGACAGCAAAAAACAACAAAAAACAAAATAAAACGTATAAAGGTTTACTTACTTTGTTTGGCTTCAATTTGAGGTACTCGCAAAGCAATTGCTAGGGCTAGCACTAATGCTAACCTGCCAGCCATCTTGATACGTGGCACGCTTACTCTCCCCTGCCAGCGCTCTCCGGTGCTGGAGGTTTTATAGGCCATGTCGGCCATGTTGGCAGGAAAAGGAGAGGTACGTGGGTCACGTGGTTGCTACAGGCCATTGAAGGCTTGTTTGGAGTGCCGTTATCTGCTGGTTTGGTAAAAATACTTACACAATGCATCCGTTATGTGACCTGCCCTATCGATACTAGCATTCATCACCCCAACCTGGACGCTCGCCTCATTCATGGAAGAAGAGACACTGTTCTTATCAGCAGTAGAGGGAAGACTTTTCTTATCAAGATCTGTTGAAATAGGCAAATACAATTCAAAATTAAGTTCTGAATCAGAACATTCTTGATTTTTCTACGCTGTTTACTGGCAAGACTATAAGAACAAAGACAATGACAACGACAATGAACAAATACAAAGACAGAGACAATGAGAATGAACAAACCAAAAGGCAACTGAGAATGAACTAACACAATGACAATGACAGAAGAATAAAAACAAAAAAACACAAAGAATAATGAGAGAAGGAACAATCAAAGGCAATGAGAATGAACTAACGATGACAATGAGAAGAATAAACAAAACAAAGGAATGAGAAGAACAAATAAGACAATGAGATGACAACATGATGAGAATGAACCAATACAATGACAATGACGATAGAAAGAAAGAAAGAAAAAAAAAAGACAAGATGTAAGTATGACCAAGTATGATGACAATGACAATGAGAACAAGTAAATACAAAGACAAAGACAATAATAATGAACAAAGACAATGGTAATGAACTAATACAATGAAAATGACGACGAGAATGAACAAACAGACAATATGCAAAGAACAAATACAATGACAGTGACATAAGCAAATACAATGACAATGTCAATGACCATAAGCAAATACAATGACAGTGACGATAAGCAAATACAATGACAATGACATGACATAAGCAAATACAATGACAGTGACGATAAGCAAATACAATGACAATGTCATGACCATAAAAACAAATACAATGACAGTGACGATAAGCAAATACAATGACAATGTCAATGACCATAAGCAAATACAATGACAGTGACGATAAGCAAATACAATGACAATGCAAGTGACCATAAGCAAATACAATGACAGTGACGATAAGCAAATACAATGACAATTCATGACCATAAGCAAATACAATGACAGTGACATAAGCAAATACAATGACAATGACATGACATAAGCAAATACAATGACAGTGACATAAGCAAATACAATGACAATGGCAATGACCATAAGCAAATACAATGACAGTGACGATAAGCAAATACAATGACAATGTCAAGGGACATAAGCAAATACAATGACAATGACATAAGCAATAATACAATAGATACAATGACAGTGACGATAAGCAAATACAATGACAATGCAATGACCATAAGCAAATACAATGACAGTGATAAACAGATGAAAGCAAATGACAAGAAATGACAATGACAGACATAAGAAACAATACATGAATGACATAAGCAAATACAATGACAGAATAAAAATACAATAAATAGAATCGACATGACGATAACAGCAATACACATGCAATGACCATAAGCAAATACAATGACATGACGATAAGCAAATACAATGACAATGCAGACCGATAAGAACATAAAAATACAATGACAGTGACGATAAGCAAATACAATGACAATGAAGTGCGAAATGACCATAAGCAATACAATGACAATGTCAAATACACATAATGCAAAATAAATGATAGTGACGATAAGCAAATACAATGACAATGTCAATGACCATAAGCAAAATACAATGACAGTGACGATAAGCAAATACAATGACAATGTCAAGGACCATAAGCAAATACAATGACAGTGACGATAAGCAAATACAATGACAATGTCAATGACCATAAGCAAATACAATGACAGTGACGATAAGCAAATACAATGACAATGTCAATGACCATAAGCAAATACAATGACAGTGACGATAAGCAAATACAATGACAATGTCAATGACCATAAGCAAATACATGACAATGATCAATGACCATTAAGCAAATACAATACAATGCAATGACATAAGCAAATACAATGACAGTGACGATAAGCAAATACAATGACAATGCCAATGACCATAAGCAAATACAATGTCAATGACCATAAGCAAATACAATGCCAATGACCATAAGCAAAATACAATGACAGTGACGATAAGCAAATACAATGACAATGCCAATGACCATAAGCAAATACAATGACAATGCCAATGACCATAAGCAAATACAATGACAGTGACGATAAGCAAATACAATGACAATGTCAATGACGATAAGCAAATACAATGTCAATGACCATAAGCATAACACAATGACAATGCCAATGACCATAAGCAAATACAATGACAGTGACGATAAGCAAATACAATGACAATGTCAATGACATAAGCAAATACAATGACAATGTCAATGACCATAAGCAAATACAATGACAATGCCAATGACCATAAGCAAATACAATGACAGTGACGATAAGCAAATACAATGACAATGCCAATGACCATAAGCAAATACAATGACTATGCCAATGACCATAAGCAAATACAATGTCAATGACCATAAGCAAATACAATGACAGTGACGATAAGCAAATACAATGACAGTGACGATAAGCAAATACAATGACAATGCCAATGACCATAAGCAAATACAATGACAATGCCAATGACCATAAGCAAATACAATGACAGTGACGATAAGCAAATACAATGACAATGCCAATGACGATAAGCAAATACAATGACAATGCCAATGACCATAAGCAAATACAATGTCAATGACCATAAGCAAATACAATGACAATGCCAATGACCATAAGCAAATGCAATGCCAATGCCAATGACCATAAGCAAATACAATGTCAATGACCATAAGCAAATACAATGACAGTGACCGTAAGCAAATACAATGACAATGTCAATGACCATAAGCAAATACAATGACATTGACGATAAGCAAATACAATGACAATGGCAAAGAACAAATACAATGACAGTGACGATAAGCAAATACAATGACAATGGCAAAGAACAAATACAAATGCAGAACCAATGAGAATAAGCAAATACAGAGACAATGGGAATGAACGTATACAATGATAATGACAATGAGAATAAAACAGTAATGAAGAATATGCAGGAAAATGTTGATGACACAGATTATGTACAGGTGTGTCGGGAACTGCTGTGACACATTGTTCTGCACAATATGTAGAAAACTGTTGATGACACATCATTTTGTACAACACGTAGAAAACTGTTGATGACATATCATTCTGTACAATATGTAGAAAACTGTTGATGACACATCATTCTGTACAACATGTAGGGAACTGCTGATGACGCATCATTCTATACAGCATGTAGGGAACTGTTGATGGCACATTATTCTGTACAATATGTAGGGAATGTTGATGACACATTATTTTGTACAGTATGTATGGAACTGCTGTGACGCATCATTCTATACAGCATGTAGGGAACTGTTGATGGCACATTATTCTGTACAGTATGTAGGGAATGTTGATGACACATTATTTTGTACAGTATGTATGGAACTGCTGATGACGCATCATTCTATACAGCTTGTAGGGAACTGTTGATGGCACATTATTCTGTACAATATGTAGGGAACTGTTGATGACACATTTTTTCTGTACAGTATGTAGGGAACTATTGATGACACATTATTCTGTACAACATGTACGGAAATATTGATGACACATATTCTGTACAACATGTAGGGAACTGTTGATGACACATTATTCTGTACAACATGTAGGGAATTGTTGATGACACATTATTTTGTACGACACGTAGGGAATTGTTAATGACACATTATTTTGTATAAGTGTGTAGGGAAATGTTGATAACACATTATTCTGTACAATATGAAGGAAACTGTTGATGACACATTGTTTTGTGTAAGTGTGTAGGGAACTGTTGATGACACATTATTCTGTACAATATGTAGGGAAACTGTTGATGACACATTATTCTGTACAATATGTAGGGAAACTGTTGATGACACATTATTCTGTACAATATGTAGGGAACTGTTGATGACACATTATTCTGTACAATATGTAGGGAACTGTTGATGGACACATTATTCTGTACAATATGTAGGGAATTGTTGATAACACATTATTCTGTACAATATGTAGGGAATTGTTGATGACACATTGTTCTGTACAATACGTAGGGAACTGTTGATGACATTGTTCTGTACAATAGGGAGGGAACTATTGATGACACATTATTCTGTACAACATGTAGGGAAATACTAATGACACATTATTCTGTACAACATGTAGGGAAATATTGATGACATATTATTCTGTACAACATGTAGGGAAATACTAATGACACATTATTCTGTACAACATGTAGGGAAATACTAATGACACATTATTCTGTACAACATGTAGGGAAATACTAATGACACATTATTCTGTACAACATGTAGGGAAATACTAATGACACATTATTCTGTACAACATGTAGGGAAATATTGATGACATATTATTCTGTACAACATGTAGGGAAATACTAATGACACATTATTCTGTACAACATGTAGGGAAATACTAATGACACATTATTCTGTACAACATGTAGGGAAATTAACTAATGACACATTATTCTGTACAACATGTAGGGAAATACTAATGACACATTATTCTGTACAACATGTAGGGAAATACTAATGACACATTATTCTGTACAACATGTAGGGAAATACTAATGACACATTATTCTGTACAACATGTAGGGAAACTGATTGATGACAATATATTCTGTACAATCATGTAGGGAAAACTGTTGATACACATATTCTGTACAACATGTAGGGAAATATTGATGACACATTATTCTGTACAACATGTAGGGAAATGTTATGACACATTATTCTGTACAAATGTAGGGAAATGTTGATGACACATTATTCTGTACAACATGTAGGAAATGTGATGACACATTATTCTGTACAACATGTAGGAAATGTTGAGGGCACATATTTATTTGATACAACATGTAGGAAAATGTGATGACACATTATTCTGTACAACATGTAGGGAAAATGTTGATGCACATTATTCTGTACAACATGTAGGGAAATGTTGATGACACATTATTCTGTACACCGTGTAGGGACCTTTGATGACACATATTCTGTACAACATGTAGGAAAATGATGAATTTGACAACTGTAGAATTAAAATTATTGTACAACATGTAGGGAAATGTTGATGACACATTATTCTGTACAACATGTAGGGAAATGTTAGATGACACATTATTCTGTACAACATGTAGGGAAATGTTGATGACACATTATTCTGTACAACATGTAGGAAATGTTGATGACACATTATTCTGTACACTGTGTAGGAACTGTTGATGACACATATTCTGTACAAATGTAGGAAATGTTGATGACACATATTCTGTACAACATGTAGGAAAATGTTGATGACACATTATTCTGTACAACATGTAGGGAAATGTTGATGACACATTATTCGGTACACACTGTGTAGGGAACCTGTTGATGACACATTCATTCTGTACAACATGTAGGAAAATGTTGATGACACATTATTCTGTACAACATGTAGGAAAATGTTGATGACACATTATTCTGTACAACATGTAGGAAAATGTTGATGACACATTATTCTGTACACCATGTAGGAACTGTTGATGATAACATTATTCTGTACAACATGTAGGGAAATATGATGACACATTATTCTGTACAACAGTGTAGGGACTGTTGATGACACATTATTCTGTACAACATGTAGGAAAATGTTGATGACACATCATTCTGTACAACATGTAGGAAAATGTTGATGACACATTATTCTGTACAACATGTAGGAAAATGTTGATGACACATCCATTACTGTACAACATGTAGGGAAATGTTGATGACACATTCATTCTGTACAACATGTAGGAAAATGTTGATGACACATCATTCTGTAACAACATGTAGGAAAATTTTGATGACACATTATTCTGTACAACATGTGGGAAATGT
>JAPXFY010000020.1:53197094-53214594 GCA_030674185.1 Monoplex corrugatus
TATGTATTTAAGTATGTATGTACACTGTAGGTATGTACACTGTATGTATGTATGTGTGTATATATGTGTGTGTATGTATGTATGTATTATGTATGTATGTATGCATGTATGTATGTATGTATGTATGTATGTATGTATGTTTGTATGCATGTATGTAGGCACGAATGTATGTATACAGATCGATGGATTGATAAAGTTACAGATATAGATATTAGATACAGACATAGATATAACGTATAGACTTTTGGCTATAATTTGTATGATGTGTCTTCTTGCTTGGTACCTTTCCCCCACCCATTTCTTTCCATTTTTCGACACGTAATAATTGTGTACTCTATAATGTATCCTGACTTTATATTATATTTTATGATTTTTGTGTGTGTAATGACCTATAAGTCATGGTGATCAGTAAAAAACATGAAATCCCCTCATGCAAAATAACAGCAAACGGCACAACCTTGAGACAGGTTGATAAATTTAAATACCTGGGAACGATCATTTCACCAGACGGCAGATGCACATCAGAAATAGCCAGCAGAATCGGCCAAGCCCAAACAACATTCAAGAAGATGGAAAGCATTCTTACCAACAAATGCATATCAATTAACATCAGGAAGAGAGTTCTTGAATGTTATATAGAACCAATACTGTTGTACGGTTGCGAGGCGTGGACAGTCAACAAGCAAAGCCAGAACAAGATTGAGGCAGCCGATAAGTGGTTTCTAAGAACGATGTTGCGAGTTACATGGACAGCAAAGACAAGAAACGAGACAGTCTTGACGGAGGCAGGCACAAGTAGATTATTCATAAAGAAGATTAGGAAAAGGCACGTAACATTCATAGGCCATTTTATGAGGAAAGGGGAATTGGAACACCTGGTCACAACGAAAAGCTGGAGGGAAGGAGAGTAGACCCATGGAGAAGACACTAGACGGAATTGCAGAGTGGCTGAAGACGGAAGGTGGAAGAGATGCTTGAGGCAACAAGAGATAGAGAGACAGATGGAAGTCCATAATCGCCAACGCCATGCGGCAAGGCACCTGATGATGATGATGATGAATGACCTATACACGAGCAGTATGCTTTACTGTTACGATTTCAAACGCGTATCATGTTTTTCTGTAAAGACATACGCACTAGTAGTACGTTTTCATATTCAATCGTTCAGACTACACATTTTAGTCACTCCGTGGGGATGCCGGAGGATCTATCAGTATAAATAGTATCCCCACCTTCTACCAATTCTGTGCTAGAATTTTTTTCTTTTTTTTTCCTCAGTGTTTCTGCCTTGCTCCTTTGCTTTCTGACAGTTCTTCTAACCATTTTCTGCCTTGCTGTCCATTCAGCTGTATGTGTTCAATAAAGCCTTACATACTTTCTCTTTGGATTGATAACTGGGTACGTGTACTAAGTGCATTTTTGGCTCAAAGGAAACGCGATGTGCAGAAGCAATTTTAGGTAATTTCAGCCCGTTTTTACATTTTTTTGATGTCTTAGTAATGGTTGATATTTGTATTCAGGTTTGATTTAAATCTCCTGGTGATGAATTAATATAATGGGGAGAAAGAATAAAAGCAATGGAAAATTATAGAGAGCATATTATATACAATTATATATTACAATGTGATTCCCCTCCGAGTGGAGACAGGCTGCAGAGGGGATTGAGTGAGGTCAGGATTTTATGCAGAGGAGAAAAGGTGAGTTTTGAGAGCGGACTTGAAGGAGACAAAAATAGGTTGCTGACGGACTGAGAGAGGAAGTTTGTTCCAGGAAAGTGGACCAGAAACAGAAGGCTCGTGGACCATAGGTATTGAGATTTGTGCGTGGAAAGCGAAAAGTCAGAGGATCGGAGGCAGAGCGGAGGGTACGTGAGGGAAGATAGATCTCAAGTAGGCTTGACAGGTAATCGGGGCTGCGTTATTGAGGCTTTTGTAGCACATGGTGTCTAGTTTGTACTGTATGCGTTTTGATACAGGGAGCCAGTGAAGTTGTGCCAGGAGAGGAGATATGTGGTCAGATTTTTTCTTTTTTAGTACAAGGCGTGCAGCATTGTTTTGAATGCGCTGCAGGATGTGAATGGTGGAGGCAGGAAGACCAGACAGGAGTGAATTGCAATAGTCAATGCGAGACATTATGAAGGAGAGAACGAGTTTTGCAGTTGTTTCGACAGAGAGATACTTCCTGATCAGGCTTATACGATGGAGGTGATAGTAGCAAGATCTGGCAGTTTGAGAAACAAAGTTGTTCATGGAGAGGGTAGAGTCAATGCAGACACCAAGGTTTTTAGCTGAATCAGAAATTGGGACTGATGTGTTACATAATGGGAGAGAAAGAGGAGGCAGCTGAGAAAGTTTCTGACGGGTGCCAATGAGGATAGCTTCTGTCTTGTCATCATCAAGCTGAAGTTTGTTGAACGTCATCCAGTTCTTAATGTCCGAGTAACACTCAGTGGACGGAGTGGTCAACGCCAGGGACATATACTTAGATTATGTGCACGAATGCATTGATATGTGTACTTAATTTTCTTTTCCAGATTTTTTTCCCTCCAGTGAGGTTCGATTTGCATTTTGAGATAGTATAGTATAGCCCTGACAGAATTGAGGCTACTGAATGTGGTTTCTAAGAAGAATGTTTGAGAGTTCCATGGACAGCAAAGAAAACAAACGAGACAGTCTTGAAGGAGGTAGACACCAGAAGATCATCAACAAAGAAGATTAGGAAAAAGATATGCAACATTTATAGGCCATTTTATGAAGAAAGGGGAATTAGAGCAACTGGTTACAACAGGAAAGCTGGAGGGTAAGAGAACACCAGGTAGACCCGGGGAAAAAATATTGGACGGATTTGCATGATGGCTGAGGACAGAGAGTGTGGGAGATTTACTTGCAGCGACAAGGGACAGATTCGTGTAGAAGGCCATGATCGCCAACGCCATGCGGCAGGGCACATGATGATAATAGCCCTGATATGGCGCTGCGCGGCCAACTGGGTTTTACAACAGTCACAATAACAATAACACATTTTAGTACACAAGGAAATAGAAAGCAACGGTAAGGGGCTGAAACTAAACAGCAGGAAGACTGAAGTCATGGTGATCAGTAAAAAACATGAAATCCCCTCATGCAAAATGACAGCAAATAGCACAACCTTGACACAGGTTGACAAATTCAAATACCTGGGAACGATCATTTCAATTTTCATCAGACGGCAGATGCACATCAGAAATAGCCAGCAGAATCGGCCAAGCCAAAACAGCATTCAAGAAGATGACAAGCATTCTTACCAACAAATGCCTATCAATTAACATCAGGAAGAGAGTTCTTGAATGTTATGCAGAACCAATACTGTTGTACGGATGTGTGGCGTGGACAGTCAACAAGCAAAGTCAGAACAAGATTGAGGCAGCCGAGATGTGGTTTCTCAGAAGAATGTTGAGAGTTCCATGGACAGCAAAGAAAACAAACGAGACAGTCTTGATGGAGGCAGACACAAGTAGATCACTCATAAGGATGATTAGGAAAAGACAGGCAACATTTATAGGCCATTTTATGAAGAAGGGGGATTTGGAGCACTGGTCACAACGGAAAAGCTGGAGGGAAAGAGAGCACCAGGTAGACCCAGGGAGAAAATGCTGGACGGACTTGCAGAGTGGCTGGGGACGAGGAGGGTGGGGGAGATGCTAGGGGCAACGAGAGATAGAGACAGATGGAAGTCCATGATCGCCAACGCCATGTGGCAGGGCACCTGATGATGATGAGTACACAAGGGGAAAGGGCTGGTTGAAATCAGCACCCATACATCGTTCATCTGTTACGTTGGAAATAAGAAGTACATGTATAGATCTGATCCTACCTTTTCATTCAGGGATCCTCATCGATACAAATGCCACCACAGATAGATCTAGGCGAGTATTCCTTGTTCGGGCTGAATTTGGTTTGACAGTGTTCAAATAAGCGAGAGAATACATCACTATCTCAAAGTCCATTCCAGAGCATGCCGTTAATAGTCTGACGTCGTTTCTCTTATTGCGTCACTGTGAAACGTCATATGTATACGTCATACAAAAAAAAACCCAACCGTACCGCATATAACAGAATTTCTCATGTATTTGAGAACACGCATTTGCCGATAAAGAAAAAAACAACCAAAAAAACAACAACAACAACAACAACAACAAAAAGAAAAACAAAAAACAGAATTTTATCACAGAATGTTTCATATGGAAAGAGATCTCCCATTTCTTTCAGTTCAAGTTGTTTCCGTTCACAACGTTAATAGTAACAGCGATAATAATAATAGTAATAAAAACAATAATAATAATAATGATAATAATAATAATAGTAATAATATCAATAATAATATTGATAATAACAACTGCTGCGAGGGGAATCATCGCATGAAATCACAGATAGGCAATAATGCTATGGTGTAAAGACTGAATAAGGACGAAAATGTACGAGTCATTTGTTAAGTACAAGGCTTTCACAGAAGGGGGGGGGGGGGGAGAGACAGAGAGACAGAGAGAGACAGAGACAGAGACAGACAGACAGGCAGACAGACAGACAGACAGGCAGACAGAGAAAGACAGAGAGAGACAGAGAGAAAAGGAAGGGGACTGAGTGAGATAGAGAGTGAGGGGAGTAGGCTAATGCATGCACTACCTCTGTCCATCCAATTTTATCACTTTCGAATTATGTAAAAGATAAATAGCAACATCGCAACATTTCCTTTCTTTCCCAATTTGTGGGAAACAACTCAAACTCTGATCTAGAGAGAAAAGTTTGAATTTCTGAAAAAGTGAAAGGAATTCATCAAAGATAAAACGTTTTTACGCAACTTAAGTTCACTGAACACTGCACGTTTTATCTAAATAAGCCGTAGACTCTTACGAAGCAGTGAAATACATGTTCATAATTTTTTTAGATAGAAAATGTGGTCTACATCTAAACAAAGAAATGTCTGTTCAAAATTTCTTCAAACAGGAATACAAATAAACTGAATCTAATTACTTAACAACGTAAATGATGTCTCTAACTGGCTCCTACACAGAGTTGGGTGTGTTATGGGCTCATTGGGAAGACTGGGACCACACAGTCTAATCTCATCCACTTCTCGGATGCGTCATTGAGGGTTTTGCTCAAATCTTCTTATCAGTACTGCAGGTGTCTGTATCTCTCGGGCCTGGTTGACGCCAGGATATATTATGATAGTAAGCGTGGAGTACAGCCCAGTCACGCAGTCTCAATCCTAGATGGAACTCCATAGCATCATGATTATCATCCTCATCGACATCATCATCATCATCGCATTGTAGAGGCTGTTCTAGCTTCTGTGGCCATTGAAGTGGCGCAGAAAATGGGACAAAAATAAAAAGGTGAGCACAAAGGTAACCTCCCTGAGTGCAGTGATACTAAAAAAAATTATACACACACAGAGTCACATATGTGTATACGTACATATATGTGTGTGCGTGTGTGTGTGTGTGTGTGTGTGTGTGTGTGTGTGTGTGTGTGTGTGTGTGTGTGTGTGTGTGTGTGTGTGTATTTTTCTGATTCTTGTGACTTAACAACATAACATGAATTCTATTTCTGAGAGAGAGGGAATGAGTGAGAGAGAGAGAGAGAGGAGAGAGAGAGAGGAGAGAGAGAGAGAGGAGAGAGAGAGAGGAGAAAGAGAGAGAGAGAGAGAGAATAATTGTAATGAAAGAAGCGGTCACATCACATCACATCACATCACATCACATCACATCACGTCAGTCAGACCACATCATATCATATCACATCACGTCACATCACATCACGTCACATCACATCACATCACACCACATCGCACATCACATCATGTCACGTCACATAACGTCACGTAACATCATATCATATCACATTATACCACACCACACCACATCACACCACATACGTCACGTCACGTCACATCAATCACGTTACATCACATCACATCACATCACACATCACATCACATCACATCACATCACATCACATCACATAAGATCACACATCACATCGCATCACATTACATCATATCACATCACGTCGCGTCAAGTCACATCACATCACATCACATCACACCACACCACACCACACCACATCATATCATATCACATTACATCACATTATACCACACCACATCGCGTCACATCATATCACATCACATCACGTCACATCAATCACGTTACATCACATCACGCATCACATCACATCAGATCAGATCACACATCATATCGCATTACATCACATCACATCAGATCAGATCACACATCATATCGCATTACATCACATCACATCACATCAGATCACACATCACATCGCATTACATCACATCACATCACATCAGATCACACATCACATCGCATTACATCACATCACATCACGTCACATCACACATCACATCGCATTACATCACATCACATCACATCAGATCACACATCACATCGCATTACATCACATCACATCACGTCACGTCACGTCACATCACACCACACCACACCACACCACACAACACCATACCACACCACATCACATCACACCACACCACACCACACCACATCACGCCACACCACACCACACCACACCACACCACATCACATCACATCACATCATATCACATCACATCACATCACATCACATCACATCAGCTGTTTCACAATAGCAGTGAAGCAAGCAGGTTGGTTACTGCTGACGTGATAGGGATTGACCATAAATAAGAACAATAACAACAAAACCAGAAGCAAAGATTAAAATCAACAACAACAACAACAACAACAAAAGCCCGAGGAAAGTGGTTGCCACTTGGTGGACGAAGGAGGGAGGAGGGAGGAAGGGGGGCTAACTTTCTCTGGAGTTTATTGCGGTCATTGAATTTTTCATACACTATTGCCTTCTTAAATCACACACCACACCACAGTACACTACAGTACACTACAGTACAGTACACTACAGTACACTACACTACACTACACTGCACTACACTACACTACACTACACTACACTACACACACACACACACACACACCACACACACACACAATCATACACAGACATATACACAGACACACACAGACTAGACACAGACTAGAAAGATGTATATAAGGATCCTGCCTCTGATAATACTCACTACATGAATGCATCACTCACACTTCAAGAATTAAAAGATGCCATTCAGTCCCTTCCAAGTAAAAAAACGTCAGTTGGACTAGATGCAATTTCCAATGAGATGCTGAAAAATTTACCAGAAAATTTTATAATTTTGCTACATGACATATTTCAAAAATGCTGGAATAGTGGGAAAATGCCCAACAACTGGAAAGAAACGATAGTGGTTCCTGTACTAAAATCAGGTAAATGTAATACCGATCTGAAAAACTACAGGCCAATTGCATTAACATCACACGTATGTAAACTAATGGAGAAAATAATCTTAAAGAGACTGATGCACTATTGTGAAAAGAATAAAATAATACCAGTAAATCAGGCAGGATTTCGAAAAGGCAGGTCACCAATAGAAATCCTAACAAAGCTAACTACTAACATAAAACAACAATTTGCAAGACGTCAATGTGTTTTAGCTACATTTTTTGATATAACGAAAGCATACGATCAAGTGTGGCACTCCAGATTGTTATTTAAATTTAAAAGTATTGGGCTGACAGGTCACATTTTTGACTATGTTAAGTGTTTCTTAGAAAACAGAGTATTTCAAACGAGGATTGAAAATGTATATTCCACGAAACGAATTCTTCAAATGGGTATCCCTCAGGGATCCGTTATAGCTTCCCTTCTTTTCATGATATTAATGCATGACTTACCCAGTAAAGTATCTAAGCATGTAGTTTTAGCTCAATATGCTGACGATTTATGCATGTGGATGCAGGTAAATATGAAAAGGAAAACTCCTTTGCGCTGTATTAATTATACACGCAAATGCTACCAATTAGAACTTGATAAAATAGCACGATACATGGTAGAAAATGGGTTACATCTATCCCTGGAAAAATCGAAAATAGTTTTATTTAATAATGGAGCTAACCCAGTAAATCTTCCCACTTTCAAACTGGGAGATACTCTTCTTCAGTTTAATGAGTCAATTAAATTCTTAGGAGTTTTTCTTACGGCAAAATTATCTTGGAATCAGCATATTGAATACTTATTAACCAAAGCTCAAAAAAGTTTAAATTTCTTAAAAATAGTTCGCAAACAGGCATGGGGTCAAGATTCATCAACACTTGTTCATCTTTGTAAATCGCTTGTTAGATCTAAATTAACCTATGCCCAAGAAATCTTCTTCAGTGCACCGAAACACTTAATGAAAAAACTGCAGAGCATAGATTGTAAAGGTTTCAAACTTGCACTGGGTCTTCCAATGCATGCTTCCTGTCTTCGCACATATACTGAAATCAAACTGTTGCCACTTGATGAGCAAAGGAAAGTCGCTTCTACTAAATTTTTGTTAAGACACACCACTGTAGAAAACATCTCTGAAACAGAAATTAAACTGAGATCAGATATCGACTTTCCAAAAAGAGCTAAATCAATATCTTCACAGGTCACTCTTGTAACATACACATCTGACGTCATGAAAGGTTCAGGAATTGATCTACACGTAGATCCTGTATCTATAAGACCTTCCTTTTCGCCAGTACCCAGTTGGGAACTCCAAAGAGCACAATTTGACGTACATCACACTAACTTAAAAAAAAGGAGACAATGTAAACTTACTGGCAAGTCAGGTTAAATGTCATATAGACGACTTATATTCCGATCATTTGAAAATTTACACTGATGGATCAGTAATTGAAAGAAAAGCAGGCTCAGCGTTTTTAATACCTGCTCTCAAAATTGAAAAATCTTTCTACATAGGACTTGATAAATCTATCTTTACAGCTGAACTTTTTGCAATATTAATAATGGCTTTAAACTTTATGATAAGTTTTCCTAGGACAATTTTTCAAACACTTTTTTGCGTGGATTCAAAATCAGTACTTCAGGCTCTTGAATTATCAAAATTACAAACAAGATCAGAAATGATTCTGGAAATTAGTCACTTGATTCATAATTTATCTTTAAGAGGCACTGATATTACTTTCTGCTGGATACCTTCTCATAGTTCTTTTCGTTATAATGATAAAGTTGACAGGGCTGCCAAACGGGGAGCTAATAACTCACCAGATTCAAACAATATCCAGCTTTCTCTCTCGTTGCACGAGAATTACACTTTAGTAGACAACTACGTCTGGAAGCAGTTCCAATTAAAACAGAAAAAGTATGATAAATGTCACATGAACTTTGAAATTAGCAAAATACTTAAGCAGCTTCATGCCAGCAGAATTATACAATCCCTTATGTATAGATGGAAACTTGATGCATTCAAAACAAAATACACCAAGAACATAGTATGTCTGTGTGGAAAGAAGATAACACATAGTCATATTCTTTCTTGAGTTAAGGTAAAACGACATATTCCAACACTATCTATGAGTACAGTTTCTGATATATTTGCCTCATCATCATTACTGTATGAATTTTTTGTTAGCCTGTCAAAAAGTCCTATAGCGAATTACCTTTAAAATGTTATTTCACTTGTTCACTGTTATGGTTAGTCAATTATTAGTTTTATTTTTTTCTTCGTTTCTTCCAGATATTTATCAATTTTGTTTGTTAGTTTGTTTAAATCGTTAATTATGGTAACATTATTTGTTAGTTTTACCTTCCCCTCTTCAAAACAGTTGTTTTCTGGATCATCTTTTCTCAAGTTCAAAATTGACAATTTTCAAATATTCTCTTCACTCCTCTTATCACCCCCCCCCCCCTTTTTTTGTTGTTGTTGTTGTTGTTGTTGTTGTTGTTGTCTAAAATCACTTTAGTGAATAGACATTAAATCAAAGACCACCACTAGACACACTCACAGACACACACAAACACACACACAAAGAGAGAGAGAGAGAGAGACAGACAGACAGAGACAGACAGACAGACAGACAGAGAGAGAAACACACACAGACACACAAACACACTCACAGAAACACACACAGACACAGACACAAACACACACAGATACACACACACAAACATATACACATACAAACACACAGACACAATCATACACGGACACAGACATACAGACACACAGACACAGACACACAGACACAGACACACAGACACAGACACAGACACAGACACAGACACAGACAGACACAGACAGACAGACATATATATATATATATACACACACACACACACACAACACATATACACACACATACACACACACACACACACACACACACATACACACACACACACACACACACACACACACACACACACACACACACACACACACACACACACACACACACACACAGCGAACCCCACTACCCCCACCACACACACACAAACCCAAGAGATAAGCTAGGGAGCTTTGAAGGGGGGGGGGGGGGAATCCTATTCAGTTCAGATACAATCGTCGTACCGCTGAAGATAATGTATTTAAAAAAATCACTCAGATAGCGTGCTTTAAACAAGACGGCATTTTTTGATGAAACAATTCTTTTGTGATTTTATTTTCGTTTTTTTTTTTTATAGAAAAACTGTCATACTTGTAATGGAAGTATTTGGTCGGAAAATTAGGCCAGCAATTGATCATAACAGTAAGCCTGCCATCAGGCAGACCATCAACACATGATAACAGGAAAGAAACCATCAATTAGAGCATCAACTGTTGGTACCAGGAAACAAGTCATTAATTAGATTCTGGACTGATGATAACAGGAAACAAGTCATTAATAAGACCATCGGCTGATGATAACAGGAAACAAACCTTCAATTAGACCATCGACTGATGATAACAGGAAACAAACCTTCAATTAGACTATCGACAGATGATAACAGGAAAGAAATCATCAATTAGACCATCGACAGATGATAACAGGAAACAAACCTTCAATTAGACCATCGACAGATGATAACAGGAAACAAGTCATCAATTAGACCATCGACAGATGATAACAGGAAACAAGTCAACAATTAGACTATCGACAGATGATAACAGGAAACAAACCTTCAATTAGACCCTCGACTGATGATTACGGGAAACAAGTCATTAATCAGACAATCGACTGGCGATAACAAGAAAGATAACAGGAAAGAAACCATCAACTAGACCATCGATTGATGACGAAGAAGAAGAAGAAGAAGAAGAAGAAGAAGAAGAAGAAGAAGAAGAAGAAGAAGAAGAAGAAGAAGAAGAAGAAGAAGAAGAAGAAGAAGAAGAAGAAAAAAAGAAGAAGAAGAAGAAGAAAAAGAAGAAGAAGAAGAAAGGAACAAATCATTAGTATAGGAGATATAAGGCACAAGGAAATTAATAAGCAACTGCATTTGTTGTCGTTTGAGAGAAATAGAACGAGAGATATAAGTCAAAAAGGCATTAATGCATATGTGTGTGTGTGTGTGTGTGTGTGTGTGTGTGTGTGTGTGTGTGTGTGCGTGTGTGTGTGCGTGCGTGCGTGCGTGCGTGTGTGTGTATGTGTGCGTGCATGTGTACGTGAGTGAGTGAGTGCCCACGCGTGCAACTGGAGAGAGAGAGATTGGGGGGGGGAGGGGAGGGAGTGAACGTGTGTGTTGTGTTAAGATACAGAGTGAGAGAGCGGCGAGAGAGGAAGAGAAAGAAAATAAAACAAACACAAATTGACTTGCTGACAGACTGATCTTTATCTTCCCACGTCAAAGACAAGGACACAACAAAACAAACAGTCTTTACTCAATGTTCCATGCCTGCCCTCACCACAATCTACAAACTGGCAGACAGACAAGATTACAGTCGCTCTTAAAGATCCTACACGCAGAGCCATCCTCATACGGATCCATAATCCCCAGAGAATCTGACAATAACATCGGTATCTCAGAGTGCTGGTACTCATATTCTAAGAATGGTGGGACTTCAAATTCAACGAAACAACACACAAACCGTCCTCTTAAAACAACAACAACAACAACAACAACAACAACCAGTTATTCTTTGAGTCAAAGAGCAAACGAGGGCAAGGCAAAGCCAGTGAGACAGGAAGCAGGCAGACGACAAAAACGACACCAAGAACAATCCAGAAGACCGTCACTGAGCGGAGAGACAACGTGGGAGAGAGTATATCCGGGTCAGCTGTTTGACCTCAAGATAACCCACTCTCCTCGCCTGGCACCGCTCTGGAGGACTTGACGTTACTTTTGGTCTTACAGCACATAGCGTCTTTCAGCAAAATGGGCAGACAGATAAAAATCAAACAAACAAACAGAAAACCAAAACCAAACGAAATACAGACAGACAGACAAACAAACAAACAAATGAATAAATAAATGAATGAATAAATGAATAAATAAATGAATAAATAAAACCAAAGCAAGCAAGCAACAACAACAGCAACAACAACAACAAAAACCAACAAATAATTAAACAGATAAACAAACAAAGTAACAAACAAACAAATAAACAAACAAGCAAGCAAACAAACAAATAAGAAATTTAAAAAAATAGAAAAATGAATAATAAATAAATAAATAAATAAGTAAATTAAATAAATAAATAAATAAATAAATAAATAAACAAACCGAGGAATCAATCAAGTTATGGAACGGGTATTCCGTTCACTGCATGCTACTGGGGTCTTTCGGAACTTCTTGAAACCGCTTAAAATAAGCGATCCAATGAATACAAGAATAAATACATAAATAAATGAGTTGGTAGATAGATAGGTACATATACGAAACTAAATAAATAAACAAATGAAAAAAAGAAAAAAGGAAAGAAGAAAAGAAAGAGAAAGAAGAAGAAGAAAGAAGAAGAAAGAGAAAGAAGAAGAAGAAGAAAGAAGAAAGAAGAAGAAGAAAAGAGAGCAGAAGAAAAGAAGAAGAAAAAAGAAAGAAAAGAGAAGAAAGAGAAAGAAAGAAGAAAGAAAGAAAAGAAGAAGAGAAGAAAGAGAAAGAAAGAAAGAAGAAAGACAAAAGAGGAAGAAGAGAAAGAAGAAAGAAAGAAAGAGAAGAAAGAAAAGAAGAAAGAAGAAAAGAGAAGAGAGAACAGAGAAGAGAGAGAAGAGAAAAGAGAAGAAGCAAAAAAGAAAAAGAGAAAAGAAGAAGAGAAAGAGAAGAAGAAAGAAGAAAAGAAGAAGAAGAAAGAAAAGAAAGGAAGAGAAGAAAAGAGAGAGAGAGAAAAGAAAGAAGAAAAAGAGAAAGAAAGAAGAAAAGAAGAAAAAGAAAAGAAAAAGAAAGAAAGAGAAGAAAGCAGAAGAGAGCAAGAAGAAAGAAAGAAGAAAGAACAAGAAGAAGCAAGAAGAAAGAAGAAGAAAGAGAAAGAAAGAGAAGAAAGAACAGAAAGAAGAAAGAAGACAGAAGAAAAGAAGAAGAAGAAGAAGAAGAAGAAGAAGAAAGAAGAAGAAGACAGAAGAAGAAGAAAGAAAAGAAAAAGAAGAAGAAAGAAAGAGAGAAGAGAAAGAGAAAAGAGAAGAAAAGAAAAGAAGAAAAAGAAGAAGAAAGAAGAAGAAAAGAAAGAAGAAGAAAAAGAAGAAAGAGAAAGAAGAAGAAGAAGAGAAGAAAGAAAAGAAGAAAGAAAGAAAGAAGAGAAGAAGAAAGAAGACAACAGAAAGAAAAGAGAAAGAAAAAGAAGAAAGAAGAAAAGAAGAGCAAGAAAAGAAAGAAAGAAGAAAGAAAAAAGAAGAAAGAGAAAGAGAGAAAGAAGAAAGAAGAAGAAAGAGAAAGAAGAAGAGAAAGAAGAAGAAAGAAGAAGAAAGAAGAAGAGAAAAGAGAAGAAGCAAGAAGAAGAAGAAGAAGAAGCAAGAAAGAAAAAGAAGAAAGAAGAGAGAAAAGAAGAAGAGAAAGAGAAAGAAAGAAAAGCAGAAGAAGAAGAAGAGAAAAGAAAGAAGAAGAAAGAAGAAAGAAGAGAAAAAGTAAAGAAAGAAAGAAAAAGAAGAAAGAAGAACAGAAAAGAAGAAAGAAGAAAAGGAAGAAGAAAAAGAAGAAAGAGAAGAAGAAAAAGCAAGAAAGAAAAGAGAAAAAAGAAAAGAGAAGAGAAAAGAAAAGAAAAAGAAAAGAAAAAAAGAAGAGAAGAAGAAAAAGAAGAAGAAGAAGAGAAGAAAGAAAGAAGGGAAGGAGAAGAAAGAAAGAGAAGAGAAGAAGAAGAAAAGAAGAAGAAAGAAGAAAGAAAGAGAAGAAAAAGAAAAAAGAAAGAAAGAGAAAAAAAGAGAAGAAGAAAGAAAAAGGAAGAAGAAAAGAGAAAAGAAAGAGAAAAAAAAAAAAAAAAAAGAAAAGAAAAAAGAGAAAGAAGAAAGAAGAAAAAAAGAGAGAAGAAGAAGCAGAAAAAAAAGAAAGAAGAAGAAAAGAAAAAAGAAAGAAAAGAAAAGGAAGAAAGAAAAAAGAAAAGAAAAGAACAAAAAAAGAAGAAAAGAAAAGAAGAAAAAAAAAAAAGAAAAAGAAGAAAGAAAGAAAAAAAAAAAAAAAGAAAGAAAGAAGAAAAGAAAAAAAAGAAAAGAAAAAAGAAGAAAGAAAAAGAAAAGAGAAAAAGAAGAAAGAAAAAAGAAAGAAAAAAAAGAAAAAAAGAAAGAAGAAAGAAGAAGAAAAGAAGAAAGAAAAAAGAAAAAAAGAAAAAAAAAAAAAAGAAAGAAGAAAGAACAAAAAAAGAGAAGAAAAAAAAGAAAAAAGAAAAGAAGAAAAAAAAAAAAAAGAGAAAGAAGAAAGAAAGAAGAAGAAAGAAAAGGAAAAGAAAGAAAGAAAAGAAAGAAGAAAGAAGAAAAAGAAAGAAGAAAAAAAGAAGAAAGAAAGAAAAAAAGAAGAAGAAAGAAAGAAAAGCGAAAAGAGAAGAAGAAAGAAAAGAGAAAAGAAGAAGAAAAGAAAGGAAAAAGAAAGAAAAGAAGAAAAAGAAGAAGAAGAAAGAAAAAGAAGAAAGAAAGAAAGAAAAGAAGAAGAAAGAAAAAGAAGACGAAAGAAAGAAGAAAGAAGAAAGAGAGAAGAAAGAAACAAAAAAGAAAGAAAACAAAAAAAGAAAGAAAGAAAAACAAAAAAGAAGAAAACAAGAAAGAAAGAAAACAAGAAAGAAAGAAAACAAAAAAGAAAGAAAACAAAGAAAGAAAGAAAACAAAAAAAGAAAGAAAGAGAAACAAAAAAGAAAAGAAAACAAAAAGAAAGAAAAAAAAAGAAAGAAAAAACAAGAAAGAAAGAAAACAAGAAAGAAAGAAAAAAGAACAGAAAGAAAACAGAAAAAAACAAAAAGAAAAGAAAGAAAGAAAAACAAAAAAGAAAGAAGAAAACAAAAAAGAGAACGAAAAACAAAGAAAAAAAGAAAGACAAAAAGAAAGAAAGCAAGAAAGAAAGAAAACAAAAAGAAAGAAAACAAAAGAAAGAAAAGAAAACAAGAAAGAAAGAAAAAGAAAGAAAGAAAGAAAACAAGAAACAAAAGAAAGAAAACAAGAAAGAAGAAAGAAAGAAAACAAGAAAGAAAAAAGAAAGACAGAAAGAGAAGAAAAGAAGAAAGAAAAGAAAGAAAGCAAGAAAGAAAAGAAGAAAGAAAAAAGAAAGAAAGCAAAAAGAAAGAAAAGAAGAAAAAAAGAAAGAAAGAAAGAAAGAAAAAAAAGAAAGAAAGCAAGAAAGAAAGAAAAACAAGAAAGAAAGAAAGAAAGAAAGAAAGAAAAAACAAAAAGAAAGACAACAAAGAAAGAAAGAAAACAGAAAGAAAGAAAGCAAGAAAGAAGAAAAAAAAAAGAAAAAAAAAAGAAAAAAGAAAGAAAGCAAGAAAGAAAGAAAGAAAAAGAAAGAAGAGAAGAAAGAAAGCAAAAAGAAACAAGAAAGAAAGAAAGAAAGAAAGCAAGAAAGCAAGAGAAAAAAAGAAAAGAGAAAAGAAAGAAAGAAAGAAAGAAAGAAAGAAAGAAAGAAGACAAGAAAGCAAAGAAAGAAAGAAAGAAGAAAGACAAGGAAAGCAGCAAAGAAAGAAAGCAAGAAAAGCAAGAAAGAAAAGCAAGAAGCAAGAAAGCAAAGAAAGCAAGAAAAGAAGAAAGCAAGAAAAGAAAGCAAAGCAAGAAAAGAAAGCAAGCAAGAAAGAAAGAAAGCAAAGAAAGAGAAGAAAAGCAAGAAAGAAAAGCCAGAAAGAAAGAAAGAAAGAAAGCAAGAAAGCAAGAAAGAAAGCAAGAAAGAAAGAAAGCAAGCAAGAAAGCTAGCAAGCAAGGAGAAAGAAGGAAAGAAAGAAACAAACAAATTAACAAAGGAACAAAGAATCAAACAAAGAACTACATATATTTGTGTGTAGGCGGGCTGAAGGTTACAACCCCAAAAAAGCACGTATCTATAGGATGACACGTAAAGTACGAGTATAATCTGTTTACTTGCCACTGTGATGTTCTTACACTGCTATCTGTTTTACATGTTTGACATACTTGTACTTATACCACCCACACCTACTGCATCTCTCCATTGAAACCAACCAGTCAACCAATCTGTAAGCCAACCAACCAACCAAATAATGAACCCACCAATCAACCAGCAATAGATCCCAGCTAGCCAACAACCAACCAACCAACCAACCAACCAACCAACCAGCCAGCCAACAACCAACCAACCAACCAACCAATCAACCAACCAACCAACCAACCAACCAAATAATGAACCCACCAATCAACCAGCAATGAATCCCAGCCTACAAACCAACAACCAGCCAGTCCATTAGCCATGAATCCGGCGGACAAATCAACCAACCAACCAAGTAGCCAACTTACCAAGCCATCAATCCAGCACTGCAAGCTACCAACCAACCAACCAACAACCAACCAATCAACCAACCAATCCACCATCCATCAACCCACAGCCATCAATCCAGCCAACCAACCAGCCAACCAACCAACCAATCCACCCATCCATCAACCTACAGCCATCAATCCAGCCAACCCACCAACCAACCAACCAACCAACCAACCAACCAGCTAGCAAGCCAGTCAATTTACCTACCAATGAATTAGCAAGTCAGCCAATCAACCAACCAACCAACAAAGCAAGTCAGCCAATTAACCAACCAACCAAACTAGCAAGCTAGTCAAACAATCAACCAACTAACTGGCTAGCCAACCAACCAACCAGCTAGCAAGCCAGCCATTTAACGAACTAGCCAGCAAGCAAGCCAAACAATCAACCAACCAACCAACAAGCAAGCCAGACAAGCAAGCGACCAACTCGATAACTTTTTTTTCGTCCCATTTTCTACGCCACTTTAATGGCCACAGAAGCTGAAACAGTTTTTATCATGCGATGATGATGATGTCGATGTGGATGATAATCATGATGCTATGGAGTTCCATCTAGGATTGAGACTGCTTGACAGGGTTGTACCCTACGCTTACTATCATAACATATCAACCAGGCCCGACAGATACAGACACCTGCGGTGTTGGTCAGAAGATTTGAGCAACACCCTCAATGACGCATCCGCGAAATGGATGAGACTCGACTGTGTGGTTCCAGTC
>JAPXFY010000020.1:53219594-53227094 GCA_030674185.1 Monoplex corrugatus
CACACACACAAACACACACACACACACACACACACACACACACACTCACACACACGCATGGCTATAAATGGGGAGAAAGAATAAAAGCAATAAAAGCAAGAATAAAAGCAATGGAAAATTATAGAGAGCATAGCATATACAATTATATATTATAACCATGTGATTCCCCTCCGATCGGAGACAGGCTGCAGAGGGAGGGGGGGGGGGTGAGTGAGGTTAGGATTTTATGCGGAGGAGAAAAGGTGAGTTTTGAGAGCGGACTTGAAGGAGACAAAAGTAGGTTGCTGACGGACTGAGAGAGGAAGTTTGTTCCAGGAGAGTGGACCAGAAACAGAGAAGGCTCGTGGACCATAGGTATTGAGCTTAGTGCGTGGAAAGCGAAAAGTCAGAGGATCGGAGGCAGAGAGGAGGGTACGTGAGGGAACATAGATCTCAAATAGGCTTGACAGGTAATCGGGGGCTGCGTTATTGAGGCTTTTGTAGCACATGGTGTCTAGTTTGTACTGTATGCGCTTTGATACAGGGAGCCAGTGAAGTTGTGCCAGGAGAGGAGATATGTGGTCAGCTTTTTTTCTTTTTGAGTACAAGGCGTACAGCATTGTTTTGAATGCGCTGTAGGATGTGAATGGTGGAGACAGGAAGACCAGACAGGAGTGAATTGCAATAGTCAATGCGAGACATTATGAAGGAGAGAACGAGTTTTGCAGTTGTTTCCACAGAGAGATACTTCCTGATCAGCCTTATACGATGGAGGTGATAGTAGCAAGATCTGGCAGTTTGAGAAACAAAGTTGTTCATGGAGAGGGTAGAGTCAATGCAGACACCAAGGTTTTTAGCTGAATCAGAAATTGGGACTGATGTGTTACATAATGGGAGAGAAAGAGGAGGCAGCTGAGAAAGTTTCTGACGGGTGCCAATGAGGATAGCTTCTGTCTTGTCGTCATTAAGCTGAAGTTTGTTGAACGTCATCCAGTTCTTAATGTCTGAGTAACACTCAGTGGTGCGAGTCAACAGGCGCTGTATCTTATCAGGTGAGTCACTGTCTTGAAGTTGGGTGTCATCAGCATAGAAGTGGTGTTTTATAGAGTGGGAGTTGATGATGGTGGACAGGGGGGAGGTGTAAAGAGTGAAAAGAACAGGGCCAAGGACAGATCCTTGTGGAACACCACAGGTCAGGTATGCAGGTTGAGAGTAAGTGCCACTGATGAGAACAGTTTGTTTTCTGTTAGATAAATACGAAGTGAAAAAGGAGAGAGCAATGTCAGAGATGCCAAAAGTATGATGAAGTCTAGAAAGGAGAATACCATGGTCAATGGTATCGAAGGCTGCAGACAGATCAAGGAGTGTGAGGAGAGAGACTTTGCCAGTATCAGTTGCAAGGAGGAGATTGTTGAGAATGTGTAGTAGGGCAGTTTCAGTGCTATGGCACTGGTGGTAGGCTGACTGGAAAGGATTGAGGAGATTGTTGGCAGACAGGTGAGAGTTCAGCTGGTTGAGGACGACTTTTTCAAGGAGTTTTGACAAGAAAGAGAGATTAGAGATAGGCCGGTAATTTTTCAGTTCATTTGGGTCTAAATTGTATTTCTTGAGGAGAGGGTGAACAATAGCAGACTTGAAAGAATCTGGGACAGTTCCAGTTTGAAGAGAAGTGTTGATGATGTCAGTGATGAATGGGAGGAGAGTAGGGAGACAGTCAGCGTAGAGAGAACCCGGAAGAGGATCCAGTTCGCAGGTTTTGAACGACATGGATCTGATTGTGTTGAGAATTTCTTCTTGTGAGACTGGGGTAAAAGTAGTAAGAGGTGTGCCAGAGAAGGAAGGGTCAGGTGGGCATGGTTGACAGGGTGTCCTGTCAAGCCTGTCACGAAGAGTTTGTATTTTGGTGGTGAAATAGTTGGAGAATACAGATGGGAGTTCTTCATTTGTATGTTTTGTTGGGAGAGGTAAATCTTTTCGTGTGCCAAGGAGATGATTCATGGTTGTAAAGAGTTCTTTTGAAGAAGAGGCATTCAGGATTTTGGTGATAAGATTAGAAATAGACATGGTGACATCACCATTGTCGTTGAAAAAGAAAGCAGTCAGATAAGTTCTGCGTGTGTGTGTGTGAATATATATATATATATATATATATATATGTGTGTGTGTGTGTGTGTGTGTGTGTGTGTGTGTGTGTGTGTGTGTGTGTGTGTGTGTGTGTGTGTGTGTGTGTGTGAATGTATGTATATATATATATATATATATATACAGGGTGTTTCAAAAAGAATACGCCAAAATCATCACGTGATGTGTCAAAAACGAAAAAAATTACAAACCTCTAGCATAAACACATGTGTTGTATATACATTCAAGTTTCATTTCATGTTTTATAAGTGCTCAATGTGGCCACCACCGGCAGCGCGGACAACATCAAGCCGATATAAGAATTCCTCCCAAACGCGCCTCAGCATGTCACGGTCCACCGTGTTGATTGCAGCTGTTATTCGATCTTTCAAGTCATCGATACTTGCTGGAAGTGGTGGAACATAAACTTGGTCTTTAACATACCCCCACAAGAAAAAGTCACACACAGTGAGGTCCGGGGATCTGGCAGGCCAAGCACAGAGAGCAAGGTCTTTAGCACCTCTCCTCCCAATCCATCGCTGAGGCACGTTTTCATTCAGATAAGCTGTAACCCCGAGATGCCAATGGGGTGGTGCTCCATCTTGCTGAAAAATGAAGTCATTCGAATCTGCTTGCAGTAAAGTGAATAGCCAGTTTTGGAGCATTTCGAGATAGGTTTGTCCTGTAACGGTGTTTCCTTCAAAGAAAAAGGGACCATAGACCTTGTCTTGAGACACAGCACAGAAGACGTTCACTTTAGGGGAATCTCTTTCATGCTTAACAGTTTCATGTGGGTGATCTGTTCCCCAAATGCGCACATTGTGACGATTGACTATGCCGCTCAAATGGAAAGTCGCTTCGTCACTAAAAACTAAACGTGAAAAGAGAGTTTCATCACCTTCCTCCATCTCCAGCATTGACTCACAGAATGTCCTCCGCATCACCTTGTCATCATTAGTAAGTGCTTGGACGAGGCTTAGTTTGTATGGTTTCATGTGTAATCGTCTCTTTAACACACGCCAGACAGTGGTATGAGGGATGGCAAGCTGAAGACTTGCTCGACGTACGGACTTACGTGGGCTCCTCTCAAATGCATCATGAATCCTCTCCACTTGCTCCTCTGTAACACGTGGTCTTCCAGGACTCTTTCCTTTGCACAGACACCCACTCTCTTTAAACTGTCTAACCCACCGTCGAATGCTCTCACGATGGGGCGGATCAATGCCGAATTCTGTTCTGAAAGCACGTTGCACCGTGACAATGGCGTTTGTTTTCGCGAACTCAAGCACGCAAAACGCCTTCTGCTGAGGAGTCGCCATTTTGATTGATCTTCCCACAATTCAGCTGCACCGGAAGTTATACTAACGACAGCGGTGAAACTGACACCCAATCAAACTTTGATAAGTACTCTATCAAATAACCACTGATTCAGTCCACTACAATGCTATAGACCTGAAAAAACTGCGTAATGATTTTGGCGTATTCTTTTTGAAACACCCTGTATATATACATGTCTGTGTGTGTGTCTCACTCTCTCTCTCTCTCTCTCTCTCTCTCTCTCTTATATATATATATATATATATATATATATACAGGGGGGGGGGGTGCAAAAGTAAGTATACAGTTATGAGAAAAGAAAACACGTACAATACTCATTGCATTTATTATACAAACAAATGAATATTGCATATACATGTAATAACAGGCACAGCCTTAATCCCTCAGACACTCAAACTGCTTGCCGTCGGTATTCACACACTCCTCTAATCGGGAGCGGAATTAAGCATTATAATAATGATGCGATACTTACTGTATACCTACTTTTGCACCCCCCTGTATATATATATTATATGGATACATGTACATTCACTCTAGAAGACACTCAGCAAGAGCATTGACTGATTTATTTCTGTATTTCGGCCCTCTCTCTCTCTCTGTATATATATATATATATATATATATAATATATATATACGTGTGTGTGTGTGTGTGTGTGTGTGTGTGTGTGTGTGTGTGTGTGTCTGCGTGTGTGTGTGTACATGTGTGTCTATATAGATGTTGTCAATAGTTGCATAAGTGAGTGTTATTGTATAGATCTACATGCAGTGTGTTGTTAATCCGCCCAAACTTGTTCCTGAATCGGTTACGAAATCTTCACGTCTGCGTACAATGATTATTTCCAAAAATAAAACAAAACAAAACAAAACGAAAGAAAACAACACAAAGCAGGCCTATGTTTAGACATTCCTAGAAATTGGAGAAGCTCAACACGCACCCCTGAAAGAAATATTACTAATGCAAATATTACGTGTTATGAGAGAGCGACGGCTGCGCTGTGACTTGCTTGCCACAAACTTCGTCCGTCAGCTACAAAGGGCCCGGTAGTGTGGATTGGCAGCGCTAAGTGGCTTGACGTCACTGTGTGTGTGTGTGTCTCTCTCTCTCTCTCTGTGTCTCTCTGTCATCGCGTGCGCTAGTTCCAGACTTTCGTTGCCATCAGAAGAGACATCGATCTAGGGAGAGGGAGAAAATGGCGAACCAGATGGAGTAAGTGTGTGGTGTGTGTGTGTGAGTGTGTGATCTATTTTGTGTGTTGTCTTGCTATCGTGTTCGACAATTGCAGGTTTCTTACCGATGTTGAGTGTTTAATTAACCGTTAAGGGTTTGGGCGACTGTGTAGATCTATTAATTTTGTAAGTCGGCATGCGAGTTCTAAGAACTATGGTTTTGCTCAATGAGGTGTGATCGAAAGAAGAAATTCCAGATCTACTCACAGGTGACGGACTCTTCTCTCTCTGTGTCTTTTTGTCTTCTCTGTCTGTCTCTCTCTGTCTCTCTCTCGTCTCTCTGTCTCAGTCTCTCTCGCTCTCTCTCCTCTCTCTCGCTCTCGCTCGCTCGCTCGCTCGCTCTTTCTGTCTCTTTTTTCTGTATCTTTCTCTCTGTCTCTCTGTCTCTCTGTCTCTGTCTCTCTCTCGCTGACTCTTTGTCTGGTTCTCTGGGCATCTCTCTCTCTTTCTGCCCATCTCTGTCGCTCACGCTTTCACTTTGTCAGTTTGTCACTGTCTCTGCCTCTTTCTTTCTGTCTGTCTGTCTATCTTGTCTCTTTCTCTCTGTCTGTCTGTCTGTCTGTCTGTCTGTCTCTCTCTCTCTCTCTCTCTCTCTCTCTCTCTCTCTCTCTCTCTCTCTCTCAGAGCATTATAAACACTCAGATCATTCCATTCCTGCAAGGCAAACGTATACTTAAAATACCTCGTGTCAAAGTAATATCCAGCAGCACAGTCAGTTGTTTCATGTCTGGTATATCATAATCCACTACATACATAGTTACATGTACATACATGTGATCCGGTCTGTGTACATGTGTATGCCTGTATGGGTTTGTGTGTGCTTGTTATTGTGTGTCCGCCATGCTATTGTTGTTGTTTCCGATCGTTGTAGTGCTGTTATAACTACAATTACAGAATGATGAGTAGTCTCCATGTAAAGGGAGACAAAGGCGAGGAGAAGAATGGCGGAATGGTTCAGGAGTTCGCCTCCCAGTAACTGAACTCGAGGTTCCAGGGTTCGTTTCCCCGTTCGTTGAGGTTTCCACTTTTCTCCTCAGTTTGACCGGAAAATCGAACTGAACGTCTAGTCCTTCGGAAGGGGACAAAAAAAAAAAAAAAAACATAAAAAAATGAATGACAAGTCGAACCCGTGCGCTTTCTCGCCTGTGCACGTTAAAGATCCTATGGCAGTTGAAACTTGTGAAGAGCAGGGCTTTCGTCCGGCTGTCCTGGTAGAAAACATGTAGAAATAGGTTGATTTTCCAGGTCCCTCCCCTTGAAGGACAATTAATCTTTTTGCCTTTTTAAAGTCTCGGTACAGATATTTGGTGGCGCGGCACTGCGGCGACGCCCGCCCAACGGGCAGAGCAGCCCGAGTTTTATGTGGTAATTCCACTGTGACAAAAGTTGAATGAATATGAATATGAATGTGAATGTGAATGTGAATATGAATGTGAATGTGAATATGAATATGACTATGACTATGACTATGACTATATGACTGAATATGAATATGACTATGACTATGAATGTGAATGTGAATGTGAATGTGAATATGAATATGAATAATGTCGGTGAACTGTTGACAAGACTGTTTATCCCAGTTTTCTTTTGTTAAGCTTGATCCGGTATATTTCTTTGCTTTATTTTTTTTTATAATTTTTTTTTTTTTTTATCCAAAAATTTGTTTTGGGGAGGGGAGATCATCGCACTTAGGAAGATTACCTTTGTGCTCGTCCTTTTTTTCTTTTCTTTCTTTCATATTTTTGTCCCATTTCCTATTCCACCTTAAAGACCACAGAAACTGGTACGGGTTTTACAGTGCGATGGTGGTGATGACGACAGTGAGGATGATACTCAACATGCAATGAGTTCCATCTAGGATTGAGACTGCATGTCAGGGCTGTACTGTACATTTACTATCATAATATATCCTGCCGTCAACCAGGCCCCGAAGATACAGTTACCTGCGGTGTTGGTCTGAAAAAAAAATGAAACCATTCAGTGACACATCCGTGAAGTGGATGAGACTCGACTGCGTGATCCCAGTCTTCCTAATGAGCCCACACGCGGTCAGCTCTGGGTGGGAGCCGCTTGGAGCCGAAAAATTCCACAATGATTTATGAACGTACTGATGGGGGATTCGAACCCACAACCCTCAAGTCTTTAGTCCGTTGCGCTGACCACTACACCACGGTCGTTTGGTTTCTTTCCAGAATTTGATTGAGTTAAAAACGCGAGCTTGATTGTTGTTTTCTTTTCTTTTCATTTTCATTTACTTACTATCATGTTTTCATTATCAGTATCATTCTTACTCTTTTTCCTGTTATAGTTATCATCATTACTATTACTTTTTTTGGTAAGATGAATGTTGTTATTTTATTATTATTGTTATTATTTCATAATAACTATCTTTCTCCCAATTCCCGACATACCTCATGTACTCTTTATCGTAGTGATACAATGTCATAGTATTTGTTCATTTACAATTTCCACACCTGCGCACTTTGTTATTCGTGTTGACAATTTGCCATTGTAACGTTGGTAAAGCTTTCATATTTTCTGTGTCTGTATGTCTGTGTCTGTCTATCTGTCTGTGTCTGTCTCTGTCTCTGTCTGTCTCTGTGTTTCTGTGTCTCTGTGTTTCTGTGTCTCTGTCTGTGTTTCTGTGTCTCTGTGTCTCTGTCTCAGTCTCTGTCTCTGTCTGTCTGCCTGTCTCTGTCTCTCTGTCTGTCTCTCTTTCTCTGTCTGGCTGTCTGTCTCTGTCTCTGTCTCTCTCTGTATGTGTGAGTGCGTGCGTGTGTGTGTGTGTGTGTGTGTGTGTGTGTGTGTGTGTGTGTTTTGTGTGTGTGTG
>JAPXFY010000020.1:53232094-53234594 GCA_030674185.1 Monoplex corrugatus
TCTCTCTCAGTTTATTGAGGCCTTTGTTCTCTCTCAGTTTATTGAGGCCTTTGTTCTCTCTCAGTTTATTGAGGCCTTTGTTCTCTCTCAGTTTATTGAGGCCTTTGTTCTCTCAGTTTATTGAGGCCTTTGTTCTCTCTCAGTATGTTGCGGCTTCTCTTCTCTCTCAGTTAGTAGAGGCCTGCCTTGTATCTGAGTTTGTTCATGCCTCTGTTCTCTGTCAGTTTGTTAGGCCTCTGTTCTCTGTCAGTTTGTTAAGGCCTCTGTTCTCTGTCAGTTTGTTAAGGCCTCTGTTCTCTGTCAGTTTTTAAGCCTCTGTTCTCTGTCAGTTTGTTAGGCCTCTGTTCTTCATGTCAGTTTGTTTAGGCCTCTGTTCTCTGTCAGTTTATTAGCCTCTGTTCTATGTCAGTTGTATTAGGCCTCTGTTTCTGTCAGTTTATTAGGCCTCTGTTCTCTGTCAGTTTGTTAAGGCCTCTGTTCTCTGTCAGTTTGTTAGGCCTCTGTTCTCTGTCAGTTTGTTAAGACCTCTGTTCTCTGTCAGTTTGTTAAGGCCTCTGTTCTCTGTCAGTTTGTTAAGGCCTCTGTTCTCTGTCAGTTTGTTAAGGCCTCTGTTCTTGTCAGTTTGTTAAGGCTCTGTTCTCTGTCAGTTTGTTAAGACCTCTGTTCTCTGTCAGTTTGTTAAGGCCTCTGTTCTCTGTCAGTTTGTTAGCCTCTGTTCTCTGTCAGTTTGTTAAGACCTCTGTTCTCTGTCAGTTTGTTAAGCCTCTGTTCTCTGTCAGTTTGTTAAGCCTCTGTTCTCTCTCATTTGTTAAGGCCTCTGTTCTCTGTCAGTTTGTTAAGGCCTCTGTTCTACTGTCAGTTTGTTATAACCCTGTTTCTGTCAGTTGTTAAGCCTCTGTTCTCTGTCAGTTTGTTAAGCCTCTGTTCTTGTCAGTTTGTTCAAGACCTCTGTTCTCTGTCAGTTTGTTAAGGCCTCTGTTCTCTGTCAGTTTGTTAAGGCCTCTGTTCTCTGTCAATTTGTTAAGGCCTCTGTTCTCTGTCAGTTTGTTAGGACCTCTGTTCTCTGTCTGTTTGTTAAGGCCTCTGTTCTCTGTCAGTTTGTTAAGGCCTCTGTTCTCTGTCAGTTTGTTAAGGCCTCTGTTCTCTGTCAGTTTGTTAAGGCCTCTGTTCTCTGTCAGTTTGTTAAGGTCTCTGTTCTCTGTCAGTTTGTTAAGGCCTCTGTTCTCTGTCAGTTTGTTAAGGCCTCTGTTCTCTGTCAGTTTGTTAAGGCCTCTGTTTCTGTCAGTTTGTTAAGCCTCTGTTTTCTGTCAGTTTGTTAAGGCCTCTGTTCTCTGTCAGTTTGTTAAGCCTCTGTTCTCTGTCAGTTTGTTAAGGCCTCTGTTCTCTGTCAGTTTGTTAAGGCCTCTGTTCTCTGTCAGTTTGTTAAGGTCTCTGTTCTCTGTCAGTTTGTTAAGGCCTCTGTTCTCTGTCAGTTTGTTAAGGCCTCTGTTCTCTGTCAGTTTGTTAAGGTCTCTGTTCTCTGTCAGTTTGTTAAGGCCTCTGTTCTATGTCAGTTTGTTAAGGCCTCTGTTCTCTGTCAGTTTGTTAAGGCCTCTGTTCTCTGTCAGTTTGTTAAGGCCTCTGTTCTCTGTCAGTTTGTTAAGGCTCTGTTCTCTGTCAGTTTGTTAAGGTCTGTGTTCTCTGTCAGTTTGTTAAGGCCTCTGTTCTCTGTCAGTTTGTTAAGGCCTCTGTTCTCTGTCAGTTTGTTAAGGCCTCTGTTCTCTGTCAGTTTGTTAAGGCCTCTGTTCTCTGTCAGTTTGTTAAGGCCTCTGTTCTCTGTCAGTTTGTTAAGGCCTCTGTTCTCTGTCAGTTTGTTAAGGCCTCTGTTCTCTGTCAGTTTGTTAAGGCCTCTGTTCTCTGTCAGTTTGTTAAGGTCTCTGTTCTCTGTCAGTGTGTTAAGGTCTCTGTTCTCTGTCAGTTTGTTAAGGCCTCTGTTCTCTGTCAGTTTGTTAAGGTCTCTGTTCTCTGTCAGTGTGTTAAGGTCTCTGTTCTCTGTCAGTTTGTTAAGGCCTCTGTTCTCTGTCAGTTTGTTAATACCTCTGTTCTCTGTCAGTTTGTTAAGGTCTCTGTTCTCTGTCAGTTTGTTAAGGTCTCTGTTCTCTGTCAGTGTTGTTAAGGTCTCTGTTCTCTGTCAGTTTGTTAAGTCTCTGTTCTCTGTCAGTGTGTTAAGGCCTCTGTTCTCTGTCAGTTTGTTAAGGTCTCTGTTCTCTGTCAGTGTGTTAAGGCCTCTGTTCTGTGTCAGTTTGTGTTAAGGTCTCTGTTCTCTGTCAGTTTGTTAAGGCCTCTGTTCTCTGTCAGTTTGTTAAGACCTCTGTTCTCTGTCAGTGTGTTAAGGTCTCTGTTCTCTGTCAGTTTGTTAAGGTCTCTGTTCTCTGTCAGTTTGTTAATGTCTCTGTTCTCTGTCAGTTTGTTAAGGCCTCTGTTCTCTGTCAGTTTGTTAAGGCCTCTTTCCGTCTTTTTT
>JAPXFY010000020.1:53242094-53279594 GCA_030674185.1 Monoplex corrugatus
TATATGCCGGTTTATGAATGTAGATTTTTTTTTTTCGTTTCCTTGGATGTCTATTAAAAAGTCATCTTTAAACACAGGATGTTCATCATCAGTGAAACAGAAAAAAAGCACACGAGTCTTTAACTCATTATCTGTATGTAAATGGTGTATGCTCTATCTGCAGACCCCTTGATCATGGTGTTGCAAAAATAATCATATCCAAAGTGTTGTGTCTACATTCAATTTGAAGAAAATTCTCTGATCAGGGAAACAATGGAAATCATTAAATGAATATGTCTTTCACTTTTGGGGGGCTAATTTAGACATCGTCCACGTGTATTCATCACATCAATGCGTGGGTATCGTTTGAACAAAGAAATCTGTCAAACATTGATTATGGGATGTTGTAATATGACTTTCATGACAAAACAGTGCATGACAAATAGATATCTAATGAAAGAAAGGAACAGTGATTATGTTGGTTCAGTGTTGTATGTCGTGTTGGTTTCAGTAGTGAACTGTGGCGCGACAGTTCTTAGATAATGTTGTGTGCTGAGTAGACTTCAGTAATGAACTGTGGATTGTGTTTTGTGTATGTGGACATCAGTAATAACTGTGGATTGTGTTTGTGTAATGTGGACATCAGTAATGAACTGTGGATTGTGTTTTGTGTAATGTGGACATCAGTAATGAACTGTGGATTGTGTTTTGTGTAATGTGGACATCAGTAATGAACTGTGGATTGTGTTTTGTGTAATGTGGACATCAGTAATGAACTGTGGATTGTGTTTTGTGTAATGTGGACATCAGTAATAACTGTGGATTGTGTTTTGTGTAATGTGGACATCAGTAATGAACTGTGGATTGTGTTTTGTGTAATGTGGACATCAGTAATGAACTGTGGATTGTGTTTTGTGTAATGTGGACATCAGTAATGAACTGTGGATTGTGTTTTGTGTAATGTGGACATCAGTAATGAACTGTGGATTGTGTTTTGTGTAATGTGGACATCAGTAATGAACTGTGGATTGTGTTTTGTGTAATGTGGACATCAGTAATAAACTGTGGATTGTGTTTTGTGTAATGTGGACATCAGTAATGAACTGTGGATTGTGTTTTGTGTAATGTGGACATCAGTAATGAACTGTGGATTGTGTTTGTGTAATGTGGACATCAGTAATGAACTGTGGATTGTGTTTTGTGGACATCAGTAATAAACTGTGGATTGTGTTTTGTGTAATGTGGACATCAGTAATGAACTGTGGATTGTGTTTTGTGTAATGTGGACATCAGTAATGAACTGTGGATTGTGTTTTGTGTAATGTGGATATCAGTAATGAACTGTGGATTGTGTTTGTGTGTTTGTGGACATCAGTAATAAACTGTGGATTGTGTTTTGTGTTTTGTGGACATCAGTAATGAACTGTGGATTGTGTTTTGAGGACATCAGTAATGAACTGTGGATTGTGTGTCTGTGTAATGTGGACATCAGTAATGAACTGTGGATTGTGTTTGTGTAATGTGGACATCAGTAATGAACTGTGGATTGTGTTTTGTGTAATGTGGACATCAGTAATGAACTGTGGGATATGTGGTCTGTGTAATGTGGACATCAATTATTTAACTGTGGGTTGTGTGGTCTGTGTAATGTGGACATCAATATTGAACTGTGGGTTGTGTGGTCTGTGTAATGTGGACATCAATATTAAACTGTAGGTTGTGTAATGTGGACATCAGTAATAAACTGTGGGTTGTGTGGTCTGTGTAATGTGGACATCAATATTGAACTGTGGGTTGTGTAATGTGGACATCAGTAATAAACTGTGGGTTGTGTGGTCTGTGTAATGTGGGCATCAGTAATAAACTGTGGGTTGTGTAGTCTGTGTAATGTGGACGTCAGTAATAAAATGTGGGATGTGTGGTCTGTGTAATGTGGACATCAGTGTTGAACTGTGGGTTGTGTGGTCTGTGGACATCAGTAATAAACTGTGGGTTGTGTAGTCTGTGTAATGTGGACATCAGTAATAAACTGTGGGATGTGTGGTCTGTGTAATGTGGACATGAGTAATAAACTGTGGGATGTGTGGTCTGTGTAACGTGGACATCTGTAATAAACTGTGGGTTGTGTGGTCTGTGTAATGTGGACATCTGTAATAAACTGTGGGATGTGTGGTCTGTGTAATGTGGACATCTGTAATAAACTGTGGGATGTGTGGTCTGTGTAATGTGGACATCAGTAATAAACTGTGGGATGTGTGGTCTGTGTAATGTGGACATCAGTAATAAACTGTGGGATGTGTGGTCTGTGTAATGTGGACATCAGTGTTGAACTGTGGGTTGTGTAGTCTGTGTAATGTGGACATCAGTAATAAACTGTGGGTTGTGTGGTCTGTGTAATGTGGACATCTGTAATAAACTGTGGGATGTGTGGTCTGTGTAATGTGGACATCAGTGTTGAACTGTGGGTTGTGTAGTCTGTGTAATGTGGACATCTGTAATAAACTGTGGGTTGTGTGGTCTGTGTAATGTGGACATCTGTAATAAACTGTGGGTTGTGTAGTCTGTGTAATGTGGACATCTGTAATAAACTGTGGGATGTGTGGTCTGTGTAATGTGGACATCAGTAATAAACTGTGGGATGTGTGGTCTGTGTAATGTGGACATCAGTAATAAACTGTGGGATGTGTGGTCTGTGTAATGTGGACATCAGTGTTGAACTGTGGGTTGTGTAGTCTGTGTAATGTGGACATCAGTAATAAACTGTGGGATGTGTGGTCTGTGTAATGTGGACATCGGTAATAAACTGTGGATGTGTGGTCTGTGTAATGTGGACATCAGTGTTGAACTGTGGGTTGTGTAGTCTGTGTAATGTGGACATCATAAATAAACTGTGGATGTGTGGTCTGTGAAATGTGGACATCAGTGTTGAACTGTGGTTGTGTGGTTTGTGTGGACATCATATTGAACTGTGGTTGTGTGTTCTTGTGATGTAGACATCAGTAATAACTGTGAGATGTGGTCTGTGTAATGTGGACATCAGTGTTGACTGTGGTTTGTGGGTTTGTGGACATCAATATTGACTGTGTGTTGTGTGTTATCTTTGTTGTGTGTGACATCAGTAATCAACTGTGTTGTTGTGTTTTGTGGATCACATCATATAACTGTGGTTTGTGTGTTCTGTGGACATCAGTGTTGGACTGTGTGTTGTGTGTTCTGTGGACATCAATATTGGACTGTGTGTTGTGTGTTCTGTGGACATCAGTGTTGGACTGTGTGTTGTGTGTTCTGTGGACATCAGTGTTGGACTGTGTGTTGTGTGTTCTGTGGACATCAATATTGGACTGTGTGTTGTGTGTTCTGTGGACATCATATTGGACTGTGTGTTGTGTGTTCTGTGGACATCAGTGTTGGACTGTGTGTTGTGTGTTCTGTGGACATCAGTTTGGACTGTGTGTTGTGTGTTCTGTGGACATCATGTTGGACTGTGTGTTGTGTGTTCTGTGGACATCAGTGTTGGACTGTGTGTTGTGTGTTCTTGTGGACATCAGTGTTGGACTGTGTGTTGTGTGTTCTGTGGACATCAATATTGGACTGTGTGTTGTGTGTTCTGTGGACATCAGTGTTGGACTGTGTGTTGTGTGTTCTGTGGACATCAATATTGGACTGTGGGTTGTGTGTTTTGTGGACATCAGTGTTGGACTGTGTGTTGTGTGTTCTGTGGACATCATATGGTGTGTTGTGTTTTGTGGACATCAGTGTTGGACTGTGTGTTGTGTGTTCTGTGGACATATATGCGTTGTTGTGTGTCTGTGGACACAGTGTTGACTGTTGTTGTTCTGTGGACATCAGTGTTGGACTGTGTGTTGTGTGTGTTCTGTGGACATCAATATTGGACTGTGTGTTGTGTGTTCTGTGGACATCAGTGTTGGACTGTGTGTTGTGTGTTCTGTGGACATCAGTGTTGGACTGTGTGTTGTGTGTTCTGTGGACATCAGTGTTGGACTGTGTGTTGTGTGTTCTGTGGACATCAGTGTTGGACTGTGTGTTGTGTGTTCTGTGGACATCATGATTGGACTGTGTGTTGTGTGTTCTGTGACATCAGTGTTGGACTGTGTGTTGTGTGTTCTGTGGACATCATGTTGGACTGTGGTTGTGTGTTCTGTGGACATCAATATTGGACTGGGGTTGTGTGTTGTGACATCGTGTGATGTGTGTGTGTATTCTGTGGACATCAATATTGGACTGTGGGTTGTGTGTTTTGTGGACATCAATATGAGCTGTAGGTTGTGTGTTTGTGGATGTCAATATTGGGTGAAAGAGATGCTTGAGGCAACAAGAGATAGAGACAGATGGAAGGCCGTAATCGCCAACGCCATGCGGCAAGGTACCTGATGATGATGATGACGAACATTGGGTTGTAGGTTTGTGTTCTGTTGACATCAGTATTGAGCTATAGGTTGTGTGTTTTGTGGACATCAATATTGATGACTGAAGATGCCCGTGGTGTCACTGCTCATTGTTGTGTGCATACTGTGGATGAGTGAAGACAATGCGTTGGTCAATGTATATGTGGATGAATAACAAAGTCATTGCCCATTGTTGTGTCATGCTGTGGAGGAACGAGGAGAATATGTTGGTCAATGTGTACGTGGGTGAATAACGAAGTCATTGCCCCATGGCGTGTGCATACTGTGGGTGAATGAAGACATTGTGTTGGTCAATGTGTACGTGAATGAATAAGGAAGTCATTGCCCCGTGGTGTGTGCATACTGTGGGTGAACGAAGACAATGCGTTGGTCGAAGTGTGCGTGAATGAATAACAAAGTCATTGCCTCATGATGTGTGCGTGGTGTGGATGAACGAGGACAATGCGTTGGTCAGTGTGTACGTGAATGAATAACGAAGTCATTGCCCTAAGGCGTGTGCGTGGTGTGGGTAAATGAAGACAATGCGTTGGTCAGTGTGTACGTGAATGAATAACGAAGTCATTGCCCCATGATGTGTGCATACTGTGGATGAATGAAGACAATATATGTGTTGGTCAGTGTGTATGTGAATGAATAACGAAGTAAACTGTGTGTACAGTGGTCGGTCACGCCGGAGAGCTGGTGTTTGGCAAACTGAGTGGGAAGGAGGTGGTGTTGATGAAAGGCCGGGTACACTGCTATGAAGGCTACCCCGTGCAGAAGGTACATGGATATTTTTGTGTGTACACGTGTGTATGTGTGTGATGTCTATCTGTTTGTCTTGCAAAGGTGTAGTGTTGATCAAAGGCCGGGCACACTGCTATGAAGGCTACCCCGTGCAGAAGGTACATGGATATTTTTGTGTGTACACGTGTGTATGTGTGTGATGTCTATCTGTTTGTCTTGCAAAGGTGTAGTGTTGATCAAAGGCCGGACACACTGCTATGAAGGCTACCCCGTGCAGAAGGTACATGGATATTTTGTGTGTACACGTGTGTATGTGTGTGATGTCTATCTTTTTGTCTTGCAAAGGTGTAGTGTTGATCAAAGGCCGGGCACACTGCTATGAAGGCTACCCCGTGCAGAAGGTACATGGATATTTTTGTGTGTACACGTGTGTATGTGTGTGATGTCTATCTGTTTGTCTTGCAAAGGTGTAGTGTTGATCAAAGGCCGGGCACACTGCTATGAAGGCTACCCCGTGCAGAAGGTACATGGATATTTTTGTGTGTACACGTGTGTATGTGTGTGATGTCTATCTGTTTGTCTTGCAAAGGTGTAGTGTTGATCAAAGGCCGGACACACTGCTATGAAGGCTACCCCGTGCAGAAGGTACATGGATATTTTTGTGTGTACACGTGTGTATGTGTGTGATGTCTATCTGTTTGTCTTGCAAAGGTGTAGTGTTGATCAAAGGCCGGGCACACTGCTATGAAGGCTACCCCGTGCAGAAGGTACATGGATATTTTTGTGTGTACACGTGTGTATGTGTGTGATGTCTATCTGTTTGTCTTGCAAAGGTGTAGTGTTGATCAAAGGCCGGGCACACTGCTATGAAGGCTACCCCGTGCTGAAGGTACATGGATAGTTTTGTGTGTACACATGTGTATCTGTGTGACACTTTCTTTTGCCTGTCTGTTTGTCTGTCTGTCTGTCTGTCTGCATGTCTGTCTATCTGTCGGTACATAGGTGTGGTGTTCATGAAAGGCCGGGCACACTGCTATGAAGGCTACCCCGTGCAGAAGGTACATGGATATTTTTGTGTGTACAGGTGTGTATCAGTGCGATGTCTGTCTTTCTCCTGTCTGTCTGTATCTATCTACCTGTCTGTACAGAGGTGTACTGCTGATCAAAGGCAGGTCACACTGCTATGAGGGTTACCCTGTACGGCAGCTAGATAGATATTTCTACAGAAATGATTGAAGCTTTAGATGAATTTGGTATTGAAAAAAAGAAAAAGACAACAAAAAAATAAAGTCCTTCTAAATGAAATTCATGACACCGGAAAAAATTCTTAAAGATATATCAAACATCAATTTTCGGTGCACTTCCAAAGAAAGCAGGGGCTATAGAATGCGAACTGCATCGTACAATCAGCTTGATGAGTCACGTAACAAAGATTCTATTAAGAATAATCATGATGAGGACAAGAAACAGGATCAAAAATGAAATAGCGGAAGTACAATGTGGTTTTGTCGAAGAGAAAGGAAATATTAATGCCATAATATCATAAGAAATCTCATAGAAAAATCAGTTGAGTTGAATAAGGATTTATATTTATTTTTTGTTGATTATGCCAAGGTAAGACACGAAGAATTTATCAAGCAACTAGAAGAGCTCAATGTTGATGGAAAGGATCTAAGAATAATAAGGAATATGTATTGGGAACAAACAAGGGCAACAAGAGTAGAAAAAGATATAAACTCTTTCCAAAAAATCAAAAGAGGGTTAGGCGGATTTGTATTCACTTTGCAGCGAAACCATGATGAGACACCTAGAAGACTCCTTGGAATAAAGGTTGGAAGAAATATGATAAACAATTTTTGTTATGCCGCCTGGTCATTATTCACTATCAGACAATTAGCCACGGGTCTTTAACAGTCCTGGAACCGGTTGTCTGGGGGAGATAACACCAGGCCCCTGATGACAGGGACGTGCGGAATGGGTGGTAGACAAGACCTAGCGCATTAAGGGCATATAAACCATTAGACTGGGGCTTGAAAAACCCACGCGCCTTCTGACATCAATTGGTGGAATTAAGGGGCCATCTTGTCTCGGGACACGCACGGACAGTGGGTCAGTCTGATTGAAGCGCTCGTGACGTCGCACACAGCACACGTGTAGAGATGTTGGTGAATATCTTTGTTGACACAAAAGGCGGAATATCTGTGTCAGCGGTCTGACCTGACAGGGTTCACACTTTTGACATCTGTTTCAAGATTCGTGACTTTCAATCAACGTACGGATATAGAAGGCATGGGTATAAAGATTGGAGGAAAAATAAAACCCTACAAATCTGCGCTATATTGAAGATACTGCGCTATTAGCAGACAACATTACCAATGTGAAAAGAATTCTATACAAGGGGGAATGCAGCGGGCTAAAAGCCTGGTCTAAATTTGAACGCCAGGAAAACAAAAGTGTTACGTATTAAAGGCAATGACACTTAAAAAAACAACAAAACAAACAAACAAACAAACAAACAATAAACAGAAAAAAACAATCAAGACATCTTAAATAATAAAGTTCCTTTAGAAAATGTTAAAGATTTTAAATATCTTGGCGCTGTAATAACTGATGATGGAACCAGCTCTAAAGACATCAAAATAAGAATTGGAATGGCAAAGGAAAAAAAAAAAAAAAAAAAAAAAAAAATGGTCCAACTCAACAACATCTCGAAAGACAGATGCATACCAAATGGCCTGAAAATTAAACTTTTAAAATGTTTGATCTGGCCAGTCATGATTTATGGCTACAAAGCCTGGATTCTCAGAAAAGCTAATTGCAAAAGAAGTCAAGACAGGAGGAGGGGGATAGTGGTATCAAAGAGGGCAGCGGCCAACGCTGAACCCGGTGACGCCAGCAGGTGAGATGGAGCGCGAAGTTCAGAACACAGAGGTTCGAATCCCTTATAAATGGTGAGAAAAATACCATTCGTGAAAAGTCCAGAAACTTTCTATTTGGCGTAGCAGTAATGTGCGCAGTATTACTTTTGAAACAGTCCCAATGTTTGTTTGGGTGGTGTTGGTTTTGTTTTTTACTTTCATGGTGGGCTTATGACCCCTTCTGCTAACTATCCCTTTTTGAGTAAGACGATCAATGGTATGATGATCCAAAGTTTGGTCATGAAAGTGTGATTTTAAGCGCCTGGGAATCTCGGATCTTTCAAGATTTGGATTGTTGTGGTAAGGTCGATTCAGAACGGCTGAGAGCAATTCGTTAGACGTTTTTGTCACTGACCCCACACAGACGCACAGACACACACTTTTAGGATCGAACCACCAACCAACCAACCTACCTGCCAACCAACCAACCAACCAACCAACCAACCAACCAACCAACCGACCGACCAACCAACCAACCTACCAACCACCAACCTACCAACCAATCAACCAACCAACCAACCAACCAACCAGTCAACCAACCAACCAACCAACCAACCAACCAACCAACCAACACAAAACAACCAAACAAACAAACGAACGAACAAACAAACAAACAAACAATTAATCAAACAAACAAACAAACAAACATCTTCTTCAAAAAAAAACATGAAAAGGGGAGGGAAAACCCCCAGAAATACTATGCAATCAACAGGCCATTCGAGCCAACACAACACAAACAGATACGACAGTACTGGAATACTCTTCCACTGCGATCTATATCACTGACACTGGGATACCCACCACCGCGACCACACTCAATCATGTATCTCTTCCCCACCACACCAAACCACACCACACCACACCACACCACACCACACCACACCACACCACACCACACCACACCACACCGCACCACACCACACCCACACCTCACTTTCACATAACCCTGTGACATATATGTACCCAGATATTGTTTGTCGTAAGAGAGAATTAATCCCGTAACAAAAAATAGTCTGTTTTAGTTCTCACCTGTCTCACCTGTCGGCGTCACCGGGTTCTGTGTTGGCCGTTGCCTCTCTTACACCACCACCTCCCTCCAGGCCGCTCTGTCTTGACTTTTGTGAACAATTTCTTGAATATTTAGGCCAGTGATGTTGGTTATGTTCTCGGTGTAAGCGATTGGAGGTCTGCCTTTCTTCTTTTTGCCTCTATTTTTCCTTGAAAAAATGGTTGCCATGAGGTCGTGTTCTTGCTACGTGACACATGGCCAACGTATTTTAGTCTTCTCTTATTGATGTCTGTTGGTAGTTTTCCGGTGGTATCAAGTTCATCCAGGACACTTTACTTACTTAGTTTTCGATCTATCCATTTGACATGTAGTAGTTTCCGATAAAACCACATCTCTGCTACCTCAATCTGTTATAAAATACAAACACACACACACACACACACACACACACACACACACACACACACACACACACACACACACACACACACACACACACACACACACACACACACACACACACACACACACACACACCAAACACACATACACACAAACACAAACGCACATACACACACCTCCCTCTCTGTCGATTTGAAACTGCTTACTTTTTATCAGAGAGAGAGAGAGAGAGGAGAGAGAGAGAAGAGAGAGAGAGAGAGAGAGAGACAGACAGACAGACAGAAGAAGACAACAGACAGACAGACAGACAGAGAGAAAGAGAGACAGAGAGAGAAGACGGTTAAACGGCAGAAATGCAAGGGGAGAAAAAGACAATATCAAGGTCTTTACAAACGGGGCATACTGACTGTAATTACTGCTGTCATACTTACTGCCTGTCATACTGACTGTAATTACTGCTGTCTACTTACTGCCTGTCATACTGACTGTAATTACTGCCTGTCATACTGACTGTAATTATGCCTGTCATACTGACTGTAATTACTGCCTGTCATACTGACTGTAATTACTGCCTGTCATACTGACTGTAATTACTGCCTGTCATACTGACTGTAATTACTGCCTGTCATACTGACTGTAATTACTGCCTGTCATACTGACTGTAATTACTGCCTGTCATACTGACTGTAATTACTGCCTGTCATACTGACTGTAATTACTGCTGTCATACTGACTGTAATTACTGCTGTCATACTGACTGTAATTACTGCTGTCATACTGACTGTAATTACTGCCTGTCATACTGACTGCCTGTCATACTGACTGTAATTACTGACCTGTCATACTGACTGTAATTACTGCCTGTCATTACTGATCCTGTCATACTACTGTAATTACTGCCTGTCATACTGACTGTAATTACTGCCTGTCATACTGACTGTCATACTGTGTCATACTGACTGTAATTACTGCCTGTCATACTGACTGTAATTACTGCCTGTCATACTGACTGTAATTACTGCCTGTCATAACTGACTGTAATTACTGCCTGTCATACTGACTGTAATTACTGCCTGTCATACTGACGCCTGTATATGACTGATTCCTGTCATACTGACTGTAATTACTGCCTGTCATACTGACTGTATATTACTGCCTGTCATACTGATCTGTAATTACTGCCTGTCATACTGACTGTAATACTCTTACTATGCCTGTCATACATGTAATGCTGTAATTACTGCCTGTCATACTGACTGTAATTACTGCTGTCATACTGACTGTAATTACTGCCTGTCATACTGATGACTGCCTGTCATACTGACTGTAATTACTGCTGACCTGCTCATATACTGTATATGCTGTCAATTACTGTACTCTGTCATACTGACTGTAATTACTGCTGTCATACTGACTGTAATTACTGCCTGTCATACTGACTGTAATTACTGCCTGTCATACTGACTGTAATTACTGCCTGTCATACTGACTGTAATTACTGCCTGTCATACTGACTGTAATTACTGCCTGTCATACTGCTTGTAATAACTGCCTGTCATACTGACTGTAATTACTGCCTGTCATACTGACTGTAATTACTGCCTGTCATCTTATGCTGTATACTGACTGTAATTGCTGCATATACTGTATACTGCCTGTCATACTATATGCCTGTCATACTGACTGTAATTACTGCCTGTCATACTGACTGTAATAACTGCCTGTCATACTGACTGTAATTACTGCCTGTCATACTAACTGTAATAACTGCCTGTCATACTGACTGTAATTACTGCCTGTCATACTGACTGTAATTACTGCCTGTCATACTGACTGTAATTACTGGCTGTCATACTGACTGTAATTACTGCTGTCATACTGACTGTATACTGCTGTCAATATTACTGCCTGTCATACTGACTGTAATTACTGCTGTCATACTGACTGTAATTACTGCCTGTCATACTGACTGTAATTACTGCCTGTCATACTGACTGTAATTACTGCCTGTCATACTGACTGTAATTACTGCTGTCATACTGACTGTAATTACTGGCTGTCATACTGACTGTAATTACTGGCCTGTCATACTGACTGTAATTACTGCCTGTCATACTGACTGTAATTACTGCCTGTCATACTTACTGCTGTCAATTACTGCCTGTCATACTGCTGTATACTGCCTGTCATACTGACTGTAATTACTGCCTGTTATACTTACTGCCTGTCATACTGACTGTAATTACTGCCTGTCATACTGACTGTAATTACTGCCTGTTATACTTACTGCCTGTCATCTGACTGTAATTACTGCCTGTCATACTTAATCTGCCTGTCATACTGACTGTAATACTGCCTGTCATATTACTGCCTGTCATACTGACTGTAATTACTGCTGTCATACTGACTGTAATTACTGCCTGTCATACTGACTGTAATTACTGGCTGTCATCTGACTGTAATTACTGCCTGTCATACTGATTGTAATTACTGGCCTGTCACTGACTGTAATTACTGCCTGTCATACTGACTGTAATTATGGCTGTCATACTGACTGTAATTACTGCCTGTCATACTTAGTCATTATTGCCTGTCATAATGACTGTAATTACTGCCTGTCATACTGGCTGTAATTACTGCCTGTCATACTGACTGTAATTACTGCCTGTCATACTGCACTAACTGTCATATTGACTGTAATTATTGCCTGTCATATACTGACTGTAATTACTGCCTGTCATACTGTCTGATTAATTATTGCCTGTTCAATACTGACTGTAATTACTGCCTGTCATGCTGACTGACTTTATATGACTGTAATTATTGCCTGTCATAATGACTGTAATTACTGCCTGTCATACTGGACTGTAATTATGCTGCTTGCATACTGACTGTAATTACTGCCTGTCATACTGACTGACTTTCATATTGACTGTAATTATTGCCTATCATACTGACTGTAATTACTGCCTGTCATACTGACTGACTTCATATTGACTGTAATTACTGCCTGTCATACTGACACTGTAATTACTGCCTGTCATACTGGCTGTAATTATGCACTGTACATACTGACTGACTTTCATATGACTGTAATTATTGCCTGTCATACTGACTAATTACTGCCTGTCATACTGATTGTAATTAATGCCTGTCATTCTGACCTAATTACTGCCTGTCATACTTACTGACTGGAATTACTGCCTGTCATACTTCTGTTTGTTTATTTGTTTGTTTATTGGCTTGTTTATGTATTTGTTTGTTTGTTCCTACCATTGCAAAGGAGACGAATTCTGCTTCCAGTCTGTGGTGGCATAAGGACATTTCAATTTGAGTTTCAGTTTTAGTTTTAGTTTCATTGTTTATTTTTAGAGTTGTTAGTTTGTAGTTAGTTTTAGGTTAGTTTTTTAGTTTTAGTTTTAGCTTTTAATTGTTATTATTTTAGTTCTAGTATTAGTTTTGATTTTAGTTTTTAAGTTTTCAGTGTTTCTAGATGACGTCTTCTCGTTGGGAATAAATTCCATATGCATTGACGCCTATGGTGCCATGTGATGGAGAAAACGCAAACCGATCATATTCATATTCATTTATTTTGTCACAGTGGATTTACCACGTGAAACTGGGGTTGCTCTCCCCTTTGAGACCCCTCGTCGTGGTGCAGTGTCACCCAATTTTAATGTTGACCAAGAATGGCATAAGCCTTAAGCCAAGACACAAGCTGTATGAGCTGGCAAGGTCTTGAGAGGTCCTGCTTAGCGTATTGGGACAATTGCCTGGCCACGTCTCTTTGGTAAAATATGAAGACATTGGTGTGTTTGTCCACAGGTGGCCATCCCGGTGAGGACGATGAAGCTGATGGGGGTCAAGGTGTTGTTTGTCACCAACGCTGCGGGCGGCATCAACTCCTCCTTCAAGGTGGGCGACGTGATGATCATCAAGGACCACCTCAACGTGGCGGGCTTTGCTGGTGTCAACCCCTTGGTGGGCAAAAACGATGACAGGTCAGTCCTTAGTTGACCTCTTTGTCTTTGCCAACTTTTGTTTCTTGGTGTGGTAATTCACTAATTAAACACATGATTATGGTCATCAAATTGATCGACTGATACGTGGTCAAGTATATGTTTGTTTATTGTTACAGCCACAATACAGGGAAAGCAAGTTTGTCTCCCTTGCTCATTGTCACAGCCACAAGGGAAGGAAATCAGGTTTGTCTCCCTCGCTTATCGTCAGCCACGAGAGAGAGGGAGACAGAGAGAGCAAGCAAGTTTGTTTCCCTTGTATATTGTCACAGCCAAAAGAGAATGAAAGCAAGTTTGTCTCCCTTGTTTATTGTCACAGCCACAAGAGAGGGAAATCAAGTTTCTCTCCCTTGTATGTTATCACAGCCACAAGAAAAGGAAAGCAAGTTTGTCTCCCTTGTTTATTGTCTGTCACAGCTACGACAGAGAAAGCAAGGTTCTCTCCCTTGTTTATTGTCACATCCACAAGAGAGGCAAATTAGGTTTGTCTCCTTGTTATTGTCACAGCCACAAGGGAAGGAAAGCAAGATTGTCTCCGTTTATTGTTACAGCCGCAAGAGAGGCAAAGCAGGTTTGTCTCCCTTGTTTGCTGTCAGCAAAAACAAAAATAAATAAAGGGTAATCAAGTTTGTCTCCCTTGTATATTATCGCAGCCACAAGAAATGAAAAGCAAGTTTGTCTCCCTTCTTTATTGTCAAAACCACAAGAATGGGAAAGCAAATTTGTCTCCCTTGTATATTATCACAGCCACAAGAAATGAAAAGCAAGTTTGTCTCCCTTGTATATTGTCACAGCCACAAGAGAGGGAAAGCAAGTTTGTCTCCCTTGTATATTATCACAGCCACAAGAGAGGGAAAGCAAGTTTGTCTCCCTTGTATATTATCACAGCCACAAGAGAGGGAAAGCAAGTTTGTCTCCCTTGTATATTATCACAGTCACAAGAGAGGGAAAGCAAGTTTGTCTCCCTTCTTTATTGTCAAAACCACAAGAATGGGAAAGCAAATTTGTCTCCCTTGTATATTACCACAGCCACAAGAAATGAAAAGCAAGTTTGTCTCCCTTCTTTATTGTCAAAACCACAAGAATGGGAAAGCAAATTTGTCTCCCTTGTATATTATCACAGCCACAAGAAATGAAAAGCAAGTTTGTCTCCCTTCTTTATTGTCAAAACCACAAGAATGGGAAAGCAAGTTTGTCTCCCTTGTATATTATCACAGCCACAAGAGAGGGAAAGCAAGTTTGTCTCCCTTGTATATTATCACAGCCACAAGAGAGGGAAAGCAAGTTTGTCTCGTATATTATCACAGCCACAAGAGAGGGAAAGTAAGTTTGTCTCCCTTGTATATTATCACAGCCACAAGAGAGGGAAAGCAAGTTTGTCTCCCTTGTTTATTGTCACAGCCACAAGAGAGGGAAAGCAAGTTTGTCTCCCTTCTTTATTGTCACAGCCACAAGAGAGGGAAAGCAAGTTTGTCTCCCTTGTTTATTGTCACAGCCACAAGAGAGGGAAAGCAAGTTTGTCTCCCTTGTTTATTGTCACAGCCACAAGAGAGGGAAAGCAAGTTTGTCTCCCTTGTATATTATCACAGCCACAAGAGAGGGAAAGCAAGTTTGTCTCCCTTGTTTATTGTCACAGCCACAAGAGAGGGAAAGCAAGTTTGTCTCCCTTCTTTATTGTCACATCCACAAGAGAGGGAAAGCAAGTTTGTCTCCCTTCTTTATTGTCAAAACCACAAGAAATGGAAAGCAAGTTTGTCTCCCTTCTTTATTGTCACAGCCACAAGAGATGGAAAGCAAGTTTGTCTCCCTTGTATATTATCACAGCCACAAGAGAGGGAAAGCAAGTTTGTCTCCCTTGTATATTGTCACAGCCACAAGAGATGGAAAGCAAGTTTGTCTCCCTTGTATATTATCACAGCCACAAGAAATGGAAAGCAAGTTTGTCTCCCTTGTTTATTGTCACAGCCAAAGAAAGGGAAAGCAAGTTTGTCTCCCTTGGTTATTGTCACAGCCAAAAGAAAGGGAAAGCAAGATTGTCTCCCTTGTTTATTGTCACATCCACAAGAGAGGCAAATTAGGTTTATCTCCCTTGTTTATCGTCACAGCCACAAGAAATGGAAAGCAAGTTTGTCTCCCTTGGTTATTGTCACAGCCAAAAGAAAGGGAAAGCAAGATTGTCTCCCTTGTTTATTGTCACATCCACAAGAGAGGCAAATTAGGTTTGTCTCCCTTGTTTATCGTCACAACCACAAGGGAAGGAAGGCAAGTTTGTCTCCCTTGTTTATTGTTAAGGCCGCAAGAGAGGCAAAGCAGATTTGTCTCCCTTGTTTATTAGCAAAAAGAATAGGGAAATTAAGTTTGTCTCCCTTGTATATTATCACAGCCACAAGAGAGGGAAAGCAAGTTTGTCTCCCTTCTTTATTGTCAAAACCACAAGAATGGGAAAGCAAGTTTGTCTCCCTTGTATATTATCACAGCCACAAGAAATGGAAAGCAAGTTTGTCTCCCTTGTATATTGTCACAGCCACAAGAAATGGAAAGCAAGTTTGTCTCCCTTGTATATTGTCACAGCCACAAGAAATGGAAAGCAAGTTTGTCTCCCTTGTATATTATCACAGCCACAAGAGAGGGAAAGCAAGTTTGTCTCCCTTGTATATTGTCACAGCCACAAGAGAGGGAAAGCAAGTTTGTCTCCCTTGTTTATTATCACAGCCACAAGAAATGGAAAGCAAGTTTGTCTCCCTTGTATATTGTCACAGCCACAAGAGAGGGAAAGCAAGTTTGTCTCCCTTGTTTATTGTTACAGCTGCAATAGAGCGAAAGCAAGTTTGTCTCCCTTCTTTATTGTCACAGCCACAAGAGAGGGAAAGCAAGTTTGTCTCCCTTGTATATTGTCACAGCCACAAGAGGGGAAAGCAAGTTTGTCTCCCTTGTTTATTGTTACAGCTGCAATAGAGCGAAAGCAAGTTTGTCTCCCTTGTTTATTGTCACAGCCACAAGAGAGGGAAAGCAAGTTTGTCTCCCTTGTTTATTGTTACAGCTGCAATAGAGCGAAAGCAAGTTTGTCTCCCTTGTTTATTGTCACAGCCACAAGAGAGGGAAAGCAAGTTTGTCTCCCTTGTATATTGTCACAGCCACAAGAGAGGGAAAGCAAGTTTGTCTCCCTTCTTTATTGTCAAAACCACAAGAGAGGGAAAGCAAGTTTGTCTCCCTTCTTTATTGTCACGGCCACAAGAGAGGGAAAGCAAGTTTGTCTCCCTTGTATATTATCACAGCCACAAGAAATGGAAAGCAAGTTTGTCTCCCTTGGTTATTCACAGCCAAAAGAAAGGGAAAGCAAGATTGTCTCCCTTGTTTATTGTCACATCCACAAGAGAGGCAAATTAGGTTTGTCTCCCTTGTTTATCGTCACAGCCACAAGGGAAGGAAGGCAAATTTGTCTCCCTTGTTTATTGTTACGGCCGCAAGAGAGGCAAAGCAGATTTGTCTCCCTTGTTTATTAGCAAAAAAAAAAAAGGGGGAAATTAAGTTTGTCTCCCTTGTATATTATCACACCCACAAGAGAGGGAAAGCAAGTTTGTCTCCCTTGTATATTATCACAGCCACAAGAAATGGAAAGCAAGTTTGTCTCCCTTGTATATTGTCACAGCCACAAGAGACGGAAAGCAAGTTTGTCTCCCTTGTATATTATCACAGCCACAAGAGAGGGAAAGCAAGTTTGTCTCCCTTGTATATTATCACAGCCACAAGAGAGGGAAAGCAAGTTTGTCTCCCTTGTATATTGTCACAGCCACAAGAGACGGAAAGCAAGTTTGTCTCCCTTGTATATTATCACAGCCACAAGAGACGGAAAGCAAGTTTGTCTCCCTTGTATATTGTCACAGCCACAAGAGACGGAAAGCAAGTTTGTCTCCCTTGTTTATTGTTACAGCTGCAATAGAGCGAAAGCAAGTTTGTCTCCCTTGTTTATTGTCACAGCCACAAGAGAGGGAAAGCAAGTTTGTCTCCCTTCTTTATTGTCACAGCTACAGGAGAGGGAAGCATGTTTGTCTCCCTTGTTTATTGTCACAGCCACAAGAGAGGGAAAGCAATTGTTTATTGTCACAGCCACAAGAGAGGGAAAGCAATTGTTTATTGTCACAGCCACAAGAGAGGGAAAGCAATTGTTTATTGTCACAGCCACAAGAGAGGGAAAGCAATTGTTTATTGTCACAGCCACAAGAGAGGGAAAGCAATTGTTTATTGTCACAGCCACAAGAGAGGGAAAGCAATTGTTTATTGTCACAGCCACAAGAGAGGGAAAGCAAGTTTGTCTTTCTTGTTTATTTTTCATCTATGAGAGAGAAAGCAGGCTTCTCTCCCTTGTTTAGTGTCACAGCCACAAGAGTGGGAAAACAGGTTTGTCTCCCTTGTTTATCGTCACAGTCACAATACAGGGAAAGCGAGTTTGTCTCCCTTGTTTATTGTCAAAACCACAAGCATGGGAAAGCAAGTTTGTCTCCCTTGTTTATTGTCACAGCCACAGTAAAGGAAAAGCAAGTCTGTCTCCCTTCTTTATTGTCACATCATCATCATCATCATCATCATCATATCATCATCATCATCATCAGGTGCCCTGCCGCATGGCGTTGGCGACCATAGACTTCCAACCATCTCTATCTCTCGTTGTCCCTAGCATATCCCCCACCCTCCTCATCCCCAGCCACTCTGCAAATCCGTCCAGCATTCTCTCCCTGGGTCTACCTGGTGCTCTCTTTCCCTTCAGCTTTCCCATTGTGACCAGGTACTCCAAATCCCCCTTCCTCATAAAATGGCCTCTAAATGTTGCCTGTCTTTTCCTAATCTTCTTTATGAGCGATCTACTTGTATCTGCCTCCATCAAGACTGTCTCGTTTGTTTTCTTTGCTGACCATGGAACTCTCAACATTCTTCTGAGAAACTACATCTCGGCTGCCTCAATCTTGCTCTGGCTTTGCTTGCTGACTGTCCACGCCTCACATCCGTACAACAGTATTGGTTCTATATAACATTCAAGGACTCTCTTTCTGATGTTAATTGATAGGCATTTGTTGGTAAGAATGCTTGTCATCTTCTTGAATGCTGTTTTGGCTTGGCCGATTCTGCCAGCTATTTCCGATGTGCATCTGCCGTCTGATGAAATGACCATTCCCAGGTATTTGAACTTATTAACCTGTGTCAAGGTTGTGCCATTTCCTGTTATTTTGCATGAGGGGATTTCATGTTTTTTACTGATCACCATGACTTCAGTCTTCCTGCTGTTTAGTTCCAACCCCTTACCTTTGCTTTCTGTTTCTAGTATATTCACAAGGTTTTGTAGGTCCCTTTATTGTCACAGCGGCAGTAAAGGGAAGCAAGTTTGTCTCCCTTGTTTATTGTCACAGCCAGAGAGAGGGAAAGCAAGCTTGTCTCCCTTGTTTATTGTCACAGCCACAGGAGGGGTAAGGATTTAGACATCGTTTCCCTTGTGGCGTTCTTGGCCAGGTAGTAAGCCTTTTCATTGCCAGTCGCCGTGATGTAGTGGTTAACGCAACGGACTACCGACTGGAAGGTTGTGGGTTCGATTCCCCATCAGTACCTTCAAAAATCATTGTGGGATTTTTCGGCTCTAACCGGCTCTTACCCAGAGTTGGGCATGCTATGGGCTCATTGGGAAGACTGGAACCACACAGTCGAGTCTCATCCACTTCGCGGATGGTCATTGAGGGTGTTGCTCAAATCTTCTGACCAACACCGCAGGTGTCTGTATCTCTCAGGCCTGGTTGACGCCAGGATATATTATGATAGTAAGCGTAGAGTACAACCCTGTCAAGCAGTCTCAATCCTAGATGGAACTCCATAGCATCATGATTATCATCCACATCGACATCATCAATATCGCATAATAAAAACTGTTCCAGCTTCTGTGGCCATTATAGTTGTGTAGAAAATGGGACAGGAGGAAAAAAAAGGTGATCACAAAGGTAACCTCCCTGGGTGCAATAATCCTTTAAAAAAAAAGATAAAAAAAAAGTTTGTCTCCCTTGTTTATTGTCACAGCTACAGGAGAGGGAAGCAAATTTGTCTCCCTTGTTTATTGTCACAGCCACAGGAGAGGTAAAGGATTTAGACATCGTTTCCCTTGTGGCGTTCTTGGCCAGGCAGTTAGTCTTTTCATTGCCTCCAATACCAACATGGCCAGGAATCCAGGCAAAAACAATCTGCAATCCTTCATTTGTAAGAGCAGAAAACAGTTTCAAAGAACTTCAGAAGTTCAGGGTGACCAATGTTTCGGCCAGCAATCACCTGCTCAGCAGGAAGAAAGCTATAAACACTTAACACATGATCAGACTGATCAGTTCATATATAATCAACGCGATCAATCAATACATAATCAGAGTGATCAATTAATATATGATCAAACTTATATTAATGCATACTCAAAGAGATCAATGAATACACAACCAAACCGATAATTAATACATAATCAAACTGTTAAGTAATACACAATCAATATGATAATTTATGCATAATCGAAGTCATCGATTAATGATAATTAATGCATTATCAAGTTGATAATTAATACATAAATTGATCAATTATTAGATCATCAAAGTGATCAGCTAATGCATTATCAAACTGATCAACTGGCGCACAAAGTGATCAATTTTGCAGAATGGCGGTACACAAGAATGATAGAGATAAGTTTGCAGAATGGCGCTATACAAGAATGATAACAGATAAGTTTGTAGAATGGCGCTATACAAGAATGATAACAGATAAGTTTGTAGAATGGTGATACACAAGAATGATAAGAGATAAGTTTGTAGAATGGCGGTACACAAGAATGATGTAGAATGGCGCTACACAAGAATGATGTAGAATGGTGATACACAAGAATGATGTAGAATGGTGATACACAAGAATGATGTAGAATGGTGATACACAAGAATGATGTTGTAATGGCGTACACAAGAATGATGTAGAATGGCGCTACACAAGAATGATGCAGAATGGCGCTACACAAGAATGATGTAGAATGCGGTACACAAGAATGATGTAGAATGGCGCTACACAAGAATGATGTAGAATGGTGATACACAAGAATGATAAGAGATAAGTATTGTAGAATGGCGCTACACAAGAATGATGTAGAATGGCGGTACACAAGAATGATGTAGAATGGCGCTACACAAGAATGATGTAGAATGGTGATACACAAGAATGATGTAGAATGGCGCTACACAAGAATGATGTAGAATGGCGCTACACAAGAATGATGCAGAATGGCGCTACACAAGAATGATGTAGAATGGTGATACACAAGAATGATGTAGAATGGCGCTACACAAGAATGATGTAGAATGGCGCTACACAAGAATGATGCAGAATGGCGCTACACAAGAATGATGTAGAATGGTGATACACAAGAATGATGTAGAATGGCGCTACACAAGAATGATGTAGAATGGTGATACACAAGAATGATGTAGAATGGCGCTACACAAGAATGATGTAGAATGGCGGTACACAAGAATGATAAGAGATAAGTTTGTAGAATGGCGGTACACAAGAATGATGTAGAATGGCGGTACACAAGAATGATGTAGAATGGCGGTACCAAAGAATGATGTAGAATGGCGGTACACAAGAATGATAAGGATAAGTTTGTAGAATGGCGGTACACAAGAATGATGTAGAATGGTGATACACAAGAATGATGTAGAATGGTGATACACAAGAATGATGTAGAATGGCGCTACACAAGAATGATGTAGAATGGTGATACACAAGAATGATGTTAGAATGGTGATACACAAGAATGATGTAGAATGGTGATACACAAGAATGATGTAGAATGGTGATACACAAGAATGATGTAGAATGGTGATACACAAGAATGATGTAGAATGGTGATACACAAGAATGATGTAGAATGGTGATACACAAGAATGATGTAGAATGGTGATACACAAGAATGATGTAGAATGGTGATACACAAGAATGATGTAGAAAGGTTGATACACAAGAATGATGTAGAATGGTGATACACAAGAATGATGTAGAATGGTGATACACAAGAATGATGTAGAATGGCGCTACACAAGAATGATGTAGAATGGTGATACACAAGAATGATAAGAGATAAGTTTGTAGAATGGCGCAACACAAGAATGATGTAGAATGGCGCAACACAAGAATGATGTAGAATGGCGCTACACAAGAATGATGTAGAATGGCGCTACACAAGAATGATGTAGAATGGTGATACACAAGAATGATAAGAGATAAGTTTGTAGAATGGCGGTACACAAGAATGATGTAGAATGGCGGTACACAAGAATGATAAGAGATAAGTTTGTAGAATGGCGGTACACAAGAATGATAAGAGATAAGTTTGTAGAATGGCGGTACACAAGAATGATAAGAGATAAGATTGTAGAATGGTGATACACAAGAATGATGTAGAATGGCGCTACACAAGAATGATGTAGAATGGTGATACACAAGAATGATGTAGAATGGCGGTACACAAGAATGATGTAGAATGGCGCTACACAAGAATGATGTAGAATGGTGATACACAAGAATGATGTAGAATGGCGCTACACAAGAATGATGTAGAATGGCGGTACACAAGAATGATAAGAGATAAGTTTGTAGAATGGCGGTACACAAGAATGATGTAGAATGATAAGAGATAAGTTCTTGATAAGAGATAAGTTTGCAGAATGGCGCTATACAAGAATGATAAGAGATAAGTTTGCAGAATGGCGCCATACAAGGAATGATAACAGATAAGTTTGCAGAATGGCGCTATACAAGGATTGATAACAGAAAAGTTTGCAGAATGGCGCTATACAAGGAATGATAACAGATAAGTTTGCAGAATGGCGCTATACAAGGATTGATAACAGAAAAGTTTGCAGAATGGCGCTATACAAGGATTGATAACAGAAAAGTTTGCAGAATGGCGCTATACAAGGATTGATAACAGAAAAGTTTGCAGAATGACGCTATACAAGGATTGATAACAGAAAAGTTTGCAGAATGGCGCTATACAAGGATTGATAACAGAAAAGTTTGCAGAATGTTGTTATACAAGGATGATAACAGATAAATTTGTAGAACGGCGCTATACAAGAATGATAACAGATGAGTTAGCAGAATGTTGCTATACAAGGAATGATAACAGATAAATTTGCAGATGGCGTTATACAAGAATGACAGATAAGTTAGCAGAATGTTGTTATACAAGGAATGATAACAGATACATTTGCAGAATATCGCTATACAAAAATGATAACATATATGTTTGCAAAATAGCGCTGTACAAATCGACCGATAATGCTGAGAATGCTTGTTTGTTCCTTGCCTCTTTAACAGTCATCGACCTACTACAGATACGTCCTGGTGTCAAAACAGAACCAGGTAACCTGCCCCACAATCGTGTGAAGTGAATGAGTCGATCGTATTTAACACCAACACGCATATCCGTGTCATTATCCAAGGACAAGTTTAAAGACCGCACGCAGTCTCCTGTGAATAGCAGGTTACTCTATGCAGGAAATGTGAGGCTTCTCTTTTTCCTATCACCGTCCTAGTGATCTCCCCCTCCTCCCCAAAAAACAAACAAACACATTTCTCAACCACGCTGTCTGCTGAGTCGCTCACTTCTGTAGTTAGAGATATCATCACTCCTCCTGTTGTCAGTGAAATCACCACTCCTCCTGTCATCAGTGAAATCACCACTCCTTCTGTCAGTGAAATCACCACTCCTCCTGTTTATCACTGAAATAAGCACTCCTCCTGTGAGTGAAATCATTACTCCTCTTGTCAGTGAAATCACCACTCCTCATGTTTGTCAGTAAAATCACCATTCCTCCTGTCAGTAAATCACCATTCCTCCTGTCTGTCAAATCACCATTCCTCCTGTCAGTGAAATCGCTACTCTTCTTGTCAGTGAAATCGCCACTCCTCTTGTCAGAGAAATCAGTACTCTCCTGTCAGTGAAATCACCACTCTCTTGTCAGTGAAATCACCACTCCTTCTGTCAATGAAATCACCACTCCTCTTGTCAGTAAAATCACCACTCCTTTTGTCAGTAAAATCACCACTCCTTCTGTCAGTAAAATCACCACTCCTTTTGTCAGTAAAATCACCACTCCTTCTGTAAGTAAAATCACCACTCCTTTGTCAGTAAAATCACCACTCCTCCTGTCAGTAAAATCACCACTCCTCCTGTCAGTAAAATCACCACTCCTCCTGTCAGTAAAATTACCACTCCTCTTGTCAGTAAAATTACCACTCCTCCTGTCAGTGAAATCACCATTCCTCTTGTCAATGAAATCACCACTCCTCCTGTCAGTAAAATTACCACTCCTCCTGTCAATGAATTCACCACTCTCTTGTCAGTGAAATCACCACTCCTTCTGTCAGTGAAATCACCACTCCTCTTGTCAGTAAAATCACCACTCCTCTTGTCAATGAAATCACCACTCCTCTTGTCAGTAAAATCACCACTCCTCCTGTCAATGAAATCACCACTCCTCTTGTCAGTAAAATTACCACTCCTCCTGTCAGTAAAATCACCACTCCTTCTGTCAATGAAATCACCACTCCTCTTGTCAGTGAAATAAATCACCACTCCTTCTGTCAGTAAAATCACCACTTCTCTTGTCAGTAAAATCACCACTCCTCCTGTCAATGAAATCACCACTCCTCTTATCAGTAAAATCACCACTCCTCCTGTCAATGAAATCACCACTCCTCTTGTCAACGAAATCACCACTCCTACTGTCAATGAAATCACCACTCCTCTTGTCAGTAAAATCACCACTCCTCCTGTCAGTAAAATCACCACTCCTTCTGTCAATAAAATCAACACTCCTCCTGTCAATGGGAATCACCACTCCTCTTGTCAGTAAAATCACCACTCCTCCTGTCAGTAAAATCACCACTCCTTCTGTCAATAAAATCAACACTCCTCCTGTCAATGGGATCACCACTCCTCTTGTCAGTAAAATCATCATTCCTCTTGTTAGTAAACTCAGCATTCTTCATATCATCAATGAAATCACCATTCCTCCTGTCACTAGTGAAATCACCTCTCTCCTGTCGTCAGTGAAATCATCACTTCTCCTGTCATCAGTGAAATTACACACCCCTCTTGTCAGTGAAATCACCACTCCTCCTGTCAGTGAAATCACCACTCCTTCTGTCAGTGAAATCACCACTCCTCCTGTCATCAGTAAAATCACCATTCCTCCTGTCATTAGTGAAATCACCACTCCTCCTGTCATCAGTAAAATCACCACTGTTCCTGTCATCAGTAAAATCACCATTCCTCCTGTCATCAGTAAAATCACCACTGTTCCTGTCATTAGTAAAATCACCACTGTTCCTGTCATCAGTAAAATCACCACTCCTCCTGTCCTCAGTAAAATCACCACTCCTCCTGTCATCAGTAAAATCACCATTCCTCTTGTCAGTGAAATCACCACTCCTCCTGTCATCAGTAAAATCACCATTCCTCCTGTCAGTAAAATCACCACTCCTCCTGTCAGTAAAATCACCATTCCTCCTGTCATCAGTAAAATCACCATTCCTCCTGTCAGTGAAATCACCACTCCTCCTGTCATCAGTAAAATCACCATTCCTCCTGTCATCAGTAAAATCACCACTCCTCCTGTCAGTAAAATCACCACTCCTCCTTTTAGTGAAATCGCCATTCCTCTTGTCAGTGAAATCACCATTCCTCTTTCAATGAAATCACTACTCCTTTTGTCAGTGAAATCTCCATTCCTCCTGTTTGTTAGTGAAATCACTACACTTCTCAGTGAAATCACCACTCCTCTTGCTAGTGAAATTACCATTCCTCTTGTCAGTGAAATCACCACTCCTCCTGTCAGTGAAATGAACACTCCTTTTGTCAGTTAAATCACCACTCCTCCTGTCATCAGTAAAAATCACCATTCTCCTGTCCTCAGTAAAATCACCACTCCTCCTGTCCTCAGTAAAATCACCACTCCTCATGTCATCAGTAAAAATCACCACTCCTCCTGTCATCAGTAAAAATCACCACTCCTCCTGTCATCAGTAAAATCACCACTCCTCCTGTCATCAGTAAAATCACCACTCCTCCTGTCATCAGTAAAATCACCACTCCTCCTGTCCTCAGTAAAATCACCACTCCTCCTGTCATCAGTAAAATCACCTCTCCTTCTGTCATCAGTAAAATCACCACTCTTTTGTCAGTGAAATCAATACTGTCAGTGAAATCAATACTGTCAGTGAAATCACCATTTTTCTTGTCAGTAAAATCACCGTTCCTTTTGTCAGTAACTTCACCCTCCTCTTGTCAGTGACATCACCACTCCTCTTGTCAGTGAAATCACCACTCCTCCTGTCAGTGAAATCAACATATTCCTCTTGTCAGTAAAAGCACTACTCCTCTTGTCAGTAAAATCACCATTCCTCCTTTCAGTAAAATCACCACTCGTCCTGTCAGTGAAATCACCACTCCTCCTGTCAGCGAAATCACTTCTTCTCCTGTCAGTGAAATCACCATTCCTCCTGTCAGTGAAAGCACCACTCCTGTCATCAGTGAAATCAACACTCCTCTTGTCAGTGAAATCACCACTTCTTCTGTCAGTGAAATCACCACTCCTTTTGTCAGTGAAATCACCACTCCTGTCATCAATGAAATCACCACTCCTGTCATCAGTGAAATCACCATTCCTCCTGTCATCAGTGAAATCACCACTTCTCCTGTCAGTGAAATCACCACTCCTGTCATCAGTGAAATCACCATTCCTCCTGTCATCAGTAAAATCACCACTTCTCCTGTCAGTGAAATCACCACTCCTGTCATCAATGAAATCACCACTCCTCCTGTCATCAGTGAAATCACCACATACTCGCACACACGCATAGACAGACACACGCACACACGGACATGCACACACACACACACCCCACACACACACACACACACACACACACACACACACACACACACACACACACACACACACACACACACACACACAAACACGTTAAACAGGTCACAATGTTTGCAAAAGATACTAATACCCACCTATCCAATTTTTATTTTCTGAATCAAATTACACTGGTTGTCTTAAATTGGCAATGTGAACAGATACATTAGTACCGCCTTCACCTTCTGTCCGCTAGTGCCGCCTTCACCTTCTGTCCCGCCGGTGCCGCCTTCACCTTCTGTCCCGTCGGTGCCGCCTTCGTCGCCACCCCGGCCACCACCATATGACTGTGATAAACTAAAATTATGCCTTTTTAATGCTCAGTCAACATGCAAGGATGGCAAAGCCGAAGTCATTGCCGATTTTATCGCAGATGAACGTGTTGACATTGCTTTTATCACAGAGACATGGCTTAACCCCCTTGGTCACGAACCTATACATGCTAGCCTCACTCCAAGTGGTTACAGGCTTGCTTCTTTCCATCGCTCATCCCGAGGTGGCGGTATCGCCATCCTCTACAAGGACTCACTCCATTCCTGCCTATCTTTCTCGCAGTCTCTGCCTTTCTCCCATCCTTCTTTCGAGCACGTTGAAGTATCCTTCCAATCCAACCCTCACCCCATCACCTTCTCCTGTGTCTATCGACCCCCACCTAGCTCTGCCAACAAACTCACCACATCCACGTTTCTGTCTGACTTTGACCAATTGCTTGACCACTACTGCCTCTTACCTGGAAATCTCATCATTCTAGGTGACATCAATGTCCACTATGACAACACTCACCGTTCATGACACAAGACTTCATCAACTCTCTGTCCAATCACAATATGACTCAACACATTTCTGAACCAACCCATCAAAAAGGTCACATTCTTGACTGGATCATTTCTCGTGATCACCACAATTCAGCTACTGACAACTGCTTAGTTCTTTCTACCCGTCTAACTTCAGCCCTTCCATCTGACCACTCTGCAATTCTCTGTTCTCTCGACATTTCTCCTCCTTCCCGTACCATGCGCACAGTGACTCGACGCAATCTCAAATCTATCGACCTCTCCACATTTTCATCTGATGCCTCCCGTCTCCTTTCTGAAAAGTCACATAACCTTGCCGATGAATTCTATACTACTCTCCACCATCTTCTGGACACTCATGCTCCAGCCACAACCCGTCTTTTACCTGACCGCCCCCCTATCCCCTGGCTCACTCATGAGATTGCCTGTGCAAAACGTGCCCACCGCAGAGCAGAGCGCCGTTGGCGCAAATCCAAACTCACTGTACACAGGCAACTTTTCCAAGCCTCTAAAACAAAAGTATCCACCCTCATTGCATCAGCAAAAACAAGCTATTTCCAAACCAAAATCCTGAATGCCTCTTCTTCAAAAGAACTCTTTACAACCATGAATCATCTCCTTGGCACACGAAAAGATTTACCTCTCCCAACAAAACATACAAATGAAGAACTCCCATCTGTATTCTCCAAGTATTTCACCACCAAAATACAAACTCTTCGTGACAGGCTTGACAGGACACCCTGTCAACCATGCCCACCTGACCCTTCCTTCTCTGGCACACCTCTTACTACTTTTACCCCAGTCTCACAAGAAGAAATTTTCAACACAATCAGATCCATGTCGTTCAAAACCTGCGAACTGGATCCTCTTCCAGGTTCTCTCTACTCCGACTGTCTCCCTACTCTCCTCCCATTCATCACTGACATCATCAACACTTCTCTTCAAACTGGAACTGTCCCAGATTCTTTCAAGTCTGCTATTGTTCACCCTCTCCTCAAGAAACACAATTTAGACCCAAATGAACTGAAAAATTATCGGCCTATCTCTAATCTCTCTTTCCTTGTCGAAACTCCTTGAAAAAGTCGTCCTCAACCAGCTGAACTCTCACCTGTCTGCCAACAATCTCCTCAATCCTTTCCAGTCAGCCTACCGCCAGTGCCATAGCACTGAAACTGCCCTACTACACATTCTCAACAATCTCCTCCTTGCAACTGATACTGGCAAAGTCTCTCTCCTCAAACTCCTTGATCTGTCTGCAGCCTTTGACACCATTGATCATGGTATTCTCCTTTCTAGACTTCATCATACTTTTGGCATCTCTGACATTGCTCTGTCCTGGTTCACTTCATACCTATCAAACAGAAAACAAACTGTTCTCATCAATGGCACTTACTCTCAACCTGCATACCTGACCTGTGGTGTTCCACAAGGATCTGTCCTTGGCCCTGTTCTTTTCACTCTTTACACCTCCCCCCTGTCCACCATCATCAACTCCCACTCTATAAAACACCACTTTATGCTGATGACACCCAACTTCAAGACAGTGACTCACCTGATAATATACAGCGCCTGTTGACTCGCACCACTGAGTGTTACTCGGACATTAAGAACTGGATGACACACAATAAACTTCAGTTAATGACGACAAGACAGAAGCTATCCTCATTGGCACCCGTCAGAAACTTTCTCAGCTGCCTCCTCTTTCTCTCCCATTATGTAACACATCAGTCCCAATTTCTGATTCAGCTAAAAACCTTGGTGTCTGCATTGACTCTACCCTCTCCATGAACAACTTTGTTCCCCAAACTGCCAGATCTTGCTACTATCATCTCCATCGTATAAGGCTGATCAGAAAGTATCTCTCTGTCGAAACAACTGCAAAACTCGTTCTCTCCTTCATAATGTCTCGCATTGACTATTGCAATTCACTCCTGTCTGGTCTTCCTGCCTCCACCATTCACATCCTACAGCGCATTCAAAACAATGCTGTACGCCTTGTACTCAAAAAAAAAAAAGCTGACCACATATCTCCTCTCCTGGCACAACTTCACTGGCTCCCTGTATCAAAGCGCATACAATACAAACTAGACACCATGTGCTACAAAAGCCTCAATAACGCAGCCCCCGATTACCTGTCAAGCCTACTTGAGATCTATGTTCCCTCACGTACCCTCCGCTCTGCCTCCGATCCTCTGACTTTTCGCTTTCCACGCACTAAGCTCAATACCTATGGTCCACGAGCCTTCTCTGTTTCTGGTCCACTCTCCTGGAACAAACTTCCTCTCTCAGTCCGTCAGCAACCTACTTTTGTCTCCTTCAAGTCCGCTCTCAAAACCCACCTTTTCTCCTCTGCATAAATCCTAACCTCACTCAACCCCCCCTCCCCCCTCTGCAGCCTGTCTCCGCTCGGAGGGGAATCACATAGTTATAATATATAATTGTATATGCTATGCTCTCTATAATTTTCCATTGCTTTTATTCTTGCTTTTATTGCTTTTATTGCTTTTATTCTTTCTCCCCATTTATAGCCATGCGTGTGTGTGTGTGTGTGTGTGTGTGTGTGTGTGCGTGTGTGTGCGTGCGTGCGTGCGTGCGTGCGTGTGTGTCTGCTTCAGCGCTTAGATTTGATTTTATCAAGATTTTGCGCTATATAAATATTGTAATTATTATTATTATTAGATACTAAAATACATAACGAAAGAACACACCCACACGAACACACTGAGACACGCACACACGTACGTACACACACACACACACGTATGAACACACACACACACGTACGAACACAGACACAACACAACAACACAGACACAGACACACAACACACAGACACACACACACACACACACACACACACACACACACACACACAGCACACAGCACACACACACTCACACCACCACACACAGACAGGAAAACACACACATGCACACTCACGCACACACACTCAAACACACCACACACACACACACACACACACACACACACACACACACACACACACCACACACACACACACACACACACACACACACCAACACACACCACACACACACACAACACATATACACACACGCTAACACACAGAGCCTTAAGCCAGCATTATAAATCCATGAGCTGGCTAAGACATATACACACACAGACACACGCACGCGGCACGCACACACACACACACACACACACACACACACACACACACAAACAGACACGCACACACAAAACACACACACACACATCGCACAAACACACGTACACACACACACGCACGCACACACAAGTACAAGTAGCCACTCAGTACAAACTCGTCTCACATCACAGAAGGCCCCCACCCCCAACCCGTCACCCAGTCAATGCATAAAGCCTCAACAGCCTATCAACAAGGTGAAGACAATATTTTCTTAATCATTGCAGCGCCAGTCTGTCGTCCACTTCCAAGGAAAGAAAATAGGAAATAGAGATAGATGGACACATAAGAGAGCGAGTAAGTAAGTAAGTAAGTAAGTTAAAGTAAGTAAGTAATAAGTATAAAAAAAGTAAGTAAGTAAATAAGTATGTAAAAGATAAAAGAAGTATGTAGATGAATTAAAAAATGCTACGTTAGACCACTTCCAAGGAAGGAAAATAGGAAATAGATGGACACATAAGTGAATAAGTAAGCAAGTAAGTAAGCAAGCAAGCAAGATAAGTAAGTAAGTGAGTGAGTAAGCAAGTAAGTACTGTAAGCAAGTAAGCAAGCAAGCAAGCAAGTAAGTAAGTGAGTAAGTGATTAAGTAAGTAAGTAAAAGATAAAGAAGAATTTAGATAAATAAACAACGCTACGTTTGACCACTTCAAAGGAAAGAAAATAGGAAATAGATGGACACGTAAGTAAGTAAGCAAGTAAGTAAGCAAGTAAGTAAGTAAGCAAGCAAGTAAGCAAGCAAGCAAGCAAGCAAGTAAGTAAATAAGCAAGTAAGCTAGTAAGCAAGTAAGCAAGTAAGTAAAAGATAGAGGAGAATGTAGATAAATAAACAACGCTACGTTAGACCACTTCCAAGGAAAGAAAATAGGAAATAGATGGACACATAAGTAAGTAAGTAAGTAAGCAAGCAAATAAGAAACAAGCAAGTAAGTAAGAGTAAGTAAGCAAGCAAAGAAGCAAGCAAGCAAGTAAGCAAGTAAGTAAGTAAGTAAGTGAGTAAGTAAGTAAGTTAAGTAATTTAGTTAAAAGATAGAGGAGTATGTAGATGAATAAACAATGTTACGGTAGACCGGCTTGCCTGTATGGCTGACCAGCACAGGGAATGTTTAACCCTTTGATTTCAGCACCCTATCCACCACCGGCAAAAACTTGACACTTTCATTCCTTCCGCGAAGCTGATGGATAGGATGGAGGAGTCAAAGGGTTAAGCTTTTGCTGTGCTATCAATGGTTGACAATGCAGGATGCTAGTGGACAGGGTGCGGGAGCCAAAGGGTAAACGCCTTATCGGTATCATCATCATCATCAAGTTGCCCTGCCACATGGCGTTGGCGATCATGGCCCTCCATATGCATCTGTCCCTTCTTGCCGCAAGCACGTCTTCCACCCTCTCTGTCTTCAGCCACTCTGCAAGTCCGTCCAATATTTTTTCCCTGGGTCTACCGGTGCTTCTCTTTCCCTCCAGCTTTCCTGCTGTGACCAGGTGCTCCAATTCCCCTTTACTCATAAAATGGCCAATAAATGTTGCCTGTCTTTTCCTCATCTTCTCTTATCAATGATCTTCTTGTGTCTGTCTCCGTCAAGACTGTCTCGTTTGTTTTCTTTGCTGTCCATGGAACTCTCAACATTCTTCTTGGAAACCACATCTCGGTTGCCTCAGTCTTGTTCTGGTTTTGTTTGTTGACTGTCCACGCCTCACAACCGCTAAAAGCGAGAAGTGACAAGCACTCAGTCACTAGCCAACACACTAGACGCGTCACATCTGCCATTTGGCCGTATCGGTAGGAAGCAAGTATTTTTCCAATCCCACACATCCCGACTAGCAACTCCTCCCTGGAACATTTAGCGTTGGCCTAGTGGATTCCTGGACCTAAGAAGAAGAGCGCGAACCAAAATGTGTTACAAGTAAGTATTTTATCACTGGCACCGGTGGTCAACCAGCGCGAATAGCCAGGCAAAATTAATACATTCCGCTTAATATTGCAGGTACATTCCTTCCAGTTTAGAAACATCACAACTTGTTCATGTAGAAAGAAATTAAAAAGATGTTTTCTTTTAGTGCACATCACATTGAAATAGGAGTAGCTACCGACGTGATGAAATGGCTGCAAATAATTTGTTGGGGGTGCAGAAAAATGTATCTCAGTCCACTTTAAAAGCAGACGAAACAAAAGTAGGTCAAGATAGGTAGGCCAAACTGTACCAGGAATTTTCAAAAGCTGCATTAATAACTTAATCGTGATCTTTTATTACTTTTCCTTATGTAAACTTTACAATCTTCCGAAGCAATATTATGAAACATAATTTTTTTTTTTTTTTTTTTTTTAGGTTTCGTAGATATTGTTGTGTATGGTGTTTTCAGCAAATGTACCGATACGGCCAAGTATACCGATATTTCAATTCTGAAAATTGTGGTAAGTGGTTTTTAAGTCATCTTCCACAAGGATGTCGGAATCCCAATTTGTCTGATCTCTTCTTGTCTTGCTTTTCTTGTTCTTGTTTTCTTGTTTTCTTGTTCTTCTTATTCTTCTTGTTCTAGTTCTTGTCTTCTTGTTCTTTCTTTCTTGTCTTCTTCTTTTTGTTCCTCTCTTGTTCTTCTTCTGTTCCTTCTGTTCTTCTTCTTGTCTTCTTCTTCTTCTCCTTCTTCGACTTCTTCTTTTTCTTCTTCTTTCTCCTCCTCCTCTTCTTGTCCTCTCTCCTCCTCCTTCTTCTCCTCCTCCTCCTCCTCTTCCTTCTTCTTCTCCCTCAACTCCGTGAAGATTCATTGACGCCACACTGAAAAAAGAAAGTTGACCGGATTCATTCAGCTCTGTCGGCTGTGTTGCCAAAGCCTGGGAATCTTGCAAATGGTTTTCTCTGTCCATTCTACAATGTTGTCAGTCCCTCACTTAAGTTCCCTGGGAAACTAGATATAGCAAAGTCATTAGATTTTATTACTGGCCGTACCGACGTAGTTTTCATTTCGCAGCTGATGTCAGCAGAATTCCATATATATGGCCCAGTTGTGCTGTTTGACGGTCTGGTGAACTTGTTTATTGGTGATATAAAAACAGTGTATCAGATGTTTAGTATCTTGCCTCATCATCTCATTTCCACGGCTTGGATTCGTCTTTCCAAATTCGCTGTGAGAGCCCATGTCTCGCTTGTATACAGGTAGATTGAATATACCCGCGCACGCAAGAGTGTAATTTTGTGTTTTGTGGAGATGTTTTTGTCCTACCATACAGTTTTTTTTTAGCCTGTATGGACCTGGGTATAGAGGATAAATAAACAAGCAGTGAAAATCATTTTCTTCTGTACTTATGCTGACTAGACATGAGAGAGAGACAGACAGAGAGAGAGAGAGAGAAATAGAGAGAGAGAGAGACGGAGAGAAAGAGAGAGAGACGGAGAGAAGAGAGAGAGACAGACAGACAGACAGAGACAGACAGAACATTCTTATTATACGAAAGTTTAGAATTACTAGAGAAAAAAAAGGGGGGCGGCGAGAGAGAGAGAGAGAGAGAGAGAGAGAGAGAGAGACAGAGTGAGAGAGAGAAGAGAGACAGAGAGAGAGAGAGAGAGAGCAAGAGAGACAGACAGACAGACAGAGAGAGCATTCATAATGAAATTTAGAATTACGAGAGAGAGAGGGGAGGGGGAGACAGAGAGAGAGAGAGAGAGAGAGAGGAGAGAGCATTCATAATGAAATTTTAGAATTGAGAGAGAGAGAGCACTCATATTGACATATTAGAACTACGAGGAGAGAGAGAGGGAGAGTGAGAGTGAGAGAGAGAGAGAGAGTGAGTGAGATGAGAGAGAGAGAGAGAGAGTGGAGAGAGAGAGAGAGAGAGAGTGAGAGAGAGAGAGAGAGAGAGAGAGAGAGATCTGAAAGACTGTCAAAATATCAAAGCAATAAGCATCTATGTGAAAAACTGGCTGCAGAGTGCATTTGTATATAAAAAGGCAGGGATGCAGTTTGGCAAGGGAAATAAGAAAGACCTTGTCGACTTTAGTCTCAGTTTTGCTGGAGTTATCGCTCTTCGAACACGGTGCGGGTTTCACAACTTCTCACTTGTTTGTATTAAGTGCACCTGAACTTTGCATTTGGTTTGTTTGGTTGTTTACAATAGTTGCATGTTTGTTTCATTTTAATAAAACAAACAAACAAACAAACAAAACACACTAACAGACAGACAGACAGACAGACAAACAAACAAACAAAGTCTCGCACAGCTTGTCATTCATTCACACACATTTTACCTACCCTGTCTGCAGTTCTCTGTAACTTCCACTAGCATTCTTGTTTGTTTGTTTGTTTGTTTGTTTGTTTTCATCGTCTCAATCGATAAACAATGATTATTGATTGACTGATTGAGTAATTAATTAATTATTCCGGTCTGCTTCGGTCTACTTTCTGTCTGTCTGTCTGTCTGTCTCTGAGATACACATATTACATTACCCACGCTCATGCGCGCCTATCTGCATGAACAAGCACACGTACAGACATCCCTCCTTCCTTCCTTCCTTCCTTGCTTCATTCCTTTCCTTCCTTGCTTCATTCCTTCCTTCCTTCCTTCATTCCTTCCTTCCTTGCTCATTCCTTCCTTCCTTGCTTCATTCCTTCCTTCCTTGCTTCATTCCTTCCTTCCTTGCTTCATTCCTTCCTTCCTTGCTTCATTCCTTCCTTTCTTTCTTCATTCCTTCCTTTCTTGCTTCATTCCTTCCTTCCTTGCTTCATTCCTTCCTTTCTTCCTTCCTTCCTTGCTTCATTCCTTCCTTCCTTTCTTGCTTCATTCCTTCCTTCCTTGCTTCATTCCTTCCTTTCTTGCTTCATTCCTTCCTTTCTTGCTTCATTCCTTCCTTTCTTGCTTCATTCCTTCCTTCCTTGCTTCATTCCTTCCTTTCTTGCTTCATTCCTTCCTTTCTTGCTTCATTCCTTCCTTTCTTCTTTCTTCTTCTTGCTTCATTCCTTCCTTTCTTGCTTCATTCCTTCCTTTCTTCCTTCCTTCCTTGCTTCATTCCTTCCTTCCTTGCTTCATTCCTTCCTTGCTTGCTTCATTCCTTCCTTTCTTGCTTCATTCCTTCCTTTTCTTCCTTGCTTCATTCCTTCCTTTCTTGCTTCATTGCTTCATTTCCTTCCTTCCTTCCTTGCTTCATTCATTCCTTCCTTTCTTGCTTCATTCCTTCCTTCCTTGCTTCATTCCTTCCTTCCTTGCTTCATTCCTTCCTTCCTTGCTTCATTCCTTCCTTCCTTGCTTCATTCCTTCCTTTCTTGCTTCATTCCTTCCTTCCTTGCTTCATTCCTTCCTTTCTTGCTTCATTCCTTCCTTTCTTGCTTCATTCCTTCCTTTCTTGCTTCATTCCTTGCTTCATTCCTTCCTTTCTTGCTTCATTCCTTCCTTTCTTGCTTCATTCCTTCCTTCTTTTCTTCCTGCCTTCCTTCCTTGCTTCATTCCTTCCTTTCTTGCTTCATTCCTTCCTTCCTTGCTTCATTCCTTCCTTTCTTGCTTCATTCCTTCCTTTCTTGCTTCATTCCTTCCTTCCTTGCTTCATTCCTTCCTTTCTTGCTTCATTGCTTCATTCCTTCCTTTCTTGCTTCATTCCTTCCTTTCTTGCTTCATTCCTTCCTTTCTTGCTTCATTCCTTCCTTTCTTGCTTCATTCCTTCCTTTCTTGCTTCATTCCTTCCTTTCTTGCTTCATTCCTTCCTTTCTTTCTTCCTGCCTTCCTTCCTTCATTTATTCATTCATTTGTTCATTCATTCGTTCGCTCATTCATTCATTCATTCATTCATTCGATTTGTCTATCTCTGTTTGTCTGTCTGTCTCTCACTCTCTCACATACACATATACATACACACGTGTGCGTCCATGTGCACAAACTCATACGCACAGATGGACACACATACAACACACACACCACAACGCACACACACATTCCTTCCTTTCTTGCTTCATTCCTTCCTTTCTTCCTTGCTTCATTCCTTCCTTTCTTGCTTCATTGCTTCATTCCTTCCTTCCTTCCTTGCAAATGAATGAACAAATTTCTGTTAAGAAACACTACCATAGAAAACAGCATCAAAACAGAGACAAAAGTAAGATCAGACACCGACTTTCCAAAAAGAGCTAAATCAATATCCTCACAGGTCACGCTTGCAACATTTACAGCTGATGTTATGAAAGGCTCTGGAATTGATTTAGACACAGGTCCTGTAACTTTAAGACCTTCGTTTTCACCAGTACCCAGTTGGGAACTTCAAAGAGCACGATTTGACATACACCACACTGACTTAAAAAAAGAAGATAATATCAATTTACTGGCATGTCACGTTAAATGTCATATAGAAGACTTTTATTCCGATCACTTGAAAGTTTACACTGATGGTTCAATAATTGAAAGACAAGCAGGTTCAGCGTTTTTAATACCTGCTCTCAAAATTGAGAAATCTTTCTATATAGGACTTTATAAATCTATCTTTACTGCAGAACTCTTTGCAATCTTAATGGCTTTGAATTGTATGATAAATCTTCCTAGGACAATTCCCCAGATACTTTTTTGCGTTGATTCAAAATCTGTACTTCAAGCTCTTGAATTATCAAAATTACAAACAAGATCTGAAATGATATTGGAAATTACTCACTTGATTAATAGTTTATCCTTAAGAGGCACTGATATTACTCTCTGCTGGATACCATCTCATAGTTCTTTTCATTACAATGATATGGTTGATAGGGCTGCCAAACGGGGGGCAAAGAGCTCACCAGATTCAAATCATATACAACTTTCCCTCTCATTGCATGAGTGTTATACCTTAGTGGACGCCTACGTATGGAAGCAGTTTCAAGATAAACAGAAAAAGTATGAAAACTGTTACATGAATTTTGAAATTAGCAAAACACCTAAGCGGTTCCTTGCCAGCAGAAGTATACAATCCCTTATGTATAGGTGGAAACTTGATGCATTCAAAACAAAATACACCAGGAACGTAGTGTGCCTGTGTGGAAAGAAGATAACACATAGTCATATTCTTTCATGCGTTCGGGTAAAACAACATATACCTACAT
>JAPXFY010000020.1:53284594-53289594 GCA_030674185.1 Monoplex corrugatus
TACGATGATGGTGGTGGTGATAATGATGATGGTGATGATGATGGTGATGACGATAATTCTTTTTTTTTCTGTTTTCATGTATTTCTGATTTATGTTTCACCTAAAACGCTGGCAGCCATTTTGGTTCAGATTTGACGATGGGGAGGAAAGATGATGTTGAAGATGACGTTGATGGTGGTGATGGGTGATGATATTGGTTCTTATTCTATTTTCATGTGTTCCCGGATCGCTTTGTATGTATTTTGCTTGAATACTGGCGGTGACTGTGATTCAGATTTCATGATGACGACGATAATGTAAAATATGGTTTTAGATCTGTTGACCAAGTGCTGAGCCAAAGTAATAGAACCGGTGTTATTTTACCTGTGTTGGTTTTGTGTGACCCTCAGTCAAAGGCGTGCACGGTACCTCACATTTCTGTAGATATTTGTAAATATGTTTGTGGGTACGTGTCTCTGTTTATGTATGTTTACTCTCTCTGTCTCTCTCTGTCTCTCTCTGTGTCTCTGTCTGTCTGTCTGTCTGTCTGTCTTCTCTCTCTCTCTCTCTCTGTGTTTTTCTCTCTCTCTCTCTCTTTCTCGTCTCTCTCTCTCTCAATCTCTCTGTCTCTCTTTCTCTCTCTCACTGTCTCTCTTTCTCTGTCTCGCTCTCTTTCTCTGTACCTCCCCCCCCCCTCCTCTCTCTCTCTCTCTCTCTCTGTCATGCCTCTGTCTCACATACATATTGTTCTGAACAATTGTTTAATCAGCTGCGATACACGTTTAAGTCGTGTGGCAGTCACTGCCTCACGTACACACTGCAACGAACAACTGCTATTGTTAACACTTTGATTTCCACCCTAACCCTGTAGGAAATTTGGGTACAGGCTGAAGGAGTGAAAGAGTTAAGTCATTCATTTACGAACACATTGTTTTTAACGAACACTTTTCAAGTGATGTCTATGTTGTTTTCACCTTGTGTCTGTGGTGTGTGTGTGTGTGTGTGTGTGTGTGTGTGTGTGTGTGTGTGTGTGTGTGTGTGTGTTTGTGTGTGTGTGTGTGTGTGTGTGTGTGTGTGTGTTGTGTGTGTGTGTGTGTGTTTGTGTGTGTGTGTGTATCATGTATGTATGTATGTTGATGATATTAATATATATATATATATAGAGAGAGAGTAGAGTAGAGAGAGAGAAATATACACATACATAATTCCATTCAGACATTGAATTTTAGGTAAATGAACAAACTAACCAGACTGTGTGTGTCATTATAGTTTTGTAATACTTTTGCTCATGTAATTTAACCATAAAATACTTGTATGTGTTTTGTGTTGAGAGGTTTTTACTTCACACTATGGTTATGTACATGTACATATGTAGTTTGTATCACTTTACACTATCATCTGTCTAGATATCTGTGGAAATAATAAAGGTAGTATACAACTTTTGTGTCAGGTGTTGTTCTCTGATCTGCTAGTTGTGTGTGTGTGTGTGTTGTGTGTATGTGTGTGTTGTGGTGGTGTTGTGTGTGTGTGTGATGGTTGTGTGTGTGTGTGTGTGTGTATGTGATGTTGTGTGTGATGTGTGTGTGTGTGATGTATGTCAATGTGATGTGTTATGTGTGTAGATGTTGTGTTAGTATGTTGTGTGTGATGTTGTATTGTGTGTATTGTGTTGTATGTGTGTGTTGTAGTGTTGTGTTGTGGTGTATGTTGTTGTTGTGTGTGTGAGTTTTGTGTTGTATGTTGTGTGTGTGTGTGTTGTGTGTGTGTGTGGTGTGTTTGTTTATGTGTGTGTGTGTGTGTGTTGTGTGTGTGTATGTGTTGTCTGTGTGTTCTTGTGTGTGCATGCTGTTTTGTGTGTGTGTGTGTGTTGTGTGTTTATGTGTGTGTGTGTGTTGTGTGTGCATTGCGCGTTTGTGTGTGTGTGTGTGTGTGTGCGAGCGTGCATGCTTGTGCGTGTGTGACTGTGTGTCCGTTTGTGGATGACAGATATGAATTACACAGAGAAATGCACACAAACTAGACATAAATAATAAATGAATAAAATGTATAGAAAATTATATATATATAATATATATATATTAAAAAAAAAAAAAAAAAAATCTAGGAAAGTTGGCGGTACACCAGCAAGGGTAATAACCCATAACTGACTTCTTAATTTGATTGACACGGTTTTCCCCCGTACTTTCTCTAGATTGTTGGCAGTTCTGCTGGTGTGTGGTGATTTTTTGTTTAATTTAACTGAGTGATGTGTTATTCATTTATTTATTTATTTATCTATTTATTCATTTATTTATTCATTTATTTATTTATTTATTTGTTTATTTATTTATTTATTTATTGATTGATTTGTTTGTTTATTCTATTCATTTGCCCGTTTTCGACCTTATTTGTGGAATGATCTGCCCTTTGATCTGAAAAAGTCGCCTTGCCTTTCCTCTTTTTAGACCCATCTTAACCCTTTAGCTCCCGCACCCTGTCCACCAGCATCCTCCATTGTCAACCATGCTATCAAAGCAAAAACTGAACCCTTTGGCTCCCTGACCCTAACCACCAGCTTCCTAAAATGATGATAATAACAAAATGATGATGATGATAATGATACTGCTGCTGCTGCTGCTGATAATAATAGTAATAATAACAACAACAGCAACAACAACAAAACAATAATAATAATGCAAATTACTACTACTACTACTACTACTATTGCCGCTTGTATTGCCGGTTGTTTAACATGGTAAAAGTATTGCCGGTTGTTTAACATGGTAAAAATGTTGCCGGTTGCTTTATGCAGGAAAATATTGCCGGTTGTTGTATATGGTAAAAATATTGCCGCTTGCTTTACACGGAAAAAATACTGCCCGTTGCTTTCATGGGGAAAAATACTGCCGGCTGCTTTACACAGGGAAAATATTGCCGGTTGCTTTACAAGGGGAAGAACATTACGTAAGCACTGTGCCGTCTTTTTTTCTGTGTACATGTATCATTGTTAACATTTTTCAGTGTAATTTTTTCACTCGATTTTTCGATAAATTTCTCGCAGAACTCACGTTAGAATGGAACGTTTTACAGGCTGCAGACGGTACATTGATCTAACCCGAAAGGCTATCACCCTCCTGATAATTGTTCAGTCTTTACTACAGAACGAAGACAACCTCTATCCGACAAGGGATGGAACTCAGGACGTCTTAGTTCCTGGCAGGTGATATAACCAAGTGAGACCCCCAGTTCAGTAACTAGGCTTCCATTCCGCAACGGGAGCTTGTTGACAAGTTTCTGGCGCCGAGACCAAACAGCGGCAGGAAGATTGTGTGTACCGGTTAAATTAATTTGTTACTCCGCATCAAGCCCAGCGTCCATCAACAGGTATTTAATCACTGAAAGCAACCTGGCACCACCATTACCACAAACCTTTAATCATGCCTATCAGCTTGGCACACATAAAAACACCCACTTTATTGTCCTGATATCAAGTTGGCACCACATTAATGCTATCGGTTCTGGAACCCTTTCTGTGTCTTGGAAACCACCCCATTAATCTTACCGGACTTCAGTTCAATCCCTTCTTTCACCGGCAACCGTCTGTCAGATCGTAGCAATGCAATCCGTCTGGAGTCTTAGATGCTGGAGGGGTTTAGACACGTGGAGTCTAGAGTGCTGGAGACACTTAGACGCATGGAATCTTGGTGCCGGAGAGACTTAGACACCGGGAGTATTAGTGCTGGAGAGACTTAGACGTTTTATGTATTTGCGGTGAACAATTCACATTGTATCACTGTTTGTTTTACTGCAGAAAGCTTCGTTATTTTTTTTTACCAAAGATGTTTACACAAGGAAACTGTCTTGAAACGCATTACAAAGAAGTAATATCAGATCAAGTTCTGTTAGTTAAAATTCCAGAATCATTGGTTCACAGTCCTGTTAATGCGTTACTTTAAGGTTATTATTTTAATTATTGTTATTTTATTTTGTTGTGTTTTATTTTTTATGACGATTTTTCTTTTACATTTGATGCTAGCGTTGTTCTAGTTTCATTTCTCTGTTCATCCATATCCTTTTTCTTAAAACCTTGCCGCTTCCTTTTAATATGTTTTCCGTCTCTTACTCTGTTCCGCTCTGTCCCCTCCCCCCCTCCCCCCCCCCCAAAAAAAATTCATCCTGCATGCCATTTTACAGTGAAAAGACGTTAAATCAAGGAACGAACACTGGAATCTTGGTGTTGGAGAAACTAAGACACCTGGAGTCTTAGTGCTGGAGAGACTTAGACACCTGGAGTCTTAGTGCTGGAGAGACTTAGACACCTGGAGTCTTAGTGCTGGAGAGACTTAGACACCTGGAGTCTTAGTGCTGGAGAGACTTAGACACCTGGAGTATTAGTGCTGGAGAGACTTAGACACCTGGAGTCTTAGTGCTGGAGAGACTTAGACACCTGGAGTCTTAGTGCTGGAGAGACTTAGACACCTGGAATCTTAGTGCTGGAGAGACTTAGACACCTGGAGTCTTAGTGCTGGAGAGACTTAGACACCTGGAATCTTAGTGCTGGAGAGACTTAGACACCTGGAATCTTAGTGCTGGAGAGACTTAGACACCTGGAGTCTTAGTGCTGGAGAGACTTAGACACCTGGAGTCTTAGTGCTAGAGAGAGACGCCTGGAATCTTATTGCTGGCGAGACTTAGACACCTGGAGTATTAGTGCTGGAGAGACTTAGACACGTGGAATCTTGGTGCTGGAGAGACTTAGACACCTGGAGTATTAGTGCTGGAGAGACTTAGACACGTGGAATCTTGGTGCTGGAGAGACTTAGACACCTGGAGTATTAGTGCTGGAGAGACTTAGACACTGGAATCCTGGTGTTGGAGAAACTTAGACACCTAGAATCTTATTGCTCGAGAGACTTAGACACCCGGAGTCTTATTGCTCGAGAGACTTAAACACTGGAATCTTGGTGTTGGTGAAACTTAGACACCTGGAGTATTAGTGCTGGAGACTACTTAGACACGTGGAGTCTTGATGTTGGAGAGAC
>JAPXFY010000020.1:53294594-53297094 GCA_030674185.1 Monoplex corrugatus
GATGATGATGTTGTTTGTTGTTGTTGATGATGCTGTTGTTGTTTTTCATGTTGTTGTTGTTATTCTCGTTGTTATTGATGTTGATATCGTTATTATTGATGTTGATGTTGTTGTTCTTGTTGTTGATGCTGATACTGTTGTTATTGATATTGATATTGTTGCTGTAGTGCGTTACAATCACTCGAATAGATCGACATTAAATCATTAACTAAGTGACAGACAGCAACAACAGACAGACACACACACACAGCACACACACCACAACAACACACACACACACAAAACCCACACGTAGCGACACACACCACACACAACATCACACAAAACAAACATACACCACACAACACCACACACGCCGCACGAACACACACACATACAACATACATCACACACACACACACACACACACGCACACACACACACACACGCACACACACACACACACACACACACACACACACGCACACACGCACCACACACACACACACACACAAACACACACACACAAATACACGCACATGCACGCACGCACGTACACAATACACAAAACAGACCCAGTCAACAGTTAACCCCTTACAAGCCGAATGGCAAGTGGGGAGGGGAGGGGGGAGATGGCAAACCCCGGAAAATGGCCACACAACGCGCACGCCTTCTCACCCACCCGTGCCTAGAACTCAAATTTGAATGTTAAAACCAAATGTCTGGCTGGTTCTGTCTGTCGTATTTCTGTCTGTCTGTCTGTCTGTCTCTCTCTGCTCTTCTAGTCTGTCCGTCTGTCTCATTTTGTCGTTCTCCTCTGTGTGTGTGTGTGTCTGTCTCTCTCTCTTCTTTCTCTTCTTCTTCTTTCTTTCTCTCTCTCTCCTTCTCTCTCTCTCTCTGTTCTCTATGTCTGTCTGTCTGTCTCTTTTTGTCGTTCTCTTTCTCTCTCTCTCTCTCTTCTCTTTCTCTCTCTCTCTCTCTTTCTCTTTCTCTTCTCTCTCTCTCCTCTTTCTCTCTCCCCCCCCTCTCTCTCTCTGCTCTCTATGTCTGTCCGTCTCTCTCTCTCTCTCTCTCCCCTCTCTCTCTCTCTCTCTCTCTCTTCTCTCTCCTCGTCCTCTCCCTTCTCTCTCTCTCTCTGCTCTCCCTGTCTGTCCATCTGTCCTTTTTGTCCTCTTCCCTTTCTCTCTCTCTCTCTCTCTCTCTCTCTCTCTCTCTCTCTCTCTCTCCATTCCACTCTCTTGTTCTGTGCGTGCGTGTGTGTTTCCTGGAGTGAATGCTCAATCATCATCATCATGTGCCCTGTCGCATGGCGCTGGCGATCATGGCCCTGCATACGAATCTATCCCTAGTCGCTGAAAGGACATCTCCCACCCTCTCTGTCTTCACCCACTGTGCACGTCCGTCCAGTATTTTCTCCCTGGTTCTACCTGGCGTGTTCTCTTTCCTTCCAGCCTTCCAGTTATGACCAGGTGCTCTAATTTCACTTTCTTCATAAAATGTCCTATAAATGTTGCTTGTCTTTTCATAATCTTCTTCAAGAGAAATTAGAGCACCTAGTCACAGCGGGAAAGCTGGAGGGAAAGACAGCACCAGATAGACCCAGGGAGAAAATGTTGGACAGATTTGCACAATGGATGAAGACAGAGCGGGTGCAAGATGTACTTGCAGCGACAGGGGATATATTGGTATGGAGGGCCATGATCACCAACGCCATGCGGCGGGGCACATGATGATGATGACTACGTGACAAATGTGCTCGCCATACACTGACTATGTTAGTAGTATACGTGTTACACATGTTTTCTATCTACATGTACAAACCACCAGTCACATATACAGATCGTACAGTCACTAAGACCCTTACTATTGTCAAAAACAATGGATTAACATAAGCTTTGAATAATCCCTGACGTTAATCCCCCTAATCCACCAGTTAAGCACCCATGGTAGGGATGTCGCCGCAGCTTCTAGAAAGGAATTACCGCCATACCCCAAACCCCTGCGCTTTCACGTTTTCTGACGTGTTGAGTCTAATCACTAGTATTTGCTAATCGCTGCTGTGTTACTTGGTTTCAAAGAGATTATATAACACGATACACTTGACTGATACAAAGCAGGAATCGATTGACGTAGGTCTTTGCTGGCACTACTGTCAGCTTACTAGGCTTTAGATTTTCTGAATCAAGTTAGGGCAAAATACGCAATTGTGTTCGTAATGTAGGTATGAAAATGGCGTTAATCGGTTTTTGTTCATGAGCAGTGTTAGCAAGGGACGTGGCTTTACAACTCAATTTGTATCATCATCATCATCATGTGCCCACCTGCATGGCGATCATGGCCCTCCATATGGATCTATCCTTTGTCGCTGCAAGTACTTCTTCCAGCCTGTCTGTCTTCAATCCACTGCGCAAATCCGTCCTGTATTTTCTACCTGGTGCTCTCTTTCCCTCCAGCTTGCCTGTTGTGACTAGGTGCTCCCATTTTTCTTGCCTCATGAAATGTCCTATAAATGTTGTTTGTC
>JAPXFY010000020.1:53307094-53329594 GCA_030674185.1 Monoplex corrugatus
CAAAAGTCCTTGCCACTCAACCTCCCCAGTGTCAAGACCTTGTCAGCGTATAGGGTTTTGCGCAGGCTTACGGAATCTGCCAGGTAAATGTTGGCAGATCTAAGGGGGGGGGGGGGGAGCACGTATGGAATTGTCTGAGTGCGGTGAATCCCTCTTGAACTAACTCCAAACTAACTTCAAACTGCTGATGTCAGCCTCAAGGTACTGAAAATCCTGAGTGTTACTTGTCGTATCTGCTGTGTCGCCAGCAAAATCTAAATCAGAAATGTTCTCTTCTGCCGTCCACTGGATCCCCTTTCCTTGTGTTCTGTACTTCAGAATCCAGTCGATGGTAATTGTGAAGAGGAGAGAGGTAAGAACGCTCCCTTGTCCGACACCAGTAAGGACTTCAAACCAATCCCTGTAGCCATCTTCCGTCCTGATCTGATACTTGGAGTTGTTTGTTTGTAGTTTGTAGTCTGTTCAAGAGGGATTCACTGCACTCGGGGAAAACTCCATATGCGTTCCACCCAAATCTGCCAGCAGTTATCTGACAGACTTCCGATGCCCGTGCAAAACCGTATGCGCTGGCAAGGTCTTGGAATGGGGAAAGGGGGAAAAGGGACCTATGATACATTAAGCTGACACCACCAGAATGATGTCAACATTAAGATGGGCAGCAAACAGGCCAGTTTTTGATGTTGCGGGCTGGGATTGAACTCAAGATATTAGATCTTGAGTCCATGGCTCTGCCAACTAGCCCGCGTAAAGTTCGACCTTGATGGGACTCGAACTCACAATCTTCAGCTCCGAAGGCCGAGGCCTTGTCCATTATGTCAAAGGTCTGTTAGAGTTGTCATGGATTAGCTCTACGGCTGATAAACTTTCTCTGGAATGCCAAAGGACTTCAGGATCTTTTTTGAAGAGACTGTGGTGCTGATAAACTTTCTGTGGAATGCTATAGGACTTCAGGATTTTTCAAAGTGACGGTCTGTGGTGCTGATAAACTTTCTGTGGAATACCATAGGACTTCAGGATTTTTCAAAGTGACCGTCTGTAGTGCTGATAAACTTTCTCTGAAATGCTATAGGACTTCAGGATTTTTCAAAGTGACGGTCTGTGGTGCCGATAATATTTATCTGGAATACCATAGGACTTCAGGATTTTTCACAGTGATGGTCTGTGGACACCTGTTGAAGGCTTTGGTAAAGTCTATGAAACTGATACGCGAACTGAAATTGGTTTTCTCCTTAGTTCTCAATGATCTGTCTCAAGGTGAAGAGACCGTCTAGGACAAAAGCCCGCCTGCTCTTCTCGTAGCTCATTATCTACTGTATTGTGCGGTCAGTTCCGAATAACCAGGCAGTAGACTTTTCTCCAGATCGACAGCAGAACAAATTCCTCTCCAGTTGTCGTATACTGAAAGGTTTTCCTTTTGGGGATTGCAAACTAGTTTCAGGTTCAGTTTCAGTTTCTCAAGATGACATCTTCGCGCTCGGAACGAATTCTATGTGCACTAACGTCACTGGTGCCATGTGTATGGTGATCATGGCACAAGCCTTAAGCCTGCACACACACACACAGACACACACACACACAAACACACACACACACACACACACACACACACACACACACACACACAACACACACACACACACACACACACACACATTCGTCTAATATCACTTATAGTGAAAAGACGTTAAATCAAGCAACGAACGAACACACACACACATACACACAAACAAACAACTCATGAGCTGGCCAGGTTATGCCTAGTCTATATTTTATACTGGTATTTTATCAGCCTACCATTGGAATGATGCAGACCATGTCACCATTCTCCCAGTCTCTGGTACAACGCCAGACTTCCGTACGTGGCTGCAGAGTACACACATCCAAGTGCCAATATGATCCTCTCCACCTTATACCATCTCAGACAGACAGACAGACAGACAGACGGACAGGGACAGACACACACACACATACACATACACATACACACATACACGTCTACACACATATATACATATATACATACATACATACACATACACGGCTACACACACACACACACACACACACATACACATACACATACACACACACACATAGACACACACACACACACACACACGGTCACACACATGCGCGCACACACACACACACACACACAGGAAACAATAAGACACATACAAGCACAGCGAAAAAAGTCGTCAATGCATATAAAATTTATACACAGATTATTCTGAGCAGGAAGACGTTATCTTAAAAAAAAACCCACTGATACTATTTGATTAAATGGCAATGATCACACTGAAATACGACAAGCGATAAAAAGACAGACCCTACTTTCTCACTAGTACCCCCTCCCCCCCTCCCACACACACCCTCTTTATGACAAACATACCCCTTCAACTAGAGAGTAGCGCGGCGGGTGGGGGGGGGGGGGGGGAGAGATTAGACAAAGTTTAGCACTAAGCTACCCCAGTTTCGGCACCACCCCGACTCCCGCCACCCGAGTAGAAACGTGTTGGATCAGCTCTAAACCTTTTAACCCAATCCAAATCCGATCGCCTGATTACGTTTAACACCCGAATGTTCCCGTGGCCCCGTCGTGAAGGTGACGGCTTACCGAGCCTTCCCAGCACCCCTTGCGCCCCTACCCGTATAAAAGGGCGGTGTTAGGGCGGGTTAGTCTTAACGACCACTGTCTACCCGGCTGAGACACTTTGTACATTTTGTGGTACCTGTACCCCCCTAACACACACAAACTATCACCATGCGTGAGATCGTTCACATGCAGGCTGGCCAGTGCGGCAACCAGATCGGTGCCAAGGTGAGTGACACGTATATGTGTATGTATATGTACCTCTGTGTGTGTGTGTGTGTGTGTGTTTGTGTGAGTATGTCAGTATGTGTGAGTGAGTGAGTGAGTGAGAGAGAGAGAGAGAGTGTGTGTGATTTGATGTGATGTGATGTGAAATGTGCGCGCGCGCGCGTGTGTGTGTGTATGTGTAATAATGATAATATTAATAATGATGATGATACTTTATTTATTTTCCAACGATGTTGAAGTTATTAGCCAAAACCCACAGTTTCAATTTGGCTGTTGTTGCTGGCATGCGAAGAGATTTCATTTTCCTAGAAACCAGCCACAGACGTGAATTAGTGGAGCTTTAACAGTGAATATGTCATATTCAGCATGCCTTATATACTCTAAGGGAGTTTTTAGACGATGGCAGGTTTTAGATTTTGAAACATACTGACTTGGGAGCAGAGACAATCTCCACCTTTTACTCTCCAAGCATACGTGTCGTGACGGATCGAATCCACGACCTTCCAGTTAGAAATCTGACGATCACGCATTTGAGAGAGAGAGACAGAAAGAGTTTGTCATGAATCATATATTCGTGCTTGTGAAAGACGAAAATTAGCATGCCATTTCAAGAGTAACATGTCTGTGTGTGTATGTCTCTGTGTGTGTGTGTGTGTGTGTGTGTTCGTTCGTTCTTTAATTTAACGTCTTTTCACTATAAGTGATATTAGACGGGGGAGGGGGGGGAGGGGAAATTATTTAAAAAAAAAAAAAAAAAAAAAAAAAAAAAGTGAACAAAATAAAATGTAGAACGATAGTTGGACGGGTTGGATTTGGGCAGAGGGAAGACAGAGGAAAAAGACATTAGCAGGTGGGGGAACAGTAAAATGGAACGAGAACTTAACACTAACAATTAACTTCAATAACGTGAAGGGAAATTGTAACACTAAAATACAAACCGAATAAAGTTAAAGTAATGCATTAACAGGACTGTGAACTAATGATTCTGAAATTCTAACTAACAACGTTTGATCTGATGTAATTTTCTGGAAATGATTTTCAGAATACTTTTCTTGAGTAAACATTTTCGGTAAAAAAGAACGTAGCATTTTGCAGTAGAATAAACAGTGAAACAGTGTGAACTGTTCGCCGCAAATACACTTGACATTTTTACAATATTTTGTTCTCAATGCGTTTAGCTGAATACGAAAACAAACAGCAACAATCGATCTCAAATGATACATAGAAGAATACTGCAATTTTTTACATACATTTTGAACGGTAAGTTTTATCATTTGTTGTGACACAAACTGTTCATCTGAATGTTCAAGAAATCGAGTCCATGAGGCTGATTCGAGCAAGTTGCAAGCTTCTTTTACGGAGGTATGAACATGTAATTCTATAGCATTATCAGCATTCTGGGCGCCTTGCTTAGCTGCTCTGTCAACTACTTCGTTGCCGTGAAGACCAACATGAGAAGGCACCCAGCATAAACTGATATCTGTACCTTTGACCCTTAAACGATGTATAAGATGATTTGCCTCAGTAATTAAATCAGGTCTTGTGTCGGCATTAAAAGACCGTAAGGCATATAATACAGATTTTGAGTCAACAAAGAGAACTACTTTGAAAGACATGGTTTTAAGATTTACTAGATAATGCAATGCTTGATTAATAGCGACTAATTCCGCTGTAAAGATCGATAAGTTTGCCCCAACGAAAAATGACTTTTTTATCTTAAATTTTGGAACATAAAAAGCTGCTCCAGCACATTTATTTTCTAAGACTGATCCATCGGTAAAAATGTGAAGATGGGTACGGTATTTTTCATCGATGTGTTCTCTTGCTGTGGATATCGAAATGTTGACGTTTTCAGATTTCTTAGCGTCTGTATAATCAATATCAAAAGAGGCTTTTTGCATTTCACATGTAGGGATAGGCGTTGTTGATGGTGTCTCAGCTATTTCATCCATATTTATGTTAGACTGTTTGACCAAGTCAGATATGTAAGTTGAAACAGTCATTTGTGATGAAATGCTTTTTGCTCGCTTTGGAAAGTCAACATCAGACCTGATTTTAATTTCCTTACTCACAAAATTGTCCGTTTGTGAAGTAGTTCTAACTGCAAATTTTGCTGTCGCTAGCTCACGATAGTTGTTCAGAGGCAGAATTCCAGCAACTTTGTACGTTTCCAGATTAGAGGCATGAGTAGGGACACCTAGAGCAATTTTAATACTTTTGCAGTCTAAGCTTTGTATCTTCTTTAATAAATATTTTGGTGCACTGAAAAACACTTCTTGCGCATAGGATAATTTAGATCGTACAAGTGCTGTTGACAGATGAATTAGTATGTTCGTATCCATTCCCCAAGGTAATCGGCTTATTATCTTTAGAAAATTTAGGGCTTTTCTTGCTTTTGTTGAAATATAATCAAAATGGACATTCCAGTTTAATTTCGATGTCATAAAGACTCCCAGAAATTTTACAACCTGTTTGTAATGTAACACTTCACCAAGCAATCTGAAAGTAGGCAAGTTACTTAAAGTACCACCAGAATTAAATAGCATCATGTTAGTTTTTTCCGCTGACAACGACAGACCATTTTCTAACATATAGTTTCCAAGATTATCAAGATCAGATTGATACAATTTCCTAATGTAATTCTGTGCTCTCTGTGGAGTTGTCTTTTTTAAAGTAATATTCATCCAAATACATATATCATCAGCATACTGTGCCAAAACAACACGATTTGAGAGTGCTTTAGGAAGATCCTGTATAAGGATATTAAATAAAAGCGGTGCTATCACTGAACCTTGTGGAATTCCCATATCAAGATGTCGTGAAGTAGAATAACTAGTTCCCACTCTTGCCTGAATAGTTCTATTGGCTAAAAAAGACTTAATGTAATCATACATATTGCCAGATAAACCAATAGATTTCAGCTTGTACAATAAACGCGTATGCCAAACTTGATCGTAAGCTTTTTTCACATCAAAAAATGTAGCTAAAAGACTTTTTCTGCGGGCAAACTCTTTCTTGATGTGAGTGGTAAGTTTAACCAGGTGCTCAACTGTAGATCTCCCTTTTCTAAAACCAGCCTGATTTACTGGAATAACGTTATTTTTATCACAGTAATGTACAAGTCTGTTTAATACCAATTTTTCCAATAGTTTGCTCGTATGGGACGTTAAAGCAATAGGTCTGTAACTGTTTTTATTGTTTTTAGGCTTTCCTGCTTTTAATACTGGTATAACAACAGACGTTTGCCATAATTGTGGTATAGTTCCACCAGCCCAGCATTTCTGAAAAATTTTGTGTAAAAAAATAATATAGTTTTCTGGAAGATGTTTAATCATTTCAGTTGAAACTGCATCAACACCTACCGAACTCCTTTTGTTGCGCAGAGACAAGATAGTGTTTTTTAACTCTTCTAAGGTGATTGGAGAATTAAACCAGAGATCATTTTGAGGTATTGGATCAGTGTAGATAGGGTTGTTAGCTGCCATTTCCCTGTAGTGTTTGCAGGTAGGAGTCAAACCATCTACTTTACTATTTTGGGCAAAAAGTTCCACAAAAGTTTCAGCTTTGTCCATGTCGGAAAGAAATTTGTGACTTGTATCAATCATTATTGGACACCTAGGTAAGTTGGCTCCATTTTTCATTTGATTCATTTTTGTCCATACTTTATGGAAATCCTTGAAATCTGAAATTTCTTTTGTGCAGTATGATGCCCAGTAATTTTTCTTTGCTTCAGCGATGATTTTATTACACTGGGTGTTAGCTTTTTTCATTTCCATATGATCTTCAGGTTTCCTGCTTTTGATGTAGATTTTGTATTTCTCTTTTTTATACTGAACTGCTTGCTCACATACCTCCGTCCACCAAACATTACCCAAACGGTTATTAGACTTAAAAGTTTTGAGTTTCGGGATGGAAAGGTCTGCAGCAGCTAGAACTGACTCCTGGAATTTAGAAAACATAACGTCTACATTTTCACTTTCATAATGTGTGAAATCTCGAATAGAAAGAACAGTCTGAAACAAGGACCAATCAGCGCGTGTATAATTATATTTTGGTATAATATCAGGAATGCTGTCTTTCATCCTGATGTTTTCGTTAGTTAGTGTTATGAGGATAGGTAAGTGATCACTTCCTAAAGCATCTCTGTGAGTGTCCCAGGTACAGCAGGGTACTAATTCTGGTGAGATTAAAGACAGATCGATGGCTGTTGCCCGATGTTTGGAAATATCAGGAATTCTAGTGACACTCCCATCATTCAAAAGGTAAAGCGAACTGTCAACTATATTTTCTACTAAACGATTGCTTGTCACAGTACAGCAATCTTTTTCCCAAAACGGGGAGTGGGAATTAAAGTCTCCACCTATTAGCCATTTACCGTGCAGCAGATCCGGAATCGTGCGCAGCCATTCTGTGTTGTGGTCATTTGGACCTGTTGGCAGGTAGACTGACAAAACGTTCAGGATAAAAGAATTACTGAATTGTACTGTAGCGGCACAAGCGTGTAAGTCTTCAGTTGACGTTAAAACTGGGGAAGTAAATATGTGATATTGTAACTCTTTAAGTATGTATATCGCAGTGGCTACTTTCTTCCCGGGATTCCCATAGGCATACACTGGTGGATAATAGTAATTTTGGAAATTGGGAAGTTTGGTTGGTATAACATTAAGCGACTGCAGAATCAAGACTTCACACTGATTTGAGGCAAGGAAATGTTCCAGGTATGCTGAATTGGTGGAAATAGACCTACAATTCCACTGTAAAAAATTGATTTTCATAGTCGGCTAATCCCTTATTTTCAATTAACGGTGATTTGTTTGAAAATCACGTATATTTGGTTTTCCGTGTACGAGGAAAATGGGGAGGGGGGGGGGGGGATGATTACTTTTACTACAAAGTAAAGGTAGAAACAAAAAATGAGTAAAACTATGGAGAAAAGAAGTCCTACTAATCAAGATAAGACTTTTGATCTAGAACAGAAATAAATTATAAATAAATTAAATAATAGTATACACGCCTTCAAATGTACAGAGATTATAGTCTGAGTCCTGACTGACTAATTCCTAGCGTTTATACACTTTCACCAAGAGAACTGTCAGAGATGACGAGGAAAAAGTCCTGTGACATGAAACGTTGGTCACTGTAGATCTACTACTATTCATTCAAAACATGTTGTATGACAGCCACCACGGTTCATAGCTGTCAAAATAGGGGAACGGTCCTCGGGAGAATCTAGAGGCGTGTGGCCGTGAAGGTCGTGATCCTCCTGGTCTTCTAGGCGTCTCCCAAAATAGATCCCGAATGTGTCTTCCCAGGTTCCCCGCTATCACGCTGCTTCCTCTGGCGGTGGGGTGAATATTGTCCTGTAGAAACTGCTGGTTAGTTCGAAGGTTATCATGGGAGACAAATGAAAGATTTTTTATGTTAACAAGTTCAGCAGATAAAAAGGCGTTAAACAAATTCCGCCGAACTTCCATACGTGACTGTCGTACAGGGGCGACCTTGCTGATGACTATCTTTGTGTTTGGATATTTTTGTGTTATATGTTTGATGGAAGAAGCTAAATTTTGTGTTGTTGCTTTGAGATCTTTGCTATTCAGTTCGTGGACACCACAGTGTAAAACAATACAGTCTGCAGGACTGTCAAAGTTGGAAAGTGACTTGTCTAAAGATTTTTGTATGTCATGAATGTTATTCACAGTACTTGAGTCTCCTTCAAAACCATAAGATCGTCCCAGTCGTCTCGAGTGGACACCTTTCAACACTGAATCATGGATAGTCAGAACATAGGGAAGGTCGTGGTTTGTTTTACGTTGTTCTGAAATCTTTTTGGTGTGTGACGTTGCGTCCTTGAGCTGTGATGTGACGTCTTTAGCTTTTTTGATGTCATGGTGTTCTTTCCCGTCTTTGGTTTTCTTTTCAAGCTCTGTTTTCGCTCGAGTATTGCTGCTAGTTTTTGTTGTGTTTGATCGTTGTGCCTGTTGGACGTCCTGCCTGCGTGTGTGCTTTTGTTTTAGAACGTCTGCGTACGTGGGAGTTGTTGTGGAATTATCTGTCTGTGTATGACTGTTCCTGGTCGGTTTGATGGTGGCGGTTGCTGTCGACCGGGCCTCGATCTGCGCAAGCACAGTCCTTTCTAAGGTACTGACCTGGTTGCGCAGATCCAGTACGATGTTTTTTAGTTCAACGATCGTACTCACGAGTTCCGCAGAGCTTGGTATAGATGTGAGGGATGTTGTCCCGCTCTGCGTGCCCGTGGAAACCGCGGTCGAAGCGCCATTTGAAGGGACAGTCTCTGCCTTTTTGATCCTGTCTCGCTTGTCGCTGGTCGACGGCCTCTCGTAGTCGGTCTTTTCCGCAGACGCAGCTTCTTGCCTCTGTTCAGCAAGGCGCCCCCGTCTTGTTCTGGTCATTTGAGACTATTTCCTGTAATCTCTGACTGCCGAAATTTTTATCCGTCAGGAGTCTCCGCCATTTTGAATGTGTGTGTGTGTGTGTGTGTGTGTGTGTGTGTGTGTGTTGTGTGTGTGTGTGTGTGTGTGTGTGTGTGTGTGTTGGGGGCAGAAGTGGAGAAATATGTGTTCATTTTCTTTCTTTTTTTAATTTTTTTTGGAAATGAGAAATATCACCTCCAAATATGAAGAAAAAGCAAATGCATATAACGAGAAATGTCTGGAACAGATTTGAACTTCAACTTCCCCACTACCCCCCCCCCCCCTAGCACCACTCTATACCACTTTGTGTGAAGAGACATCAAGAGGTAGGCACTAAAACCAAGCCCCTTGGGGGTCTAAGTGGTCTTGACTGTGTAGGTTGGATCAGCAATAGTGGTGAAGAGTGGGCAAACAAACCTTGTCGCCTGGCACTGTCAACACTAACAAGTTGTTTGCTTTATAGCGTTATGTCTGTCGCCTGTCGTGGGAATGTCCTCTAAAGGTTATCGCATGTGGCCTGCAGTGCATGTTTCAATACACGTATAATTATTATTGTCAATATCGGCGTGATGGTTGGACACAGACTTTAGTGTTTGGCACCGAGACTTTGACTGAATGATCTTGTGGATGGTGGTGGTGCCATAACCAATGGAGTGGGATTATCATCATCATAATGTGTAATGCATTACTGCATGGCATTGGCAATCGCGGCCCTCCATGCGAACCTATCATCAAGTATGTCTCCCATCTTTTCTTCCTTATCCAATCCGCAAAAACCATCGATATTTTCTCCCTGTGTCTACCTGGTGCTCTTTTTCCCTCCAGCTTTCCTGTAGTGACTAGGTAGTCAATATTTCTCTTGCTTCATAAAATGTCCTGTATATGTCGCTTGCCTTTTTCTGATCTTTTTCTTAAGGTTCTTTTTGTGTTTGCCTCTTTCAAGACTACCTAGTTTGCTTTCTTTGCTGTTCATGGAACTCTTTTGCATTCTTCTTAGAAGCCAGTTTTCGGCTGCTTCAACCTTGTTCTCACTTTGCTTGCTGACTGTCAAGGCTTCGCATCCGTACAACAGTATTTAGTTTGTTTGGAGGTTGTTGAAGAGGGATTCATCGCACTCAGACAATTCCATATGCGCTCCACGCAAATCTGCCAAGAATTATCTAGCAGACTCCCAAAGCCTGTGCAAAACCCTATGCGTTGGCAAGGTCTTGAAATTGGGAAGGAGGGGTGGGGTGGGGTGGGGGGAAGACTTCTGAAACACTAAACTGACACCACCAGAATGTATGGAAACACTAAGATGGGCAGCCAGCGAACAGGCCAGTTTTTATTAATGTTGCAGGCTGGAGTTGAACTCGAGATATCAGATCTTCGAGTCTACGGCTCTATCAAAAGAACCACCCACCCCGCATAATACCAGTATTGAGGAGTGTGATCAACGCCACGGAAATGGCGCTGAATATGGAGAAGAAAAAAAAAAAAAAAAAAAAAAAAGAAAGAAAAAAAAAAAAAAGAAAAAAAAGAAGCCTGACTAGATGTAGTATATATAAAAATCAAAGAGTACAGACGGTGGGAGAATGTCATGCTGTATTGCAACAGCCCGACTAGACAGACAGGGTATAAATTACAGTCAGGTCTACCACATGCTAGAACGCTTGTCGTGTTTCAATAGTGTAAATAGTGTATATAAAGTGGTGTGGTCGTGTTCGATAAGGGTTTAAATTAACCCTTCGACTCCCTCACCCTGTCTATTGGCAGTTTGCCTCGTCAACCATGCTAGCAAAACAAAATCTTAACCCTTTGACTCCCTCACTGTCTGCTGGCACCTTGCCTCGTCAACCATGCTAGCAAAGCAAAATCTTAACCCTTGACTCTCTCACTCTGTCTACTAGCATCTTGCGTTGTCAACTATGCTAGCAAAGCAAAAACTTCACTTTGAATTTCTTACCCTATCCACCAGCTTCCTGCAGAGGGGAGGGAGTCAAAGGGTTATTTTTGTGGCATTCGGTGGATAGTGTGCAGGAGTCAAAGGGTTAAGTTTTGTGGCAGTAGGTGGATAGTGTGCAGGAGTCAAGGGGTTAAAAGACATGTTGTCAAGTCGCCAATAAAAACACGAAGTACCCATGCCAGACTGTACCTGTACCCATGTTATGTTTGACGGGTTGCCAACGGTAATTGTAAGACTCGGACGAAACAGCGTTCTTAGCTTAGTGTCTGTCTGTCTGTGCCCACTGCGGTACTTCTGTGTATATGTCTGGGTCAACACACACACACACACACACACACACACACACACACACACACACACACACACACACATACACACACACATACACATACACACACACATACACAAACAAGCACACGCAAACACACACAGACATGCATAACCCCTCACACACACACAGCCATGCACACACCACACACACACACCCTCATCCAGCCAACTACCCCACTCCCACCCCACACGGACGGACACACACACACACATACACACACACACACACACGCACGCACACACACACACACGCACACACACAGAGACGCACATACACACACCACAGACACACACACCGGCACATACACACACGCACGTACACACACAAACTGATACAAACACACGCACAACGTACACACACGCACGTACACACACACACACACCACACACACACACACAAGCATACACTCAGACACACACACACACACACACACACCACACACAAGCATACACTCAGACACACACACACACACACACACACACACACACACACACACATGCATACACTCAGACACACTACATGCACACACCTATTTCACACACCCACACCACACCACACCATACCATACCCACCCACGAGCCATAATAAAGAACGGCTTTAGTACGTCACAAAACTAACACTTAGCAACGTCCGCACTCTTTAACTAAAAGCCTCTCTCACACTTATCGCCGACTGTACCAAACAGCACTTTAGCATTCGCCTGATCTCATGACACGTCGTGTGAACCGACCTTAAAGCTAACAGAGGTGGGTGGGGAGGGGGTAAGGGATTTAAAAAGAACGCCGCAATTTATGACAACTGCTGACATCATTGTGCTATGACGCCATTGTTGACACGCTGAGTCACGTTCTTTATGTAAGCGGTGTAAGCTTGGAAGGCTAAGTGATTGGCAGCTGTATTGATCTTAATCGATCACTTCTGATCAGCCGGAGAAAATGTATTGGGAAAGGAAGAAAGGTAGCTCTTTGGCGCGGTGTTTGTACAAGCGAAGGGAGATTAGTAGAATTAAGGTCGGGTGAAATTACTCTCTCAGGATACTTCTTGGTTCGTGTGTTTGCTTAGGCTGAACATACCTATCTGAGAATGAGAGAGAGAGAGAGGGGGGGGGGGGGGAAGGAGGGAGAGGGGGAGAGAGAGTTCAAAGTTTCAAAACACTAAGTACTCAAAGATAATAGCATTGGATCCTACTGTACCCATTTTACAGCTTTCTTGCTATATGAGTGTATATGCGTTAGAGAGCAAGCGAGCGAAATACAGTGGACAGTCAGACAGATAGATTGATAGATGATAGATAGATAGAGAGACAGACAGACAGACAGAGAGAGAGAAAGAGAGGGAGGGAGAGGGGGAGAGAGAGTTCAAAGATTCAAAACAGTAAGTACTCAAAGATAACAGCACTGGGTCCCACTGTACCCATTTTGCAGCTCTTTCTTGCTATATGAGTGCATATGCGTTTGAGCAAGCGACCGAAATACAGTGAGACAGACAGATAGATAGATAGACTGAGAGAGAGAGGGGGGGGGGGAGAGAGAGAGAAAGAGAGAAAGAGAGAAGAGAGAGAAAGACAGAGAGAGAGGGATTCCCTTGCATATTTTCTCCATTGTGGATAAAAGATGGGAGATTTTTCTCAGGTCATCTAGTGTGCAGACCCTCCAGTACCCAAATCCCCTTTTTCATAATATACGCACAGCAGAATATCAAATATCCACGTTAAAGATCTTGTGATTCGTATCAATGACTGGCTTATGGGCTTTTAAGAAATTAATATGAAAACACCCAGCATTCACTCCCACCAAGGACAGCTGAATGTGCAACATACCAGTGGAGTGTGTTCAACTCACCAAACTGCTGGAGTTCTCCGAGCTCCACGAAAAAGCCCACATAATGAGTCCGAACAAGTTTGGAGAATGTGAGGTTCTGTTGATAGACCAATGGACACAAGATCCGATATCTCGAGTTCAATCCCATTAAAAATGGGCCTGTTTGCTGCCCATCTTGAATGTTTCTCTCATTCTGATGTTGTCAGCTTAGTATTTCAACGGTCCCTCACCTCCCTCCATATTTCAAGACCAGACAAACGTATACAGTTTTGCGCAGGCTTAGGGAGTCTGCTGTACAGTTGCAGGCAGAGGTGGGTGAAGCTCATAGCCTTTAGAATTGTCTTGGTATATTGACTCCATCATGATCAAACTTCAACTCGATTTGATTGATTCGGTTCAATTTTTACGTCGACACTCACACCTCAAGTGATATTGCCGACGGGGATAACCATCCCAGGGAAGTGGGGGAAGGGATACTTTCATGCTCGAAGCTATACAAGAACAATTTATAATGATGTGTCTAAGGGTGATGTATGGGTGTGTTAAATTAACAGTTGACGATAATAACGTATCTAAGGGTTGTGTACATGTGAGTGTGTTGGTATTAATGGTAATGATATGTCTGTAAGTGATGTGTGGATATGTTGAAGCTGATGATAATGATGTGTCTGTGGATGATGTGTGGGTGTGATGACAGTTGATGATGATGACGTGTCTAATGGTGATGTCTTGGTGTGTTGACAGTTCTGGGAAGTGATCAGCGACGAGCACGGCATCGACCCCACAGGTACCTACCATGGTGACTCTGACCTGCAGCTGGAGCGCATCAATGTCTACTACAATGAGGCCACAGGTCCGTTTGTCTGTCTGAACGTCCGTCTCTCTGTCTGTCTCTCTGCCTGTCTGTGTCTCTCTCTTTCTCTGTCTATGTCTCTCTGTCTCTCTGTCTGTCTCTCTGTCTCTCTCTGTCTGTCTGTCTGTCTGTCTTTCTCAAATTTCACTAAGAATGCTAGCTGTCTCCCCCTCCCTCCCTCCCTGTTTCTCACTGTGTCTGTCTCTCTCTGTCTCTGTCTGTCTTTTCTTGTTTGTGTGTGTACGTGTTGGTCATTGATTTAACATCTATGCACTTAGATGATTTAGGCAACGTACTTGTATGTGTGTATGTGTATGTGTGTGTTGTGTGCGTGTGCGTGTGTGCGTGTGTATGTGTGTGTATGTGTGTGTGTGTGTGTGTGTGTGTGTGTGTGTGTGTGTGTGTGTGTGTGTGTGTGTAAAACATAGTGCTAGTTTTGGAAAGCAGTTTCTAACAAGAATGCTAAAAAGTTCCATGGACAGCAAAGAAAACAAACGAGACAGTCTTGAAAGTAACAAACAGAAAAAAAAGAACATCAGTGAAGAAGATCAAGAGAAGACAAGCAAAATTTATGGACATTTTATGAGGCAAGACAATTTTGAGCACTTAATTACAAGTAGATCACTCATGAAGAAGATTAGGAAAAGACAGGCAACATTTATAGGCCATTTTATGAGGAAGGGGGGTTTGGAGCACCTGGTCACAACGGGAAAGCTGGAGGGAAAGAGAACACCAGGTAGACCCAGGGAGAACATGCTAGACGGACTTGCGGAGTGGCTGAAGGACGAGGAGGGTGGAGGAGATGCTTGAGGCAAAAGAGATAGAGACAGATGGAAGTCCATGATCGCCAACGCCATGCGGCAGGGCACCTGATGATGATGTGATAATCACGACCGGAAAACTAAATGCGAAAAGGGCACCAGATAGACTGAGGGAGAAATATTAGTTTTGCAGAGTGGATGGGGACAGAATTGTAGTAGATATACATGCAGCGACAAAAGATAGATTAGTATGGAAGGCCTTGATCTCAAACGCCATTCGACAAGGCACGTGATGATGGTGAACGTAAAGAACTTGTTATAGAAAAGTATAAGCAAATGAAGAGTTACGGATCGTAGATTCAGCGGTCATGATTGTCAATAACTTTTGGTTATCCATGTTCAGGCGGCAAGTACGTGCCCCGCGCCGTGCTGGTCGACTTGGAGCCCGGCACCATGGACTCCGTGCGTTCCGGCCCCTTCGGTCAGATCTTCCGCCCAGACAACTTCGTGTTCGGACAGTCCGGTGCCGGCAACAACTGGGCCAAGGGACACTACACTGAGGGCGCTGAGCTCGTGAGTTATTGTCCTTATTTGTTGACAGCATGAGCTATCTTTTTTTTTTACTGTACATAGTTTGTTGACATTCGGACAATAGTATGATTGAGTTTGTTTGTGAAAAGCATATTCTGATACTGTTTGATTACATGCGTGTCTTCTAAGTATATATGCCAGTAGGACTGTTTATTTGCCTTTGCATTAGATGTAACTCTATGCTTTCCGTTTTATGGTTCCGTTCCATATGTAGACACTAAACAGATGCAACAGACAAACATCTCCAACACGTTAAAAATTATACATTATCCATGTGGCAAAATTTGCTCTTCTCCTGTGGTTGTATAGCTCGTTTTTGTATATTGTGAGATAGTCTGCGTTGATTGCATGCGTATGTCTGGTAGCGCGAGTGTGCTTTGATTTGAACTGTCAAGATTTGGCGCCATATAAATACTGTAATTATTATTATTGTTAATATTTATTATTCGTTTTATTATTAGTAGTAGTAGTATTCTTTGTTGTTGTTGTCATCATTATTATTACTATCACTTTGAAAAAAAGCATGTAAATACTGTAATGCTGCTTCTTCTTCTTCTTATTGTTATTATTATTATTACTATTATTATTATTATTATTGTGTTGTTATTGTCGTTGTTATCATTATTATTATTACTTTGAAAACCCCCAACAATAACTTAAACTGAAAATGAAACTGTACCGGTCGGGTTAGTTACCTGATGAACTAGTTAACTGACGAATTACCTGTCTACAGGTGGACTCCGTCCTGGACGTTGTCCGCAAGGAGGCCGAGAGCTGTGACTGCCTGCAGGGCTTCCAGCTGACCCACTCTCTGGGTGGCGGCACCGGCTCTGGCATGGGCACCCTGCTCATCTCCAAGATCCGTGAGGAGTACCCCGACAGGATCATGAACACCTTCTCTGTCGTGCCCTCTCCCAAGGTGAGGCATAACATGCACAAAACATAGACAGACACACAGACATACAGACACAGACAGACAGACACATAAACACAGACCAACACACAGAAACGCACAGAGACACAGAGACACACACACATACACATACACTACACACACACACATACACTCACACACACACACACACACACACACACACACACACACACACACCACACACACACACACACACACACACACACACACACACACACCATGAAGAGTACTCTGACAGAAATCACAAACACCTACTGCATAAATCACAGAAAGTTTTATCTGTCACTTTTTTTCCTTTTGACTATTTGTGTCAACCATAGTGTGTATCACCATGTAGCCAAAAATACGGGTCTTTGTTTATTATTTCAAGACTAAAGCGAAATTCTGCTCTAGAAACGTTCACCCATATAATAGTTTATTGATCTATGGTTACTGTTTTATAGTTTACCGGTCCTCCTCATAGTTTATTGCTATTGTTTGTTAATGATAACATTTCTGGATATCTATCTTCAAAAATACATGGACGATCGTAAGCAAAATGCAGGTGGTCTGTATCTTACATGTTAATTTAGCTGCCGCCCTTCCTGTTAATTTGCTTGGAAATTTGGAAATTTGCCCGGTTTTTTTTTACCTGTAACTTGACCTGCTGATTTACCTGTTGATGTACCTGTAGTTTTTCCTGATGATTTACCTATTAATTTACTTATAGTTTTATCGTTGATTTACCTGTCAGTTTACCTGTAGGTTTACCTGTTGATTTTCCTGTAATTTGACCTGTCGTTAACCAGGTGTCTAGACACAGTGGTGGATCCATACAACACTACCCTGTCCGTTCACCGGTTGTCTATGCCTCACTAATGTTGATTTACCTGTCGATGTACCTGCTGATTTACCTGTCGATTTACCTGTCGATGTACCTGTTGATATACCTGTTGATTCACCTGTCGGTTCACCTGTCTATGACCAGGTGTCAGACACTGTGGTGGAGCCCTACAACGCCACCCTGTCAGTTCACCAGCTGGTGGAGAACACCGACGAGACCTACTGCATCGACAACGAGGCTCTGTACGACATCTGCTTCCGTACCCTGAAGCTGACCACCCCCACCTATGGTGATCTGAACCATCTGGTGTCTGCCACCATGTCCGGTGTCACCACCTGCCTGCGCTTCCCTGGTCAGTCTCATATTGATGCACACAGACACAGAGAAAACACATACACACACAGAGAGATACACACACAGACACACGGAGAGACACATACACATGCACACACGGACGGACAGACACACACATGCACAGATAAACACACAATCACAGACACAGAGAGACACACACGCATACATACAGATGTACATAGACACACACATACAAGCGCGCGCGTGCGAGCGGAAAGACACACATATATAGAGAGAAACACACAGACACACACAGACACACATATTGACACACATAGACACACAGACGCACACAGACACACACATTGACACACATAGACACACAGACGCACACAGACACACACATTGACACACATAGACACACAGACGCACACAGACACACATATACACAGGCGCAGACACACACACACACACAGACACACACACACACACACACACACACACACACACACACACACACACACACACACACACACACACACACACAACCGATCGTCTATTATCACTTATAGTGAAAAGACGTTAAATCAAAGAACGAACGAACGAAACACACACACAACACACACACACACACACACACACACACACACACACACACACACACACACACACACACACACACACACACACACACACACACACACACACACACAAACAAAAACAAACAAAAACCATACACACAAATACACACAGCATACACATAGACGCACATGCAGACACACAGAGACACACACGCACACGCACGTGTGTCTGTGTGTGTGTGTGTGTGTGTGTGTGTGTGTGTGTGTGTGTCTGTGTCTGTGTGTGTGTGTGTCTGTGTGTCTGTGTGTGTGTGTGTGTCTGTGTGTCTGTGTGTCTATGTCTGTGTGTGTGTGTCTGTGTGTCTCTGTGTGTGTTTGTACATCCGCATCCTCCTCGTAACAATTACCGTTATGTTTGTGTGTGTCCACCTCCAGGCCAGCTGAACGCTGACCTTCGCAAGCTGGCCGTCAACATGGTCCCCTTCCCCCGTCTCCACTTCTTCATGCCCGGCTTCGCTCCCCTGACCTCCCGCGGCTCCCAGCAGTACAGGGCCCTGACCGTCCCTGAGCTGACCCAGCAGATGTTCGACGCCAAGAACATGATGGCCGCCTGTGACCCACGTCACGGCCGTTATCTGACCGTGGCCGCCATGTTCCGTGGCCGCATGTCCATGAAGGAGGTGAGTTGTAAGGCTTGGGGTGTCGGCTGGTTAGTTTGGGGGTGTGTGTGATGGTTCGTTTGGGGGGAGGGTGTTGGTTAGTTTGGGGGTGTATGTGTTGATTAGATTGGGGTGTGTGGGGGTAGTTTTGGGGTGTATGTTGGTTAGTTTGGGTGTGGTGTGTGTGTGTTGTGATAGTTTTGGGGTGTATGTTGGTTAGTTTTGTGGGTGTGTTTGTTAGTTTTTGGGGGTTGTTGGACAGTTTGGGGCGTGTGTTGGTTAGTTTGGGATGGGTATTGGTTTTTCTTGGGGGTGTTTTGGTCGTTAGTTTCGGGTGGGTATTGGTTAGCTTGGCGTGTTTTGTAGTTAATTTGGAGACTGTGTGTGTGAGTGTTAGTTTGGGTTTGTGTGTTTTGGGGCATATGATGAAGACCTGGGGTTGTGTGGACTGGCACTTGTGTGGTGCATAAACAGAAGCAGGGGAAGTCTTGTTTTTGACTGAAAATTGTACTTGAGTGTGTTTCCAAGACACACAAAGAAATGTGAACAACTACCTACCCCCCCCCCCCTCCTACCCCAAAAACAAATTATAAACAAAACAAACAAAATTAAAAAAAACAAACAAACAAACAGACAAACAGAGAACAAGCACACAAATGCACAAGCAAAAGAACAAATCAAAGTATCTCTGGACATTCTCTCTTTTCTTAACAAAGAAATCACTAGAGGAGATAACCATTTTCATGAATATGACATACAAACCAACATTTATGTCACCGATGAAATTCATCACATGTTGTCAACGACAGAAAACTCAACGAGCACTTAAAACAAACTGTTGTCTGTTTGAAAAGGGACTACAACACGAACCATTCAGACCAGCAAGTAGCTCACAGTCTGAAACTGACAACACGATCCATTCATACCACGGTCTGAAACTGACAACATGATCCATTCAGACATTCAGACAACAACTAACTCGCTGATTCAAACCGTCAAGATGACTCATTCAGACCAACAACTAACTCACTGTCTCAAAACTGTCAAGATGACTCATTTAGACCTACAACTAACTCACTGTCTCAAAACTGTCAAGATGACTCATTCAGACCAACAACTAACTGACTGTCTCAAAACTGTCAAGATGACTCATTCAGACCAACAACTAACTTACTGTCTCAAAACTGACAAGATGACTCATTCAGACCAACAACTAACTTACTGTCTCAAAACTGACAAGATGACTCATTCAGACCTACAACTAACTTACTGTCTCAAAACTGTCAAGATGACTCATTCAGACCTACAACTAACTTACTGTCTCAAAACTGTCAAGATGACTCATTCAGACCAACAACTAACTTACTGTCTCAAAACTGACAAGATGACTCATTCAGACCAACAACTAACTCACTGTCTCAAAACTGACAAGATGACTCATTCAGACCAACAACTAACTCACTGTCTCAAAACTGTCAAGATGACTCATTCAGACCAACAGTTGACTCACGCCTACTATTATTCTCTGTCCTCCAGGTCGACGAGCAGATGCTGAACGTGCAGAACAAGAACAGCAGCTACTTCGTTGAATGGATCCCCAACAACGTGAAGACCGCCGTCTGCGACATCCCTCCCCGTGGCCTGAAGATGTCCGCCACCTTCGTCGGCAACTCCACCGCCATCCAGGAGCTGTTCAAGCGTATCTCTGAGCAGTTCACCGCCATGTTCCGCCGCAAGGCTTTCCTCCACTGGTACGTGAAAAAACCCATCACAAGTGTCTTGTTGTGTGTGCAGTTTTGTTTCGTTTCTGTTTTGTTCTGGGTTTTCTTTAACCCCTTTGATTCCTGCGCCTTGTCCATCAGCATTGTCAACCATGCTTGCAAAGCAAAGCAAAAACTTAACCCTTCGACTCCCTCATCCTATCCACCAGCTTCCGGCAGGAAGGGTTAAGTTTTTGTAGTTGGTGTATATGGTGAGGGAGTCAAAGAGTTAACTTGTTGGCTAGTAGTAGGTGTGTCATTTGTGGTATTCTGAATTCTGTTGTTTTATAGTGCACTCTCACACTAAGAAAGATCCGTACTTAAAATTGAAAGGGAAAACAAGAAAATGAAAAAAAAAAGAGTGAAAATACATTTCTTTTTGGATGGTTCTGATAAAAACATTTTAAAGACACTTTAGATAGTGAAAGCATTGTGTTTCACTAATGTGGTTGCACATTGGCCACCCCGTTATTCCACATACTTTGGGGTAGGTGTTGGTTAAATTGGGTGTGGGCGTTGGTTAAATTGGGATGAGTGTTGGTTAAATTGGGGTGGGTGTTGGTTGGCTTGGCGTGTGTGTGTGTGTGTGTGTGTGTGTGTGTGTGTGTGTGTGTGTGTGTGTGTGTGTGTGTGTGTTTTGTGTGTGTGTGTGTGTGTGTGTGTGATGTGTGTGTGTGTGTGTGAGTGTGTGTGTGTGTTTTGTGTGTGTGTGTGTGTGTGTGTGTGTGTGTGTGTGTGTGTGTGTGTGTGTGTGTGTGTGTTTTCTTGTTTCTCCTACTGTCTTGGGTTGTGTTACTGTCCACACTTACCGGGACCCAGATTGCAGACATGGAAGAAAGAAAGGAAACAGACCTTAAGATCCGCCCTCGTCAGGCTGGAACAGAGCATGTGAAACTATGCCAGATACCATAAATCCCCTTAGTAGTAAATTACCAGTAGAAGACAGACTTGCTACTTGTGGTAATAACGTCTTGGTGCCGTTTTTGACAGGTACACTGGTGAGGGCATGGACGAGATGGAGTTCACTGAAGCCGAGAGCAACATGAACGACTTGGTCTCTGAGTACCAGCAGTACCAGGACGCCACCGCCGAGGAGGAGGGCGAGTTCGACGAGGAGGAGGGTGAAGAGGAGGCTTAGACCACCACCACCATCACCTACCTATCCTGCTACCCAACTTGTCACATCCCTGACAGAGCCCCTTCTCTCAGTGTTGTCTTTTTCATGCCAAAGACCTGTTGTTTTGTTTCTAGTTTTTTTTTTTGTTTCATACCAAAGACCTATGGTTTATTTATTTTGTACATTTGTTGAAAGCCGGGGGGTCAACAAGAGTGGAAGTAACAACATGGAAATCTTTGCCGCAACAGTATTGAGGGGACGTGACCTTGAGTTTCAAGTAATGAATGCTGTGATCATGTATGTGACTGCGAGCGCGTGACCTGTCCTCGGGTCAAAGTCAAAGATTGCTAGGGAATCGGTTCTGTCAGGGAGGTAACTCTCTTGTCTTGTTGTTGTCGTTCAGGCAGTTTTCTGCAAGTAGTCGTTCCTGTGTGGCCGACGGTAATAAGACAAAACTGATCGCAAAACGTTCAGCTTGTTGCCTTGATGATTTTGAGAGGTGTGTGTGTGGTTGTGTGTGTGTGTGTGTGTGTGTGTGTGTGTGTGTGTGTGTGTGTGTGTGTGTGTGTGTGTGTGTGTGTGTGTGTGTGTGTGTGTGTGTGTGTGTGTGTGTGTGGTGTGAGTGTGGTGGGGTAGTAATGATGTGTGTGTAGTATGTATGTATGTATGTGTGTGTGTGTGTGTTCTAATAGGAGAGAGTAAGTGAGTGTGTGTGTGTGTGTGTGTGTTGTAGGAGAGAGTAAGTGAGTGTGTGTGTGTGTGTGTGTGTGTGTGTGTGT
>JAPXFY010000020.1:53334594-53407094 GCA_030674185.1 Monoplex corrugatus
TTTTTCCTCGACGTATCCATGATCATAGAAGCTCATGTTATCTACCTGAGCCAAATCCTATGTCCAAAATAAGTAGTATAAGCAGAATGCACCAATTTTACTACCAAATTGTTTATGTATCCGAGACTATGCTATCAAAAGGTTTACGCATCCATGATAATATTATCAAATGGTTTATATCTCGATGATGGCACTGTGAACATAAACTTATGACAATGGTGACGGTGGCTTCGTCTGTCTGATTTGATAATGGATGTGACCAGTTAAGGACTCATTTGGATGTAGAGCAGCGTCGGCTGTGGCCGAACAAGCCCATTGTTGATTGGCAGTCCTAGGCACAGCCGATGCTCATGAATACTGATGGCTGTTGTGGGGGGTGGTTGCTGCCACAGTTTTCCTTCTCTCTCTCTCTCTTCTGTTCGACCACAGTCAAAGTTTATTTCTTCTTGCTAAAGCGAGTCTGCACGTACAACTGTACGGCCAGCGATTTATAGCTGTCTCATCCCATGTGTCTACACTGATACCAACGGACTTCAGTGCACGTTGCAAACGGCCATGCATGCCGACAATCTCACCAGACGGCAGATACACATCAGAAATAGCGAGCAGAATTGGCCAAGCCAAAACAGCATTCAAGAAGATGATAAAACATTCTTACCAACAAATGCCTATCAGTTAACATCAGGAATAGAGTTCTTGAAGGTTAGACAGAATCGATAATGTTATGCGGTTGTGATGGCTTGGATAGTCAACATGCAAAGCCAGAACAAGATTGAGAGGCAGCCGAATGTGGTTTCTAACAAGAATGTTGACAGTTCCATGGACAGCAAAGAAAACAAACGAGACAGTCTTGACGGAGGCAGACAAAGAAGATCATTCATAAGAAGATTAAGAAAAGACAGGCAACATTTAGAGGCTATTTTATGTGAAAAGGGAATTAGAGCTTATGGTCACAACAGGAAAGCTGGAGGGAAAGAGAGCACCAGGTAGACCCAGGGAGAAAATATTGGGCTGATTTGCAGGGTGGCTGAGGACAGAGAGGGTGGAAGATGTGCTTGCGGCGGACAAGGGATAGATGCATACGGAGTGTCATGATCGCCAACGCCATGCGGCAGGGCACATGATGATGATGATGATGATCCCACCAATGGGCGCCTTTTGGGCCGGGATCCTGCATGGAGCTCTCCGAACAGGGTATCTTTTAGGATGTGGACATCCTGCATGCTGCGAACATGGCCAAGCCAGCGCAATCATCGTTGTGTGAAAAGGGCATACATGCTTGGCACACTGGCCTGGTCCAGGCAAAATCATGTTTTCAGTGTTACCACATGCGTACGCAAACATGGTTTATTCATCTGTGGTAACACTGCAAACATGTTTTATTACTACGGATCGTCCAACGACCTTGACCTTGCAGGGGACATATTTGTGTCCAAACCCAGAATCGCAGCATGACACAGAATGATGGAGGTTGGAGGAAAACAAGTCCTGGCACCATGAACTTTGGAGAGGGCAGGAAATGTGTGTGTGTTGCTGGTATCCATCAATCATGGGACACTGCACGCGCGGCTCGTGGCTTGCTGGAAGACACGTACTCCATTCGGAGTTTGGTGTGGGTTCCGGTACGGTGTCAAACAGTGCAAGCACACGGTTAGTTCCATATGCGCTCCACCCAAACCAGTTTTAGCAAGATGCCCCAATCAGAACACGGTCAGCCTTGACCTTTCTTCTCATGAAAATGAACGAACACTGCGTTCTCGCCTTCCCACCACCCAGCCACCCCCCTCCCACCTTGTATGCGCGCACAAACACACGTACAGAAATAAACTTTAGTAAATGATGATGAGACGCCATCAGTGCTCATCATTTCACCTAAGCTCCAAAAGCGTTCTTCTCTTCCATCTGCCGTGTCCTTGTCTTCCATTTGCCATGTCCTTCTCTTTCATCGGCTGTGTCCTTCTCTTCTGTTTGCTGTGTCCCCCTCCGCTCCCTCCTTCCATTTGCCAGGCTCCCTTCTCTTCTCCATTGCCATAGTCCTTCTCTTCATTTGCCATTTTGGTCTTCTCTTTCATTTGCATGGTCTTCTCTTCCATTTTTTCCATTGTCATTCTTCTCTTCCTTTGCCACGTCCTTCTCTTCCACTTGCCGTGTCCTTCTCTTCCACTTGCCATGTCCTTGTCTTCCATTTGCCGTGTCCTTGTCTTCCGTTTGCCACGTCCTTCTCTTCCACTTGCCGTGTCCTTCTCTTCCACTTGCCGTGTCCTCTTCCACTTGCCATGTGCTTCTCTTCCATTTGCCATGTCCTTCTCTTCCATTTGCCATGTCCTTCACTTCCGTTTGCCATGTCCTTCACTTCCGTTTGCCATGTCCTTCACTTCCGTTTGCCATGTCCTTCCTTTCGTTTGCCATGTCCTTGTCTTTCATTTGCCATGTCTCTCTTCCATTTGCGTCCTTCTCTTCCATTTGCCATGTAATTCTCTTCCTTTTGCCATGTCCTTCTCTTCCATTTGCCATGTCCTTCTCTTCCACTTGCCATGTCCTTCACTTCCGTTTGCCATGTCCTTGACTTTCATTTGCCATGTCCTTCTCTTCCATTTGCCGTGTCCTTCTCTTCCATTTGCCATGTAATTCTCTTCCATTTGCCATGTCCTTCCTTCCGTTTGCCATGTCCTTCTCTTCCACTTGCCATGTCCTTCTCTTCCATTTGCCATGTCCTTGTCTTTTATTTGCCATGTCAATTCTCTTCCATTTGCCAGTCATTCTCTTCCACTTGCCATGTCCTTCTCTTCCGTTTGCCATGTCCTTCTGTTCCATTTGCCGTGTCTTTCTGTTCATTTGCCATGCCCTTCACTTCCACTGACATGTCCTACTCTTCCATTTGCCATATACTTCTGTTCACTTGCCATGTCCTTCTGTTCCATTTGCACGTCCTTCTGTTCCATTTGCCATGCCCTTCTCTTCCACCTGACATGTCCTACTTTTCCATTTGCCATATCCTTCTGTTCCACTTGCCATATCCTTCTGTTCCATTTGCCATGTCCTTCTGTTCCACTTGCCATGTTCTACTCTTCCATTTGCCATGTCCTTCTGTTCCATTTGCCATATCCTTCTGTTCCACTTGCCATGTCCTCTCTTCCATTTGCCATGTCCTCTGTTCCATTTGCCATGCCCTTCACTTCTGTTCGCCATATCTATCAATGCATGGACATTCCATTGTCACAGCAGGACATAATCTTGGTGTCACATTTCATCAGACACTTTTGTTTAACCCTTTGATTTCCTCACCCTATTCATTAGCATCCTTCATGCTAGCAAAGCAAAAACATAACCTTTTGACTCCCTTACCCTATCCACCAGCTTCCTGCAGGACGCTGGTGGATAGGGTGAAGAAGTGGAAGGGTTAGTTTTTGCAGTTGGTGGATAGGGTGCGGGAGTCAAGGGGTTAAGATACATTTTCCTACGTTTTACGGTGACCTTTCTAGAACTCGGGAAAATCAGTGTTGTTGGCCACTACCTTTCTGTTAATGCTGCCAAAATATATTTTTTTGTGTTCTGTCTTGATTTGACCATTGCATTGTGCTTAGGGCTACTGTGAGATGAGACGATGTACAAGTACCTGTAATTGATTATCATGCAGTCATTACACACACATAGCATGTCTGTACCACGCACATATTGCGCGTGGTGCCGTGCACACACACGCACCGCACTAACACACACACACACACACACACACACACACACACACACACACACACACACACCCACGCACACACACACATTTTCCACACTTATCTCTGTCTAGCGAAGTCGTAGAGTTGTTACTGTTTAAAAAAAATGTTAGAAAGGGAAGCTTGTTAAGAATGGCTAGACCATGTTTATTTTTCTCTCCTTCAATCATTGGACACTCGCCCATCACCCGTCAGGATTTTCACGTGTTTTTTGTCACGTGTGAGCTTGATGACCCATGGCTAACACGATCTTTAGCAGTTTTTCACTTTACACGTGACTGTCTGTCGGACACGTTTTCGCTTCGGACTAGATCAGGATTTTCACGTGTTTTTCGCCGGGTGTGATTTGATGACCCATGGCTAACACCGCCTTCAACTGTTACTCACTTCACACGTGACGGTCTGTCGGACACTTTTCGCTTTGGACAGACTGTAGTTGAGTTTCAGTCTCCATTGTAGAGGCGACTAGGACACCTAGTGGCTGTGACTTCGCTGGACAATATCGTCTGTATACCTTTTGCCAAAGTGCAGGTAAGTTTGTGTTGGAATCGAACACAAGTTCGGAAAGAAAGTTGGATGACGAGACGTAACGTTGGCGTGCTTATCTATATCATGATGTTGCGTGTGTGTGTGTGTGTGTTGTGTGTGTGTGTGTGTGTGATTTGTGTGTTGTGTTGTGTTGTGTTGTGTTGGGTGTGTTGTGTGCGTGCGTGCTCGCGTGCGCTTGCGTGTAAGTATCGATGCATCACTTTATGAAAACGCTTCATTTTTATCCATCCCATGTGACTTTGATAGTGAAAAATACATTTGTACGGGTCAAAAAGTTCCTTACCTCCCATCGTGTAACATGTAAATCAATGACTGTAACACAGTTGTATCTAAACTATAATTATATTTTTTTATCTAAGTTTGCTCTAAACTGGACTATGTGTGTTGAATACGGCTCTTCAAGACCCTCCTACTTAAATATATTGGATTCCATTTACCATCATGCGCTCTGCCTCTGTCTTGGTACACTCTGAACAAGCCCTCTGTAACCATACACTGAAAGTGACGTTAATATTAAATTTCTGCTTTAAACAGTTCTCTGAACCAACACCCAGCTTATGACTTCGCCTTCAAACTCGAATTTAAAACGGAACTGGAAAGAAATCTGAGTCATTCCTCCTCTTGGAATTCATGTCTTCGCATGTAAAAGGCAGAATCAGATTTAGCAGTTTCAGATTTCTCTAAATGTTCTGGCAGCCCGCCATGGACCTTGAAAACACCGAAGGTCTGTTTTGATCTTGCTTCCTTCCGTAACGGCTGTGCCAATAAATTGGCGTTTAAGCCGTTTTATGCAGAACTGTCAGGAATTTGTCATACCACAGATTTTTCACTGATGGATGAAAGTCTGATGATGGTGTTGCTACTGCTTCCTTCTGTTTTGTTTCCAATTGTTTTTTTTTTCAAAGCACATACCGTTTAACAGTTCATCTACACTGATGTGCTGATCAGTGTGGTTTTGGCGCTAAAAACGGTGTCCCAATCCAACCACAGATTTTATCTTTTCAGACTCACATTTCAACATTGCAGGCAGTTGCTGGCCGAAATAAGTCGCCCCAAAGCTTCTGAAATTTTTTTGAAGTTTTTCTGTCTTACTGTCCTTAAGTTAGGTTACCGGATTGTTTTTGCCTGGATTTCTGGCTCTGGCCATGTTGGTATTCGACTCGAATTTCAAAGCAATGAAAAGGCTGAATGACGTGCCAAAAATGCTACAATGGAAAATATTCTAAATCCTGCACTCCTATACAGACCTGAAAACCAGATTGCAAACTTGTGTGAAAAGTCTGGCAGGAGGATTGGGACAGCCAGACAGACAACACTTTAATCCTTAGTTTCTCCCATCTGTTCCTGGGAACAGAAGGAGAGACAGTGTAGGTTACACATGGGTCACACATTCTACACATTTATAAATCTAAAAAAGCATTACAGTGGATACTGTCACGAACACTCTGCATCAAACATCTTAATGCTTGGACTTGAACGTTCATCATCATTATCAGTACCCTGTCGCGTGGCGTTGGCGATTATGGCCCTCCATATGCATCTATCCTTTGTCGCTGCAAGCACATCTTCCACCCTTTGTCCTCAGCCACCCTACTAATCCGTCCAATATTTTCTCCCTAGGTCTACTTGTTCTCTTTACCCTCCCCCGGCTCTCCTGTCATGACCAGGTGCTCTAATTCCCCTTTCATCATAAAATGGCCCATAAATGCTGCTTGTCTTTCCTAATCTCCCTTATCGATCTACTTGTATCTGCCTCCATCAAGACTGTCGTTTTCTTTGCTGTCCATGGAACTCAACATTCTTCTTAGAAACCACATCTTGGCTGCCTCAATCTTGTTCTGGCTTTGCGTGTTGACTCTCTCTCTATATATATATACTCCTAATCATAATTTAAGGGCCACTTCTTCCTTCCTCTCTAATTTTAAGTTGAAATAATTGACAATGTTTAGAATTGATTCTGTTTTATTTCATCATTTCCACACCTGTTTTGGAAAAAGAAATTAGCACAATGACCCATTAGTGAACAGCACATGCATTTAAAGGAACATCCCCCCTTTTCAAAAAACAGAAAGTGTCAGATTTGGCCAATCTGTTTTCAATATCGCGTGTGTCCGCCCCGAGCCTGGATGCATGCTTCACAGCGCCGATGCATCGACCCCACAAGGGTACGGAGTGTGTCCTGAGGGATGGCCGCCCACTCGATCTGCAGGATGTCGACCAGCCTGGCCAGGGTGCCCGGTGGGGGGTGGTTGTCCCTGATGCGCCTCCCGAGCACATCCCAGAGGTGTTCAATTGGGTTCAGGTCAGGTGAGCACGCTGGCCAGGCCATACGGACGACTTCATGCTGCTCCAGGAAGTCGGTCACAAGGCGTGCTCGATGCGCAGGTGCATTGTCGTCCTGGAAGATGGCGCCTTGACCAAGGTCCACAAGCGCAGCAGTGCCCACGGCCGCCAGAACCTCGTCCCGGTACCGGACCCCGTTCAGGATGCCGTCAATGGGGAGCAGGGGGGTCCGGGTACCACGGCTCATGCCACCCCACACCATCACCGACCCGCCGCCGTACCGGTTATGCTCTTGGACAGTGGCGTCAGCGAACCTCTCCCCTTGACGTCGCCACACCCGAGCCCGGCCATCGTTAAAGGTCAGGGTGAACCTGGACTCATCCGAAAACAAGACCCGGGCCCACTGTTGCCTTGTCCAGGTCACGGCTCCCTGGCCCAGGTCATGCGGCGCACTCTGTTGACCTGTGACAGCACGGGTCGGACGGCCGGTCTCCGTGACCTCAAGTTTGCCTCATGTAGCCGTCTTCTCACCGTGCTGCAGCTGATGTTAGCACCTGTTGCGTCCCTCAGCTGACCCCTCAAGGTCACCGCAGTGGATGCCCTTTCCCTCAGGACGGAGAGGGCAAGGTAGCGGTCTTGCTGTCTTGTCGTTACTCTGGGTCGACCCTTGTGACGCCTTTCCTGGACTGCTCCAGTCTCATTGAAGCGCTCCAGCAGTCTCTGGATTGTGGAATGCGACACTTCAAGTCGTCTAGCAACTTCCCGCTGCGCTAGGCCTTCATCAAGCAGAGCGAGGGCTCTCCCCCGCTGCTCATCCGTCATCCGTCGTCTTGCAAGCATGGTTAAAACAACCAAGAACGGGTCCTTTTTATCATCGTCTGCGGGCAACTTTGGCTGCAGTAGTGTTCAAAAAGGGCTTGCCTTGCACGTGCAAAGCGAATTTTGTCGCTACCTTGCCTGCGTCGTCAGAGAGACCCTGCTGAAGATTCGACAATTTCGTGTGGAAATTGTCTTCCTTGGGCCGCCCATTGCAAATCGGCAAATCCCCAAACACGTGCCAAAAGGAAACTGCAATGTTGTCTGAGCTCTTATCCATTCAGTTACGGCAACGAATTGGAGAAAAGAGTAAGAGAAAATAGGTTATTTCTCCTTTCAAAAATTGACTCAAAAACGTTCCTGGCCCTTCAATAATGACGTGTAGTATATATCAAAGATGTCTGTCTTTGTGGACAGAAAATGACTAGTTTACTTTCTTGCATGAGAATAAAACGGCACATTTCGTTACTTTCTAAAAGCACAATTTCCGACATATTTGAATCATCATTATTAACATACGAATTTTTTGTCAGCCTGTTAAAAAGTCCAGTAGCTAAATGTTTATAATTAGTTATACCCTCTGTTCATACACTACGCACAAAAAGTTAAGGATCACTTGCACAAAAATTCATAATTTTCAAAATAAGAAAGCCAATGCGTTGAAGTTTGGCAAACATTTAATTCCATGCTTTAGTGAAAACGATACACAATTGCCTTAAATTTCGAGCAATCGTTTGGTGTGTACATTTGATCAAAGTGGGTACGTATCGACATTTGATTTCCCAAAGTCATTGAAATCACAAGACAGGGCATTCTGATGCTCCCAAAAGTTCAGTAATGCGTGTAACCGCCATGGCTGTTCTGGCACTCGACGCAGCGAGTCCTCATCGAGTTGACCAGGTTGGTGAAGATCCTCTGTGGAAGCGCCTGCCACTCAGCCTGCAGCATCTGGTAGAGGTGTTGGGCATCCCTGGGAGGGGGGTGGTTGCTCCTCACTTTGCGATCCAGCTCATCCCAGAGGTTCTCAATCGGGTTGAGATCGGGACTGCATGCTGGCCACTCCATTCTGTTGACTCCAGACTGCTGCAGGAAGTCGTTGACCACCCTTGCCCTGTGGGGGCGAGCGTTGTCATCCTGGTAGACAGCGTCGGTCCCATCTGCTGCAGTGTAGGCACAGCCAGCGGTCGAAGGATCTCATCCCGGTATCGGAGGCCAGTCAGGTTACCCTGTACATGATACAAGGGTGTTCTGTGGTGAAGGCTGAAGGCCCCCCAGACCATTACAGAACCTCCACCAAAGGCCACCTTTTCTTTTCCTGGGCGCTTCCAGACCCTCAGTCGGCCGTCGTTGTGGTACATGGTGAAGCGTGATTCATCACTGAACAGGACCTGGGACCATTGCTGACGTGTCCACCTCACGTGACGTCTGCAGAAGGCGTGGCGTGCTGCCCTATGGACTGGAGTTAAGTGTGGCCGTACAGCTGGGCGACGAGAACGGAGGTTAAACCCATGAAGGCGGTTCCGTATGGTCTGCTGGCTGATGTTGATGTTAGTAGCCACCCTCAACTGCCTTCGAATGATGCTGCTGGAAGAGGCTGTTCTTGTCTGCAGGGCTTGTCGTTCAATGAGACGATCTTCACGTGGGTTTGTCTTCTTCGGTCGACCAGATCTGCGTCTTTCATGGACCCTCCCAGTGGCTGTGAAGCGTTGAATCAGTCTGACAATGACCGAGATGGACACCTGAAGTCGCCTGGCCACTTCTCGCTTGGGAACACCATCTTGGAACCATGCAACAGCTCGTCCCCTCTCAAAAACTCGCTCAATTTTTGTCGTGGAGGCATTGTCAGATCAGGCCTACTACTGGTGGAATGTCTTCTTATAAAGCCAAGCAAGAGACAGCATCTCACACATAAACAGCAGTGCTTGCACGTGCATAATGGTTTTTCCATCTGGCTTGTGCAATGTGTTCAGGCAGAACGTCCAAAACAAGGTCCTTTTTCGCAAGTTTCCAAGCGGCCAAGCTCAGTAGTAGAGAATCCCGTGCAATTTTCGCACTAACAAACATCGCCCACTTACAGCTGAACAAGAATTCATAACAATTTGGCTGGACTGAGAAATAAATAACAGTAGCGAACTGAGTTTATTACGCACCTGTTTTCTCATAGTGATCCTTAACTTTTTGTGCGTAGCTTAGTTGGCGAGTAATATTGTTGAAACATTTTTTGTAGTACGCTGCTTCACTTATCTTTTCGCTCCCCTCTTTCATTTAACTTTTTTTCCGAGCGTCTTGTTTTTCACATGGTTTTAGCCCGAGTGTGGCTTCAGTGGTCGGGTGGGCTTATAAGTAATATGAATTTAAACTACAGGGTGTTTCAAAAAGAATACGCCAAAATCATCACGGGATGTGTCGAAAACGAAAAAAATTACAAACCTCTAGCATGAACACATGTGTTGTATATACATTCAAGTTTCATTTCATGTTTTATAAGTGCTCAATGTGGCCACCACCGGCAGCGCGGACAACATCAAGCCGATATGAGAATTCCTCCCAAACGCGCCTCAGCATGTCACGGTCCACCGTGTTGATTGCAGCTGTTATTCGATCTTTCAAGTCATCGATACTTGCTGGAAGTGGTGGAACATAAACTTGGTCTTTAACATACCCCCACAAGAAAAAGTCACACACAGTGAGGTCCGGGGATCTGGCAGGCCAAGCACAGAGAGCAAGGTCTTTAGCACCTCTCCTCCCAATCCATCACTGAGGCACGTTTTCATTCAGATAAGCTCTAACCCCGAGATGCCAATGGGGTGGTGCTCCATCTTGCTGAAAAATGAAGTCATTCGAATCTGCTTGCAGTAAAGTGAATAGCCAGTTTTGGAGCATTTCGAGATAGGTTTGTCCTGTAACGGTGTTTCCTTCAAAGAAAAAGGGACCATAGACCTTGTCTTGAGACACAGCACAGAAGACGTTCACTTTAGGGGAATCTCTTTCATGCTCAACAGTTTAACTTCCTTTTTAACATGACTGACTATACACAAACGTCTGCATTTGCCTTTCCGTTTCTACACCCCATTTCCCACATCGCTTTTTTTTTCTAGTTCTACTTATATAAAGGGAGATATATATATATATTATATATATACACACATATATAATGATTGTATATATCCCTTTTCTTACACACAAAAGGATTTTGAGTACAGTTTTAAATCCCTGTTCAGCGATTTTTCAAAACTTATTTGGAAAATTCTATTATTTAAACCCTTAAAGCTAAGAATGATGTAAACTTGTGCATTCTATTTGCAGAAAATATTCTTGTAGAAATGTCCTCGAGGCGAAATTTGCCTCGTTTTCTAAAATCATATTTTGTCGATCGTCCGGTACTATTCAATTTCCGACCATGTGACCGTGATAATTGGAAGTTTGAAATAACGAAATTGGGAATTTAAAATCACGATTAGATGGTTGGTATTCTAATCTTTCATTCAGACACATCCAACCTTTAATCATTAAATATTAAGCTGCATTAAAGAATTCAGGCCAGGAAGTGCTCGAAAAGCTCAGTGGCCGTCTCTCAGAAGCGACTGCCAAGCGTCAAAGGGTCACCATGTTGTACAAAATCCACATAACCTGGTGCAGGTCAACAAAAGTGTCCTGGAATAAACCGTGTGAGACAGATCACACGACCCGACAGTTTAACTCTTGCAGATCACAACGCATACAGACTCTTCTCATTCTTCCCCCGAGCCATCCGTGAGTGGGATGAACTCCCAGCACATATTGTAGAGGCAGACTCCCCCGACAGTTTTAAAAACAGTCACCTCCCACCTCAATGCTGACACTTTGACAGTCTCGCTACTGCGAAACTTCAGGAGAAAGCCCAAACAAACACAAACACAAACTGTCCTGTATGAATGTGAGAGTGCTTGGTCAGGTAGGTGGTGGGTAGGGGGTGTGCTGGTAGGAGGGCCGCTGCGGCGGGGGGTGCCGGGGGCCATCATTAGGATGCCTACCCGTCACTTCTAGTCCCCTCTGATCCAGTTAGTGGGCAGGGAGTGTGTGAATGAGGTTTTTGTTGGTGGTGGTTTTTTTTTAAGTCAGGCAACCGGTTCGTGAACCCCCTGTTCTACCCTGTGGCAAAATAATCAGTGTTGATTGTGGCCACACAACAGAAGTGCGGCATCCCGCCAAAATGACCGCCATCTTGCCGGGATGTATAATCGAATTCTTAATATTTAAAATCTGACTTAGAATACATATTTACATTTTTGCTCCTTTTATAAACAGAAATGATATTGCAATAAAATATTACTAAGTAAAGTATAAGATCTTGGCATTCCGTATTGTGGTCGAACATGCGTGTCCAAATTGGGATCATTTGTTTTCTATTGCCTGTTCACCGATCAATTTCTGCACTGAGAGGTTGATTTACCTATTCAAAGTATGTCCACATAAACTTATCGACTATCGTGTATTCACTCATTTGATATTTTTCATGGACTAATATTGATTAAATACGTAAAAATACGGCTAAAATCACTTTCAGCAAAGTGTAAACATTGACTTAAATCACTTAGTTTCGATCTGTGTGAATATTGTGCAAAATGATGTAGAATACAACGATCTGTGTGCTGTGTAGAATTTTCTTATATATATGTCATTTGTTATGTGGACCGCAAAATAAGCACTGCTGAGCTTGCTCGAAGAAATACAAATCTGGCCCCTAAGGGGCTCCAGAGAGTCGTTTCGCCTGCGGCTCGCGGTGTGGTCAGTGCGGTTCACATGCGGAGTACATAAGCGGATGAGTGCGAGTGCCAGATATGCCTTTCTCCTCTGGTCTGGTCTTGAACGGTTGGGTCAGAATAAAGAGAAACACCAGGTCTGCCTTCCCTGGGTCTTCGTTGTCAGGCTGCCTTACCACCTGCGCTCTTCTGCTCTTCCGCCTCACCATCACATATATCATACGTATATATGTATATCCGTTTTGTTTTTTCTAATATCACTTAAGTGTACACACATTAAACCAACAACATCGTCAAGGACAGCTTCATTTGCTGGAAGAATCAGACTTGTTGGCTTCCTTTGGCTTAAGAAGGTACAGTGGAACAGTGGTCTACGCTATCTGTATTATGCCGGATCCGTGAGGGGGTACATGTTTTAGCTCCGTCAAAGACGATGTATGGTAATACATTGTAGGTAATAAGATACTCTGCGGAGAGCTGGACAGCAGAAGATCCCCGCGTCAAAGACGATGTATAGTAAATACATTGTAGGTAATAAGATACTCTGCGGAGAGCTGGACAGCAGAAGATCCCCGCGTCAAAGACGATGTATAGTAAATACATTGTAGGTAATAAGATACTCTGCGGAGAGCTGGACAGCAGAAGGTCCTTACGTCAAAGACGATGTATAGTAATAGGTGGTAAGAAACACTGGGGAGTGCTGGTCAGCAGAAGGTCCTTACGTCAAAGACGACGATGTATATAGCAAGAGGTAAGAAACTCTGGGGAGAGCTGGACAGCAGAAGGTCCTCACGTCAAAGACGATGTATAGTAATAGGTGGTAAGAAACACTGGGGAGTGCTGGTCAGCAGAAGGTCCTTACGTCAAAGACGACGATGTATATAGCAAGAGGTAAGAAACTCTGGGGAGAGCTGGACAGCAGAAGGTCCTCGGAGGAGAAACCCATGTCAAGCAAGTGTTTCGGCCTTTAACTCCTGACACTCTAAGGGGCCTGGCCACATCCAGGTCATGACTCAGGGATACGCCTCTGCTGTCGTTCCATTTTGTTTTTTACGTATGTGCCAGTTTCTCCCAATTCGTTGTCCCTGAGACTCTGTTTTGAGTCCTGTTCATCACGTCTGCTCTGTCGTCTGCTCCCGCACTGGCCTCTGCAGGATTATGGACTGCCTGGTTCATGCTCGGTGTGCTTACCATCTTGGTTTTCTGCTTTTTGCTGTGGTCAGATGTTGGTAGTGATATGTTGGGTGATGGTTGTATGGTCAGGTAATGATTGTCCCCCGTGGGGATGCCGGAGGCTCTTTCAGTATGAACAGTATCCCCGCCTTATGGAAATACTGTGCTAGAAATTTATTTTCCTGTCAGTTTCTTCCTCTTTTGCTTTGTCATTTCTTCGCATCATTTTCTGCTTTGCTGGTCCACGCCATGGGCATCTCCTTAATGTTCACGAATGCATTGTGTACTTAATTATCTTTTCCTTTTTTTCCTGTTGAAGTTTTGTATGTGCTTTGAAACGGTTGTAGCCCTGATATGACTACGCAGTCGGCTGGGCTTTAAACAAGAAAACAAACAGGTAATGACTGATATCTTTGATGGTTGTGTTGCCAGATGTTGGTAGTGACTGACATACTGGACGATGGTTGTGAGGACTTCTTAATTAATGGCTGGTAGAAGAGATGTGATGCTGACGTTTTCTGAAAAGAGCCACTTTCATGGCTTGGATTCCCCCCCCCCCCCCCCCCCAAAACAAGTGTGTGACAGCACGCGTTCAAGCAAAGAGGAACCAGGAAAAAAACGCGCGCGCGCGCACACACGCACACACACACACACACACACACACACACACACACACACACACACACATGGAACAAACGTGTATTTAATCATAACGAGACAAGATAGTCGCAAATCGAGGGTTGCTTGCCACAGTGGTTTAATCTGCATTATTCCTTTTGAGACAATCCGTTTTGGCAGGTAAGTCTTAATGTTTGGCCAGCTGGCTTTTGTCAAGCGTAAGCGCTAGGCAACAAAAAATAAACAAAAAATATTTTGATTTAAAAAGGCAGCATATCCTGTTTCCTCAAGCACACGAAAATGATAACGGCCAGCTGGCCAGCAAGTTTCGCCTGTCGTTATATTAACCCTTTGACTCCTGCGCCCTATCCAACAGCATCCTGCTTTGTCAACCATGCTGACAAAGCTAAAATTTAACCCTTCGACTTCCTCAACCTATCCACGAGTTTCCTGCAGGAAGCTGGTTAAATAGGGTGTGGGAGTCGGAAGAGAAGTTCTTACAGTTGGTGGATTGGGTTCGGGAGTGAAAGGGTTAAACAGACATCGTGGTTTCATTTTTGTCTTTCTGGTTCTTGGATTTCCACGTGTAGGTCTCCAGTCCTCGTGCGTGCATACATGGTATTGTTCCAGTGTCCACTTGGACTATATATAACTTTAATTCCAAATTAGGGTGAGCAGAATTTACTATGACTGATCACTATAGAAAAGAAAGCACTACATACATCTGTGGATAGCCACGAGCTTACCGTTGTCATGGTTTTTTTGTTTCCCCTTTTTTTGTTTTTTGTTTGCCGTGAGATAACCATTACTGTTGATGCGGACTTGAAGTTCTTTGTTCTTCTAAACAGAGTTAATCAGGGTTGTTAGCATGTCTGATACGAGAACCATTGTTTTTGAATGGAGCTTATCCTTTCTCTTATGAGCAACGAGAGATTGTGTTGTTCACATGACTCCTTTGGGTTTTGTTTTGCCGCGAGATAACCACTGCTGTTGACGTGGAATTACGCTTTTTATTTTCTAAATAGAGATTACCACAGTCTTGCTAAAATGATTTTTTTTTTTCCAAATTTTGTTTTCCCACTATTTTGCCATTAGCTAACCATGGTGTGGGGTGGTGAATGTGTGTATGAGTGTGTTGGTGTTGTACGTGCGTGTGAGTAGTTGTGAGTGTGCGTGAGTATTAACACTGTGTTGGGTGAGTTTTGTGTGCCTGTAGGTGTGGATTGTTGGGTGAGGGTGTGGAATGGCAATTGTGTGTGTGCATGTGTGGGGTGTGTGCATATGGAGGAGGATTGGGTGGGCAGTGGCAAGTGTGTGTTGTGTGTGGACCATATGACTTAGGAACGCGAGTAGTGTGCGTGAGTTTTGGGAAGGAAGGCAACGCTGTGGGGGTGAATGTGGGTGGGGGTGGCTTGTGTGTGTTTGTTGGCTAAAGTGCATGTATGTGGGGACGTGAGGGTGAGTGCGTGGGGTGACGCGAGAGAGAGAGAGATTGTGTATGTGGTCATGAGTGCGTGCATGTGTGTCCCATGCGGGATAACCACTGTCGTTGGCATGGGGTTAAGGTTTAGATGTTGGTCTACAAACTTGTATGCTTTTTTCAATGCTTTGTTTTTTAGTCGCTTTAACCTGACAAATAGACATGTAAAAAAAAATGCAGCGACCATTTTACATTAGAACTGTCGTTTAAAACCAACAAAGTCGGAAAACAGACTTGCAAGGTTGACGGTGAGCATGGTTTTTAACTTTTTTTTATCTTGACCGGGTTGTTAGCCCTGATATGGCTCTAGTAGTCGGCTGGGCTGTAGTTAATTTGAACTTGAACCCAATAACAGTACAGTAGTCTCCCATGTGGATGCTGAATTGCTCTTGCAGTATGAATACATGTAGTATCCCCACTTCTGGAAAGTTTGAGCTTTAAACTTATTTCGTCACTCTTTATTTGTGCCTTGGTCTTTTGCCTTCTGTCATTTCTTCCTATTTTCTGCCTTGCTGGTCCATTCACCTGTACGTGTTAGACAAAGTCTTGCATACTCTTTTGTGATTGATAATTGGGTACATGCATTAAGTGCATTGTTGGCTGTAGGCAGGAGAGATATGAAGAATTGAAGCAATTTTAGGTAATTATGCCTGTTTTTATGTGGGTATCGGAGTCCTAAGGTTTTTCTTAAATCCCATGTGCGATAAATTTGTTGGAGTGGTCAACGCCGGGGGCATGTCCCTAAAATTATGTGCATGAATGCATTGGTATATGTCCTTGATTTTTTTTTCCTGTTGAAGTTTTGTACGATTAGGTTATAGCCCTGATATGGTTCTACACAGTCGGCTGGGCTTTAAACAACAGTAACAATAGGGGAATGTTCAACACCAGGGGCATATATCCTTAGATGACGTGCACGAATGCATTTTTACGTATACTTAATTTTCTTTTCCGTTTTTTTTTCCAACGAAGTCTTGTATATTTTTTGAGATGGTAATAGCCCAGATATGGTTCTGTGTTGTCCGCTGGGCTTTAAACAATAATAATAATAGTAATAATAATGATGATAATAGTAATATTGATAACAATAGTCTGCTGTCGAAAATTGGATGACTATTTCCATTGTTTTCCAACGCTCTTTAATAGCCATGAAATGTCTTTGGCTGTTAACTGAGATTATCATTATTATTATATTATTATTTTAATTAAATAATGATCATTATTATTATCATTGTTGTTATTGTTGCAATTTGCAATGAAAAATTACTTCCATTGATATAGGATTACTCTCTGTATGTGTGCGAGTGTGTGTATGTACGTACGGTGTGTGTGTGTGTGTGTGTGTGTGTGTGTGTGTGTGTGTGTGTGTGTGTGTGTGGTGTGTGTGTGTGTATGTAAAATACTGTATGTAGGTCGGGGGCTGGGGAAGATGAGGGTCGAGAGGGCGTTTGGAGAGTGTGTGTGTGTGTGTGCGTGCGTGCGTACGTGCATTTGTCTGTGTGTACATGTGCTTGCGTGCGTACGTGTGTGTGTGTGTATGCGTGTGTGTGTGTTTGTGTGTGCGCGTGTTTTTTTTTGTGTGTGTGCGCGCGTTTTTTGTGTGTGTGTGTGTGTGTGCGCGCGCGTGTGTGTGCGTGCGTGTGTAATGCTGTATGTCGGGGAGGGGGGGGGGGGCTGGGGAGGATGAGGGTCGAGAAGGCGTTTGGAGCGTGTGTGTGTGTGTGTGTACGGGGGTGTGGATGGTGGGAGCGTATGGTGGCGAACGGGGTGTGTGTGTTGTTTGAGCAAAGTTGTGTATGAATATTAGGAAGGTAACGCTGTAGGGGTGAATGTGGGAGGGGGTGGCTTGTGTGCGTTTGTTTGTGGGCTAAAATAAAGTGCATGCAATGCAAAACAAGTGACTGCCAGCGTTCAAGCAAACGGAAAGCAGAAAAAACACGGGAGAAAAATAAGAAGACAAGGCAGGCGCAAATTTTCGGCCAATTGGCCTTCGTCAAGCGTAAGATTACAAACACCAGATGCAGTAATTAGGAGACAAAGACTGAAACTTCCCTCCTTGTCTTGTTGTATTAAATACGCGTTCTAATAATCGTTCTGTGATTTTTCTGGTTCCACAGTGCATGTATGTAGGGGGGTGAGGGTGAGTGCGTGGGGTGACGTGTGAGAGAGAGAGAGAGAGAGAGAGAGAGAGAGAGAGAGAGAGAGAGAGAGAGAGAGAGAGAGAGAGAGAGTGTGCGTGTGTTCGCGTTCGTACGTGTGTCCCATGCGGGATAACCACAATCGTTGGCATGGGGTTAAGGTTTAGGTGTTAACAAACTTGAATGATCTTTTTATTGCTTTGTTTTTTAGTCGCTTTAACATGACAGTAGACTTGACATGTAGTAAAAAAAATGCAGCGGTCATATTACATCAGAACTGTCGTTTAAAACCAACAAAGCCGGAAAACAGACTTGCAAGGTTGACGGTGAGCATGGTTTTTAACTTTTTTTTTTATCTTGACCGGGTTGTCGTTTTTGACGTGGTGTTAGCCTTGATATGGCTCTAGTAGTTGGTTGGGCTGTAATTAATATGAATTTGAAACCAATATAACAGTACAGTATAGAAATGGGGATACTATTCATACTGCACGAGTCCCCACCGTGTGGATGCCGGGGACTCGTGCAGTATGAATAGTATCCCCACTTCTAAAATTGTGCTTGAAACTTTCTCTTTTTGTCAGTCTTTATTTGTGCCTTGGTTCTTTTGCCTTCTGTCATTTCTTCCTATTATTTTCTGCCTTGCTGGTCCATTCACCTGTATGTATTCGACAGTCTTGCATACTTTTTCTTGGGATTGATAATTGGGTACATGCACTAAGTGCATTTTTGGCTCTAGGCAGATGAGATATGAACTGAAGCAATTTGAGGTAATTTATGGCCGATTTCATGTATGTATCGGAGTCCTCAGTTTTTCCTTAAATCCCCTGTGCTATAAATTGGGAGTTGTCAACGGCGGGGGCATGTCCTTAAATTATGTGCATGGATGCATTATGTGCTTAATTTTCTTTTTTTTTTTTCCTGTTGAAGTTTTGTACGTTTTGAAGCGGTTCTAGCTGTGATATGGTTGTACGCAGTCAGCTGGGCTTTGAACAACAATAACAATAACAATCGGGGAATGTTCAACACCAGGGGCATATCCTTAGATGACATGCACGAATGCATTCTTACGTGTACTTAATTTTCTTTTCCGTTTTTTCCACAAAGTTTTGTATATATTTTGAGATGGTAATAGCCCTGATATGGGTCTGTGTTGTCCGCTGCTGTCGAAAATTTGATGACTACTATTTCCATTGTTTTCCAACGCTCTTTAATAGCCATGAAATATCTTTGGCTGTTAACTGAGATTATTATTATTATTAATATTATTATTATTATTATCATTATTATTATTACTATTAAATAATAATAATCATTGTTAGTTATTGTTTCAATGAAAAACTACTTCCATTGATACAGGATTACTCTGTGTCTGTGTGTGTCTGTGTGTCACTGTGTGTGTGTGTGTGTGTGTGTGTGTGTGTGTGTGTGTGTGTGTGTGTGTGTGTGTGTGTGTAAAATACTATGTAGGTCGGGGCTGGGGAAGATGAGGGTCGAGGGGGCGTTTGGAGTGTGTGTGTGTGTGTGTGTGTGTGTGCGTGCTGTGTTTGTGTGTGTGTGTGTGTGTGATGTGTGCATATGTGTGTGTGTGTATGGGGGGTGTGGATGGTGGGAGTGTACGGTGGCGAAAGGTGTGTGTGTGTGTTGGAACGTGAGCAAAGTTGTGAATGAATATTTGGAAGGTAACGCTGTAGGGGTGAATGTGGGAGGGGGTGGCTTGTGTGCCTTTGTTCGTGGGCTAAAATATAGTGCATGTAATCCAAAACAAGTGACTACCCGCGATCAAGCAAACAGGAACCAGAAAAAACACGGAAAAAAAATGAACGCGTATTTAATACAAGACAAGACATGCGCAAATTTTCGGAAGCGTAAGATTACAAACACCCGATACAAAAATTAGGAGAAAAAGACTGAAAGTTCCCTGCTGCTTGGTCCAATGTAAAAAAAAAAGGACCAAGCAGCTGGGAAGTTTGTATTTTTCTCCTAATTTTTGTATCGAGTGTTTGTAATCTTACACTTGACAAAGGCCAGTTCGCCGAAAATTTGGGCCGGCCTGTCTTGTATTAAATACACGTTCTTATTCTTCTGTGATTTTACTGGTTCCAAAGTGTATGTATGTAGGGGGGTGAGGATGAGTGCGTGGGGTGACGTGAGAGAGACTGACAGTGTGTGTGTGTGTGTGTGTGTGTGTGTGTGTGTGTGTGTGTGTGTGTGTGTGTGTGTGTGTGTGCGTGTGTGCGTTCGTTCGTTCGTTCGTGCGTGCGTTCGTGCGTTCGTGCGTTCGTGCGTGCGTGCGTGTGTCCCATGCGGGATAACCACAGTCGTTGGCATGGGGTTACGGTTTAGGTGTTAACAAAATTGAATGATTTTTTAAAATGCTTTGTTTTGTAGTCGCATTAACATGACAATAGACTTGACATGTAAAAAAAAAAAAAATGCAGCGGCCATTTTACATCAGAAATGTCGTTTAAAACAAAGCACGAAAACGGAGGCTTGCAAGGTTAACGGCGAGCATGGTTTTTGACTGTTGTCTTTTATCTTAAGCGGGTTGCCGTTTTTGACGTAATGTTAGCTCTGATATGACTCTAGTAGTCAGGTGGGCTATAAGCAATATGAACTTGAACCCAAGAACAGTACAGTAACCCGCGGACAGGACCACCACCTTGCCGTGGTCGGGGGGCTTGAGGTCCCAGTGATCCCTTGAGCTATGCCGACGGGGGCTACTTGGTAGAAAGCTTTGTGTTTTTTGAATGACAGTCCCGATAACCAAGGCTGTTGACGTGGACTGGACTCTAATCGGCATAATAAAATTAATGCCCCTGGTAGGGTTACCCACGTCGGACAGGTCAAGGGGGAGGAATGAGACGAAGCGTGGTCCCACCCTCATTTCCATTTTCTTCATGTCCATGTTCACGAGTGGTTGCCGTAAGCAACCCGTAATCCCAAACTTGAGGTACTTGGCGAGGGGATGAGTGACTGTACGATAGTCAGTCGTGAAAGTACACTGTCTGGTTTCATGCGGGACAGTTCCAGGCAGACGGACGCCAAGAGATTGGCCATCCACTGTCCCTTCCCCAGCACGGCAGCTCTCCTGGGGTGACCGAGTCATTTCTGCCATCGTTGAGCCTACGCTCATGTCAAAACAAAACAAACAAAAAAGAAAACGAGATAATGAAATTGACTGATTCCGAGGGCGAAACAAGACAGGCAACCGGTTTTTGGGCGGCGTGGCTAGTGGTGACGGGCATTGAGGAAAAAACTATCTGGAAATTGAGTCCCTTTGCCATACAGAAGGGATTTCAAGCCCTAATAGGAAACCCTATAACGATTAAAAAGCTGCAAAACGGAGACTACCTTGTGGAGTGCAAGGATAACAAGCAGTCCGATCACTTGCTGAAAGCATCAGTACTAGTTGATCGTGGAATAAAAGTCACTCCACACAAAGGACTGAACAACAGCAAAGGAGTCATAAGGTGCCCTGAGCTGACAGGAGTGTTGGAGGAGATCCGAATGGAACTGAAAAGCCAGGGCGTTGTAGAGGTATGCCGGGCCATGTTCCAGAAAGGATCCGACAAAATCCCTACAAACACGCTCTTTCTCACATTTTGCTCTCCTACTACACCCCAAGACTTGAAAGTTGGATACTTGAAGGTAAAAGTGTCGTATGTGCCATCACCAATGCGCTGCTTCCGTTGTCACAAGTTCGGCCACATCAAGGACAGATGCACAGAAACAGAAAAGTGTGCCATGTGCGCCAAGGAGGCACATGAGGGGAGATGCGACGATCCACTAAACTGCATAAATTGTGGAGGTAACCATCCATCATCTTCGAAAGATTGCCCCGTATGGCAAAAGGAACAAGCCCATCAACGCCTGAAAACTGAAAAAAAAACCCTACCTTTTCACGAAGCCAAAAGGTTGGTAGAGGGCAGCAGTTTGTCTACCAAAAGTTACGCGTCAGTAGTCAAAACAGTTCAAGTATCCATAGCCTGTCAGACAGAAATAACATGGACAAAGACGAATTTTGAAACATTGCAAGACACAAAGGCCCTCAGCGGGGGCGTTAAACCGCTGCCTCCCAGGCTGTTCAACAGCCAAAAGCAGTCAATGCTGGCAACCCAGGGAAACCCAGTCTCCCTGGTAAACCCGCCCTCCCGCCCCGGCCGTCCGGGAGCAGCTCCACAGGAAATGGAGTAGGGCCCAAAGTAATGCTGGTAGAAATGAAGAACCCTCCTCCAGCACTTAAAGGGCCTAAGCCCGGGCTTCCTGCAGGCAGGTCAGCCTGACGGTTTGACCGCCTGAAGAAAGCTGAACAAAAAACTGGAAAATAAGTACGCTCCATTGCAAGTTGAGGAGGACGAAACAGATATGGACTAAAGTGCCTTATATAATTACGCCAATAATGCAGTCTATAGTCCATTGGAACATACGAGGTGTCTACGCCAATCTAGAGGAGCTTCAGATACTTTGCCGTGACCTGCTGCCTGCTGTAGTGGCTTTGCAAGAAACATTAATACGCGAAGGAAAGAGTTTTTCATTAATGAATTTCAACATTGTTTCCAAACCCGCACAACCTAAAGATGGAGGAGTAACGGGTGGAGTATGTTTGCTGCTACATAGGTCTGTTTTGTTTAGTTCTATTAATCTGAACACCAGTTTGCAAGCAGTGGCGGCAAGGGTATCTCTAAACAAAACACTAACCATTTGCTCTGTATACCTCCCTCCATCTGTTGCTGTTACAAAAGAACTGGCTGATTTGATTGAGGAACTTCCCAAACCTTTTCTGTTGCTCGGCGATTTGAATGGCCATTCCCCGCTTTGGGGTAGTGAAGATACTTCAGCGCGAGGTCTCTTGCTTGAAGATGTCTTCTCCGATTTAAACTTATGCTGTTTAAACGATGGTTCTCCGACATATTTCCATCCTGCAAAAGGTGCACTTTCTTCTTTGGATTTATCAGTGTGTGATGCTTCGCTGGTTTTGGACTGAGTGGAAAATTCTGGAGGATCTCCACGGAAGTGATCATCTTCCAGTTTCTTAACAAATCCAAGCGTTGGACACGAGTCTCTACCGGAGCGCTTTGTTTTTCGTAGAGCTGACTGGGATTTGTTCGAGAGGGCTGTCCTGAGTCATTTGGAGAAAGAAAGGGTCCTACAGAGTGATGATCCAGTAGACACTCTAACTCAGATAATCCTGAGCTGTGCCAAACGAGCAATTCCCACGTCATCAAAGAAAGCGCACATGCCTAAAACTCCATGGTTTACCTTAGAATGTAAACGGATAAAACAAGTACGCAAGAAAGCTCAACGTCGCGTGTTTCAAAGTCCATCGGCGGACAATGTTCGAGCTCATCAAAAACTACGAGCAAAGTCAAAATACATCTTTAAAAGAAACAACAGTCCTGGAGAAACTTCTGCTCGAAACTGACATCCCGAACTCCTAAAAAGAAAGTATGGAAAATTATCAAACAAATTAAAGGGAAAAACACCTGTCCCTCTGTCCACCATCTGAAAGTGTCAGATTGTTTGATTACTGATAAAAAAGCCATCTCTAACATGTTGGTGTCTACCATCGAAAAGAACTCTTCCTCAGCAAATAAATCGGTGGTCTTCCGGAAACACAAATCGGTGAAAGAAAAGAGCTTGTAACTTCGTCTCTGATAACACAGAAGAGTACAATCTTCCATTGACATTAGGAGAATTAAAAGACGCTCTTGTGACTTGCTCCGACACTTCTCCTGGCTTGGATGAAGTTCATTATCAACTGGTGAAGCATCTCCCGGAAAAGGGTTTGGACATTCTGTTGAAAGTGTACAATTACATATGGACGACAGGATTCTTTCCTCCCTCATGGCGGAAAGCCCTGATCGTCCGTATACCTAAACTTGGAAAGGATGTATCTAATCCATCCAATTACCGGCCAATAGCCCTAACCAGTTGTCTGTGCAAAGTGATGGAGAAAATGGTCAATAAGAGACTGATGTGGAAACTGGAGAATGATGGCATCTTGGCCAAAGAACAATGCGGTTTTCGCAAGCACCATTCCACAGTAGATCATTTTAATTCGTCTTGAAACAACCATCCGTAATGCATTTCTGCAGAAACAGCATGTAGTGGCTATCTTCTTTGATTTAGAGAAAGCCTATGATACCACTTGGAAATCAGAAATTCTTATGGATCTACATGAATTGGGTTTTAGGGGTCACCTACCTACGTTTATCCAAAAGTTTTGGCCGATAGGCAGTTTCAAGTGCGGGTTGGTACTAATCTGGCGGACATCCATGGGCAAGAGCTGGGTGTACCACAAGGGAGCATTCTCTCTCCTGCGCTGTTCAGTCTCAAGATCAACAACATAGTCAAATCAGTACAGCAGGGCTCGGACTGCTCCGTTTGTGGACGATTTTGCAGTTTATGCAAGTGGAAGCTTCTATGCAGGCGTTCAGCGACGGCTGCAGTTGTGTGTAGATAAAATCCAGCAGTGGGCAGAGACAAATGGCTTTACCTTTTCCGCAACCAAAACACAGTGTATTCACTTTCATAACCTGCGAGAATTCTTTGCTGCTCCAGAAATTCGTCTGGGAAAGTGCATCATTCCAGCTGTAAAAGAAGCTAAATTTTTGGGATTGATTTTTTGATGAAAAGTTGAACTTTCTCAGTCATATCCAACATCTAAAAACATCTTGCCAGAAAGCTCTGAATATTCTTCGAGTTGTAGCTCATACAGACTGGGGTGCCGACAAAAAATGTTACTACACCTGTGCAGAGCTTTAATTCGCTCTAAACTGGACTATGGCTGTGTAGTATATGGGTGTGCGAGAGCGTCGTACCTAAAGACACTTGATCCCATTCACCATCAAGGGCTGCGCCTATATCTTGGTGCATTCAGAACAACTCCTGTGTATAGTTTGTATGCAGAGGCAGGGGAGCCCTCACTGAGCAACCGTAGACTGAAACTAAGTTTAAATTTCTGTTTGAAACTGTTCTCGGAACCGGAAAACCCAGCCTACGACTGTCTTCAAACCCAGATTTGAAAGTGACTTTGAAAAACATCCAAAAGTGACAACTCCTTTGGGGCTGTGTATCCGTCCCCATTTGGAAAAGGCAGATATAAATTTAGCAGTTAACTTCTCCAAGTTTCCAGATAGTCTTCACTGATGGGTCCAAGTGTGATGGTGTGGCTGCTGCTGCCTTCTGCTCCGAGATTCCCAATGGAGCATTTTCAAAACGTATTCCATCTGACAGTTCGGTTTACACTGCTGAACTGACTGCTCTGGTTTTAGCACTAAAAATGGTGTCCCAATCCAGAGTTTCTCATTTTTTCTGACCCCCTTTCTGCTTTGCAGGCAATCGCTTGCCGAAACATTAGTCACCCTGAACTTGTGAAGTTCTTTGAACTGTATTCTACTCTAGCAAATGACGGTTACGAGATTGTTTTTGCCTGAATTCCTGGCCATATTGGTATTGGAGGCAATGAAAAGGCCGATTACCTGGCCAAGAAAGCTACAGTGACAAAGATGTCTAAGTCCTTGATCCCTTACACAGATGTCAAATCGAAAGCACACTGTCACGTAAGAAATGTGTGGCAGGAGGATTGGAATTAACAGACAGATAACAAAGTTTTCCAAATCCACCCTAAGCTCAAAATTCTCCCATCTGCTGCAGGAAACCGTAAGAAAGAGACAGTGTTATGTAGGTTACGCACGGGTCACACATCCTACTCACTCACACCTTTTGAAAAATGAAGCAGCACCATGGTGTATACTGTGTGATGAGCCTTTGAGCATCCGACACCTCCTCCTGGATTGCTGGGACTTGTACGATGTGAGACAAAAGCACTACACGCAGATTCCTTAAAGGAGCTGTTCCGAGACGTCCCTCCTGATGCAATATTCCAGTTTTTACAAGAGATCAATAGATATTTCACTTGATGTAATTTTACGTGTTTTTCTTTGACATTTTAGATTTGCAAGGTTGACGGTGAGCATGGTTTTTTTATATATATATTTTTTTATCTAAACGGGTTGTTCTTTCCTTTTTGACGTGGTGTTAGCCCTGATATGGCTCTAGTGGTCGGCTGGGCTGTAAGCAATATGAATTGAATTGAATTGAATAGATTTGCAAGGTTGACGGTGAGCATGGTTTTTATCTTAACGGGTTTTTTTCTTTTTGACGTGGTGTTAGCCCTGATATGGCTTTAGTGGTCGGCTGGGCTATAAGCAATATGGATTGAATTGGCAGAGATTCAGTTCTCTGTGAGGGACCTGGCCAACACCCAATCCTTTGAGAAACAGTTACTCGAGCCATGTGTTGCAGGGAGTTTGGGGTAGAAGCTGCATCCTTTATGTCTATAGCATGTCTTTCATTTATTTTTATCAAATCGAGAGACTCCCAGATTCACAAACTTTTCAGTAAATGCACTAATCCTATCCAGCATTCCGTGTGTATCTGCTCCACGAGCCAGCAAAAGTTGGACAATCCGCAAATTACCAGATCCAAAGGCACTCAAGGGGCAGACAGAATCACCACTGAAGTCCTGATTCTCAGAGCTGATGTCTCTCTGAAAGGTAGACAAGCCTGCCGCGATACACAGACGAGCAAATTTCACTTTGTCTTGATCAGAAGACGAGCAGTCTACTGCTAAATCCAACATTGTCTGATGTCCAGACCTGCTTATACGGCCATGAACTGTTGTAGGATCAACCCGGCAGATCACTGCCTCCACAATGTCACTCACACCACTCTTGATGGCATGCCTGAGGATCACACCAAGGATTTGGGCATTAGCACATCTAGACATGAGCAGTCTGTCTGCAGGCTGCCTCTGATTAGTGCTCTTTTCAAGATACAGTATCACAATCTGATTCTGGCAGTTGGCGAGATGTCCCTGAATGTATCTCCAATCAGAACTGTGCATCACAAGCGCCCCATTCATTCGGCCCCCAGACATTGGCACTGAGGTATACATCCTTCCTCAGAGGCAAAGCCATCGATAGGCCTAATAGTGTTGATCAAAATCGCCGCAGCCGCCATGTTCGGTTTGAGTCGAAGATGTAATCTTCCTTTTCATTGGCTGTGTTTTATGCGTACGACGATTATGTTGTCTCTGGTATGACCACTCTAAGGAAACATGTATCACCTAGAAACTCCGCATGTCAACCAAGAAAACCCGTTTCAATATGATAGTATACAATCTGATATTGTTTCTAAACTGAGAACTATGAAAGCAAAACGGAAAACAGGAAACAACCAAACATCTAAAAAAACCAACCTTCCTGGTGGAACAGTGACACAGAGACTGCCTGGAAAAAAAAAACGAGCTGCTGTAAAAGCCTGGCAAAAACACAAGAGTACACCACTCAGACATTGAGAGCATTATAAAAAAGGGACGAGTATAAACGGAAACATGGATGAAAAACAAAAAAACAAAAAACAAACAAAAAAAAAACAAAAAACAAAACAGAATGGTTCAAACCACATAGCCCAGGAAGCAAAAGACAATAAATGGACATACTCGTAATTATGTGAAAGACTCGGTGCTGATACAACACAGTCACAATTCTGGCAGTTCTATCAACAAAGGAAGGGAAAACCACAAACACCACGATACCAGCCACAAACACCACGATACCAGATATCACCAACACAGATGGAACCATATTAAGAACAAACGAAGAGAAAGGACAAGCCATACTAAAGCGTTTCATACAACAAAGTGATGAGAAAAGTCTTGAAAAGAAAATTCATTGTGGACCTAAACAGAAAACTGGATCGTTTGTACCATGCATCTGAAATCATCACCATTATCATTATTATTACTATTATTATTGTTGCAATTATCTTCTTCTTTCCCCCGAGGGGATGTCGGGAAGTCTTTCAGTATAAACAATATCCCCACCTTCTGGAAATTCTGTGCCGGAAATATATTTTCTGTCCCATTTTTTGTTTCTGCCTTGTTCTTTTACTTTGTGTCACTTTCCCCCTATCATTTTCTGCCTTGCTGGTCCATTTACCTGAATGTGTTCGATAAAGTCTTGCGTACTTTCTATTTAGGAGTGATAATTGGGTACATATATTAAAGAGTATTTTTGACTTCAGGGGAATGAGATAAGCGAAAGCAATTTTAGGTAGTTTAAGCCCGTTTTTATGTATAAGTGTCCTTAGTTATGTTTAAATTTGTATTCAGGTGTTTTCAATCCCCTGTGCGATAAATTGGTGTGGTCAAGGTCATCTCCTTAGATTATGTGTGTAAATGTATTGATATGTGTACTTAAGTTTCTTTTCATTTTTTTCCTGTTGAAGTATTTTGTATGTTTTGAAAGTTATAGCCCTGATATGGCTCTACGCAGTCAGCTGGGCTTTAAACAAAAATAACAGTAACAACGATTATTATTATTATCGTCTTCTTCCACCTGTGGGGATGCCAGGGGTTCTTTCTGTATAAATTAACCCCCATCTTCTGGAAATTTTGTGCCAGAAATTTCTTCTTGTCTGTCCTTTTTTTCGGCCTTGTTCTTTTCCTTCCTATCATTTCTTCCTATCTTTTTAAATGTATAAATAAAATAAAATGGAGAACGGTAGTTGGACGGGTTGGATTGGGGCAGAGAGGAGACGGAGGAAAAAGTCATAAATAGGTGTTAGAATAGTAAAATGGAACGAAATCTTAACTCTAACATTAATAACAATTAACTTAAACAATGTGAAGGGAAAATTTAACCCTAAAACACAAACTGCATAAAGTTAAAGTAATGCATTAACAGGACTGTGAACTAATGATTCTGAAATTCGAAGTAACAAAGATTGATCTGGTGTTTTTTGAAATGAGTTTCAGAATAGTTTTTTTGTGTAAACATTTTCAGTAGAAAAGAAACGTAGCATTTTGCAATGAAATAAACGGTGAAACAATGTGAACTGTTTTCCGCAAATACACTTGACAATTTTACAATATTTTGTTTTCAATGCGTTTAGCTGAATACGAGAACGAACAGCAATAATCGATCGCAAATCATACATGGAAGAATACTGCATTTTTTTGTATAATTTTTTTTTTGTATTGTCTATATGAAGACAGTGATGTCTGGGTGTCTGTGTCTCAAAACCCGAATGTGTTGTTAAGGACAATAAAGGCAGTGTGTCTCTGCCCCCCCCCCCCCCCCCCCCCCCCCCCAGTTTTTTATATTTTAGTTGAGGACGGTGATGTGGGTGTCTCGTTGTATTTGATACTTGCAAGGTTTACGTTGAGCATAGTTTTGAACCGTTGTCCTTTATCTTAATGTGGTTTTTTTTTAAAGTGGTATTGGCCCTGATATGAACTGCATTTTAGACTTATAAAGTTAACAGTGAGCCTGAGTTTTGACTGTTACTTTTTAATCTTAACCTGGTGTCATTTTTGAAGTGTAAGCCCTGATGTGGCTCTAGCAGTCGGCTGGGCTTTAAGCAATATGAAGTGAAACTATGAACTGAACTGAGCATGGTTTTTAACTGTTGTCTTTTATCTTAACGATGTCTGTTTAAAGTGGTGTTGGCCCTGATGTGAATTGCATTTTAGACTTGTCAGTTAACGGTGAACATGGTTTGTAACTGTCATCTTTTATCTTAACCTGGTTGTCGTTTTTGACGTGGTACTAGCCCTGATGTGGCTGTAGTAGTTGGCTGGGCTGTAAGCAGTATGAACTTGAACTAGAATATGGATGTCTGTCTCGCATATGTTGTAATGTCAGTGAGGACAGTGATACGGGTGTGTCTGTCTCGCATTGCAATTATGTTGTGTTGCAGATGGGGACAGTAAAGTCTGGAGGTCTGTATAACACAGCACGACAGACAGACGCTGAGTTGGCGCTTTCTCTCTTAGTCCTTTGGGTTTTGAAAGAAACGTTGAGATGGATCGATCTATCTCGAGTGTGTGTGTGTGTGTGTGTGTGTGTGTGTGTGTGTGTGTGTGTGGTGTGTGGGTGTGTGTGTGAGTGTGTGAGAGAGAGAGAGAGTGTGTGTATGAGTGTGTGTGTGAGAGTGAGAAGAGAGTGCGTGCGTGCGTGTGCGTTCGCATGTGCATTCGCGTGTGCATGCGTGCGTGCGATCTCGCGCGCGCATGAGTGTGTGCGTGCCTGTGTGCGTGCGCGCGTGTGTGTTCTTGTGTTTAATAAGTCAGCAGACTGAACCGTAGACTTGAGATCTGGTATGTCGAGTTCAATGCTTGCCCGCACCATAAACACAGAATTGCTATCTATCTAAAAATTCCAGTCGTTCTGATGGTGACAGTATATGACTGATTCTGTTCCACCCCCCATTCCAGTACTTTGCAGATTGGTTGGTTCTGTTTATAAAGTTATGGACACAAGATATGACATGCTTTCACACGTATGGGAAAGATTTCAAAATACATTTCAGACTTGAAATGATAATCATGAACTTATGTGAGACAAAAGCACCACATGGCGGCTCCTTAAAAAAACCTCTTCCGAGACGTCCCTCCTGATGCAATTTTCCAGCTTTTATAAGAGATCAGTAGATTTCACCTGATATGATTTTACGGCTGTTTTTTTTTAATTGCATTTTAAGCTTGTAAGGTTAACGGTGAGCATGGTTTTTAACTGTTGTCTTTTATCTTAATGGGTTGCCTTTTTGACGGTGTCAGCCCTGATATGACTAGTAGTCAGCTGGGCTATAGCAGTATGGACTTGAATTTAATTGTGAACTTAGTTTTTAAATGTTGTCTTTTATCTTAATAGGTTGTCTTTTTTGACGTGGCGCTAGCCCTGATATGGCTCTAGTAGTCGGATGGGCTGTAAGGAATATGTACATGAACCTTGTACAACATCAAAACCTGGTCTGTTCACTGCCCATCTTAATGCTCCAATCATTCTGATGCTGTCTGTTTTTACATGATGCAAAATGTTTTTCTGTTCCAGTAAAATGCAAACGATCATGTTTTTGACATTGTTTGCACTATACAAGTGAACTAATTATTATTGCTGTTGTTTTTCTTCTTTTTGTTCTCCTTCTTACAAGTAGTAGTAGTAGTGTTAGTAGTAGTAGTAGTAGTAGTATCAAATAGTAATAAGTGGGCTGGCTGACTTCAGTCCTAATCTATAACATAAAACATGGCCTGTACATTGCCCATCCAAATGCTACAGTCATTCTGGTGATGTAAGTTTAGTGTTTCGTATGTCATATCTCCTGTCCCTCCCCTCTCTCTATTTCAAAACTGTTCCACGGTGCACAGGTTTGGGGAAGATTCAGGAGGGTCGGCCAGATAATAGATGTCAGATTGGGTGGAGTGCATATGGACTTGTCCGAGCGCAATGAATCCTGTTTGAGTTAACTGGAAGCCTAGACTATCTGCTTGCAGTCTCTCACTGTTCTTGCTGTCTATGGTAAAATGTGCGACTGTGGATATGGCTTGATCGTGCTCCTTGGTTTAAGACCCGAGCACAGGCAGACATTGGTATGGCTGACTTTTTTTTCTTTTTTTTTCTGTCTTGCAGCAACACTTTGACATTTTCATCTGCACAGGACATGCGCACCAGCTCCCACTTTAGTAGGTTTCCTTTCCGTCGATTGGGTTTGCTTCGTCAGTTTTCGAATCTCCGCCACTTGGGTTTGCTTCCTCCGTTTTCGAGTCTTCAGACATTGGCTGCCTGTCGCGTGACCTTTGTGTTGACATTTGTGAAAGAGTCTGGACTTGACAGTGTAATGATTGTCCTCAGACAACTTCGTATGCGCTCTGTCTATTCCGCCGTCTGACATCCGGCAGGCTCCCCAACGCAGGAAGATTGGAACAGTCTGACGAAGTTTTCCACTGACATGATTCTGGGTCGCAATCACCACCTTCTGGTGTTTGGCTGCTGGCTTCAGGAAATCGGACCAAGGTAAGGGGTTGGATCTAAACAGCAGGAAGACTGACGTCATGGTGATCAGTGAAAAAAACATGAAATCTCCTCATGCAAAATAACAGCAAACGGCACAACCTTGAGACAGGTTGATACATTTAAATACCTGGGAACGATCATTCCACCAGGTGGCAGATGCACATCAGAAATAGCCAGTAGAATCGGCCAAGCAAAAACAACATACAAGAAGATGGAGAGCATTCTTATCAACAAATGCCTATCAATTAACATCAGGAAGAGAGTTCTTGAATGTTATATAGAACCAATACTGTTGTACGGTTGCGAGGCGTGGACAATCAACAAGCAAAGCCAGAACAAGATTGAGGCAGCCAAGATGTGGTTTCTAAGAAGGATGTTGAGATCCATGGACAGCAAAGAAAACAAACGAGACAGTCTTGATGGAGGTAGACACAAGTAGATCACTCATAAGGAAGATTAGGAAAAGGCGGGCAACATTCATCGGCCATTTTATGAGGAGGGGGGAATTGGAACACCTGGTCACAACGGGAAAGCTGGAGGAAAGAGAGCACCGTGTAGACCCAGGGAGAAGATACTAGACGGACTTGCAGAGTGGCTGAAGACAAGGAGGGTGGAAGAGATGCTTGACAACAAGAGATGGAGACAGATGGAAGTCCATAATCGCCAACACCATGCGGCAAGGCACCTGATGATAATGACCCACCACCATTGGGTGTTTGGCTGCCGACTTCAGGAAATCACATTTGATGACTGTAGGGAAAGTACTGGTGACAGCTAAGAAATACAGCAAACTTGGGATCCCTTTGGGGGCATGTCAGACGTAGTTGAAAAGCAAAATAAGTTGCGTCTGGGGCATTATGTATGGCCGGTTTTATGATTGAACAAAGATCCTTGACATTTGGTAAAAACGTATCCCTTACACAGATGTCAAATCGAAAGTACACCAGTTCCGTGAAAAATCTGGTAGGAGGATTGGAATGAACAGACAGATAACAAACTTTTTCCAAATCCACCCTAGCCTGAAAGAAATTCTCCCATCTGCTGCAGGAAACCGCAAGAGAGGGACAGTGTTATGTAGGTTACTCACTCTTACCTTTTGAAAAATGAAGACGCACCATGGTGTATACCGTGTGATGAGCCTTTGAGCGGATAACACCTCCTCCTCGATTGCTGGGACTTGTACGATGTGAGTCAAAAGCAATACACGGCGGACTCCTTAAAGAAGCTGTTCCGAGACGTCCCTCCTGATGAAATATTCCAGTTTTTACAAGAGATCAATAAATTTCACTTGATGTGATTTTACGTGTTTTTCTTTAATGGCATTTTTGATTTGCAAGGTTGACGGTAAGTATGGTTTTTATCTGTTTATCTTAACGGGTTTTCTTTTTGACGTGGTGTTAGCCCTGATATGGCTCTTGTGGTCGGCTGGGCTATAAGCAACATGAACTGAACTGGTAAAATCGTTACGAGATTCCCATTCCGTAGTGTTTTGACCTATCGTGAGGATAGTTGAGCTGGCCCCAGGGCGGGCTTTTCATTAGAGAGATGGAGGCCACGAGTATGTCAAAGGATGGCTCTTTTATTTCTTTTTGTCCAGTGGCTGGGCTGGATCTGGCAGGTGTGCGTTGTGTGGTAAATGTTCTGGGGTTCTTTATCTCCATACCTTGCCATTGGGTTTGTAAACAGGGTAACTGGGTCCTGTAGCACATGGACAGCCCCCCTCCCCCCCTTAGCTTGGCGAAATACCTACTGTGGTGATGACGGGGAAGGTCGGGAGGTGATTGTCTGGCCAGTGATGAGGCAGTATTGCTCTGGGTCACGCCCAGCACCCTCGGGGATTTCTTGATACCGGTATGTTATCAACAAAGACGTGGCTCGGCGTCTTACCGAGTCTCACTGACGTTGCGCTCTATTGTCGCCAAGCAAAGCTGAAGCTACCCCCAAAACCCATTGTTGAGGAGTACAAGGCTGAAAAGATCAGACTTCTTAGCATGCTTAAAAACTCGGGAGATTCGGTTGTAAGATCAATCCAGCCCAAGCTGAGGATTGGTAGGAAATGGAAAGTCCAAGAGGTACTGGTCGCAGCGAAGGAAAGCCTCGGTCATACAAAATAGGTGGGAACACGCAGACCAACAGGCAGGGACTGGGATCAACAAAAATGGAATGGTGGTTAAACGCCAACAGAAAAGCAAAAAGAGAAATGATAATACAAGAAATGATGAAAGAAGAGCATTTCTCCTCTCCTGGCACAACTTCACTGGCTCCCTGTATCAAAGCGCATACAGTACAAACTAGACACCATGTGCTACAAAAGCCTCAATAACGCAGCCCCCCGATTACCTGTCAAGCCTACTTGAGATCTATCTTCCCTCACGTACCCTCCATTCTGCCTCTGATCCTCTGACTTTTCGCTTTCCACGCACTAAGCTCAATACCTATGGTCCACGAGCCTTCTCTGTTTCTGGTCCACTCTCCTGGAACAAACTTCCTGTCTCAGTCCGTCAGCAACCTACTTTTGTCTCCTTCAAGTCCGCTCTCAAAACTCACCTTTTCTTCTTTGCATGAAAATCTGACCTCACTCATCCCCCTCTGCAGCCTGTCTCCGCTCGGAGTGGAATCGCATTGTAATATATATTTGTATATAATATGCTCTATGATTTTCCATTGCTTTTATTCTTTTTCCTCATTTATAGCCATGTGTGAGTGCGTGTGTGTGTGCGCGCGTGCGTGTATGTTCAGTGCTTAGATTTGATTTCTATCAAGATTTTGCGCTGTATAAATATTATTATTATTATTATTATTAAGAGGACGCAGTAAGAATCCAGAAGGCAGTCCAGCAAGGCCCAGAGGGGCAGTGGACAATACATTTGTGGAAAATGCACTCCAGTGAAATTTAAGCTGGAATGACCTGTGGCATATGGCCCCTTTCAAAATCAGTTTCATCTTCAGATCTGTGTATGACCTGCCCCATTTTAGACTTGTAAGGTTAACTAACAGTGAGCATGGTTTTTAACTGTTGTATCTTAACCTGGTCGTTTTTGACGTGGTGTTAGCCCTGATGTGGCTCAGGTAGTCGGCTGGGCTATAAGCAAATATGAACATTTAGGACCTCCTGCTCTCGATTACTAATTTGGTAAAGTGGAAGAAATCAGATGCCCTGCTTGCCCGCTTTGCCAGGGCAGACAGACAGTGGAACATGTTCTGAGCTCATGCAAGTTAGCGCCAACCCAAGGAAGGTAAAGATGGAGGCACAATCGAGTGCTTCAAGAGATCGCACAAGTTATCAGTGCTGCCAGGGGGGAAAAGCTTGCCACCAAAAGCTCCCAACAACCTTCAACACCGCAGGAGGCAGCAAACTGTGGCCTGAAAAAACATGCGATGCTCAGAGCATGGAAGTGGGGTCTACTGGATGGAGCAGACGACTGGGAGTGCATAGATCTATCGCAACGGGAAAAAAAAAACACCCAGAAAGCATCAGCAAGAGTGTCATGAGACCGGTCATAGTTCAACACTTCCATTCATCAAAACAAACGAGTCTTGAGCTCACTGTACCATAATTGAAAGTAGGATAGAGGAAGCCCATATCTACATATTGAAAAGTGTGCCAGTCTAGCCAGCAACTTGAGGACGTCTGGTTTTCAGGTCAAATTCTTCGCCATGGAGGTTGGAGCGAGGGGGTTGAAAGACAATTCAGCCTATAACCTCATGAAACAGCTATCGGTTTTTGTGAGAGAGAGGACCAGAGCCCTCAAGGCAGTGGCATAAACAGCGGAAAAGAGCTCCAGCTGGATCTGGACCAGGAGGAACGAAAGAGAGCTTCATAGGGTTAAAAAAATCCCCTGTTGCTGGTGACCGATAGCTAAGTGGTTAAGACATCCGTCGCAGTGATGTCTGACGATGTCAATCTGCCTATGTCTCTGTCTCTCTGCTTGTTTGCCTGTTTCTGCCTGTCTGCCCCTCTGTCTTTTCTCTGTCTCTTTCTCTCTCTCTTTGCCTGTCTATCTCTGTGCATCTCTCTCTCTGTTTATATATCTTGTTTCTGTCTCTCTGTTTATATCTCTTGTTTCTGTCTGTCTCTTTATCCCCCTGTCCATGTCTGTCTTTCTGCCTCTGTGTGTATATGTGTGTGTGTGTTTTAGTCTGCCTATCTTTCTTGTCTGTTTCCTCTGTCTCCGTCTTTCTGCCTGTCTCTTCTCTTTCTCCGTCTGTCTCTTTGGCAGTACCTGTGTGTCTGTCTGGCTGCCTGTTTGCTTGATTGTCTGTCTGTCTGTCTGTCTGCTGAATCAATCTGACTGTGGACGCTTCTGTTTCTGTCCTGTTTCCGTTGCTATCTGTGTGTTTTTGTCTGTCTGGTTGTCTGAATGTCCGTCTCTTTCTGCTTCCATTTGTCTTTGTCTTTCTGTGTCTCCGTCTGTCTATCTCTCTCTGCCCCCCGTCTTTTCATCCGTACATGTGTTGATGTATCTGTATCTGTTGGCATATCTCTCTGTCTCTGTCTCTCTGACTCTTGTCTCTGTGCCGCCATCTCTCTTTCTGTCTGTCTGTTTCTGTGCTTCTGTCTGGTTATGTCTCTGTGTCTGTCTTCGTCTCTGTCTGTGTCTGTCTTCGTCTCTTTGTCTCTTTTTCTGTCTCTTTCTGTTCCTACCTGTCTGTCTCAGTCTGTCTCTGCTGTACCAGCCATGGAGTATGAACACTATTTTATATGCTGATACCGCTAAACCACAGCGATGTCGACAGATCATAGCTACCTTTTATGGGCAGGTTATGGACCTGTTGAACTTTTTCTTTACACACACCCACCCACATACCCACCCACACACACCCACACACAGACTTGCACACACACATACACGCACGCACGCACGCACGCACGCACAACACACACACACACACACACGCACACGCACGCAACACCACACCCATACACACGCACACAAATCCGACACACACATAGCACACACACACACACACGCACGCACACAAATCCCACGACACACGCGCGCGCACACACACACACACACACACACACACACACACACACACACACACACACACACACACACACACACACACACACACACACAAATCTCACAACACACATGCGCGCGCGCGCGCACACACACACACACACACACACACACACATACACACACACACACAAGCAGGCTCGGAGAAAGAAAAAAAAAACGATTTTTATAAAAGTAGAACTCGGTCGATTACGATTAAACGAAAGACTATGTCCTCATTTCTTGAGGGTTAAACAACGTCGGTTTGTTGAAACACTAAATGAAAATGGATGTCCGATACTTTAGAGAGAGGGAGAGAGGGGGGCAGGAGGGAGAGAGGGGCAGGGAGAGAGAGAGGGGGCACGGGAGAGGGAGAGAGAGGGGCAGGGGAAAGAGGGAGAGAGGGGCAGAGAGGGGGGTTCAGGGGGAGAGAGAGGATGAGAGAGAGAGAGACGGAGAGGTAAAAATTCTGCGGCCTGGAACTACGAGATTTATTCTAAGAAGTTTGAAATTAGAAGCTTCTTCAAAAAAGGATTCGTTGTGTTTCTACAATTCCATATACGCTCCACCCAATCTACCATCTGTTAACTGGCAGTGTCTTTGACCCTGAATACCCCCCCCCCCTCCCCGAAGGCACTGCCAAGGACTTGAAATAGACTGGGGAAGATGGGGGTGGAGAATGGGAATTGTGACACAACAGGCTGACAACACCAGAAAGATTTTGGAGCATTAAGATGGGCAGCGAACAGGCCAGGTTTGGGGATTGAACTGTAGAGGTCAGATCTTTGAGTCGACGTGATGTTAGCCCTGATATGGCTCTGGTAGTCGGCTGGGCAACATTTATAGGCCAATTTATGAGGAAGGGGGATTTAGAGCACCTGGTCACAACGGGAAAGCTGGAGGGAAAGAGAGCACCAGGTAGACCCAGGGAGAAAATGCTGGACGGACTTGCAGAGTGGCTGGGGACGAGGAGGGTGGGGGAGATGCTAGGGGCAACGAGAGATAGAGACAGATGGAAGTCCATGATCGCCAACGCCATGCGGCAAGGCACCTGATGATGATGAGTCGGCTGGCTGGGGACGAGGAGGGTGGGGGAAATGCTAGGGGCAACGAGAGATAGACAGATGGAAGTCCATGATCGCCAACGCCATGCGGCAAGGCACCTGATGATGATGATGAGTCGGCTGGGCTATATAAGCATTATGAACTGAATGAACATGTCTCGGTCTTTGGTTCAACAGTCATCCAGTCCGCTAAAAACTATGGCCCTCCCCAGTATTAAACATACGACTCTTGCGTTACGAGCATGGCCTCCTAACCGACTTAAAGAGCTACTAAAAACAAAACAAAACAAAAAAAATGGCAGACGTGGTTATGGGGTTGGGATGGGGGGGGGGGGGGGAGGTGGTGAGGGGGAGTGAGCCGTTCAGTCAATGCGACTATCAACTGTAGGTGGCGTTTCAGTCTGGTGATATTGATGACACGCTCACGGTTACAGCACCCATATGTCAATAGGGTGGACAGGGTGCGGTGTGTGTGTGTGTGCGCGTGTGTGTGTGTGTGCGCGCGTGTGTGTGTGTGTGTGCAAATACTGGTTTCTGGACGACTTTATATTGGCCCCACCCAACAACGTTACGTGATGGGTGCTGACTCTAATTATTATTTGTATCGACACTGAATGAGCGCTGCCAGACTTGGACTTAAAACATTGGACAGAAAGATCACAATCTGTGAGATGCACCAGTCGCCGTGGTGTAGTGGTTAACGCAACGGACTACCGACTGGAAGGTTGTGGGTTCGAATCCCATCAGTACCATCAAAAATTATTGTGGGATTTTTCGGCTCTAACCGGCTCCTACCCAGAGTTGGGCGTGCTATGGGCTCATTGGGAAGACTGGAACCACACAGTCGAATCTCATCCACTTAGCGGATGCGTCATTGAGGGTGTTGCTCAAATCTTCTGGCCAGCACCGCAGGTGTCTGTATCTCTCGGGCCTGGTTGACGCCAGGATATATTATGATAGTAGGCGTAGAGTACAACCCTGTCATGCAGTCTCAATCCTAGATGGAACTCCACAGCATCATGATTATCATCCACATCGACATCATCATCATAGCATAATAAAAACTGTTTCAGCTTCTGTGGCCATTAAAGTGGCGTAGAAAATGAGACGAGGGGAAAAAAAACCCATCTGTGAGATGCTGTATCTTAAAAGAGTGGCGGGCAAGACCAAAAGAGACATGAGTAGAAACAGAGAGCTGAGAGATGGTTGGAACAACACTTGTCAACCATTACATCACACAACAGTGGAGTAAGTGGTTTGGCCACCTAACCAGGGAAGCCAGTCAACCAGCTAGCCTTTCCGGCTTACACCACCAGATGCCAGTCAACTAGCCAGCCCTTCCAGCTCACACCAGATATTTCACCTGATATGACTTTACGGTTGTTTTTCTTTAACTGCATTGTATATAGACTTGCAAGGTTAACGGTGAGCATGTTTTTTAACGGTTGTCATTTATCTTAACGGGTTGTCGTTTTTGACGTGGTGTTAGCCCTGATATGGCTCTAGTGGTCGGCTGGGCTATAAGCAATATGAACTTGGATCTGTACAACACCAGATGCCAATCAACCAGCCGGCCCTTCCAGCTTACAAAACCAGATGTCGGTCAACCAGCCGGCCCTCCCAGCGTAGAACATCAGATATCAGTGAACCAGCCGGCCCTTCCAGTTTACAAAACCAGATGCTGGTCAGTCAGCCAGCCCTTCCAGCTTACAACACCAGAAACCAACCAACCAGCCAGAGCCCCCCCCCCCACCCCACCCCCCCCCGGGATAAAATGGAGTTGGTGAGTCCGGCTTTTGTTTCAAACGGAACAATGCTAGAAAAGTGAGCGACGAGTTATGGCTTTACCAAATGTGGATCTGTGTGGCCCCAAGCGATGCACAATTATCTCGCTCTAAATTCGATGAATGATAAACTACTTCAGTGTGACAGAGATGAAGTCAACATTACTTCCACATGATTGTTGCCCAAGGCAAAAAAGTGGTGATAGAATGGGTTGATGTCCTGGAGATTGTGTGTGGGTGCGTGCGCGCGCGCGCGCGCGCGCGCGTGTGTCTGTGGTGTGTGTGTGTGTGTGTGTGTGGTGTGTGTGTGTGGTGTGTGTGTGTGTGTGTGTGTGTGTGTGTGTGTGTGTGTGTGTGTGTGTGTGTGTGTGTGTGGTGTGAGAGAGAGAGAGAGAGAAATGGGTCAGTTATTTTTCGTATGTTTGTAAGAATCCATCCAAAAAGGAGCATATGGATTCCCCAATTTGGATATCTCGACAGATTAAAAAAAAAAGATGTTCGCAAAACATGTCTGAGAGAGTGGATACGGTGCAAATAATCAGAACACACGGCAGCCGCAGACTTACGACCCAGCTCTCTGTGAGTAGGCAGCACTTGACATCTCGCACAGCAATCTGAATCAGACATGAGACTCGGATGACTGGCAGCAAACCGTAGATGATGTCCTGCAGATTAAAACGTCGTGGACCTGACCTCGGTGATATCAATCATCAATAGATTTACGTTTGTTTGATGAACTCATGCTATAGCGACAGACCTTGCACTGCCAACACATAATTTCGTGCAAAGGCTCTTACACAAAGGTGTGGCTCTGGAAGATACAAGACTCTGGATTCCTGGCCATGTTGGTATTGGAGGCAATGAAAAGGCTGACTGCCTGGTCAAGAACGCCACAAGGGGAAAGATGTCTAAATCCTTGGTTCCTAACAGAGATTTAAAATCGAAAGTACACAGTTACGTGAGAAATGTGTGGCAGGAGGATTGGAATGAACAGTTTCCAAATCCGCCCTAGCTGGAAAGAAATTCTGCCATCTGCTACAGGAAAGAGTAAGAGACAGTGTTATGTAGGTTACGCACGGGTCACACATCCTACTCATTCGTTCCTTTAAAAAAAGCGACGAAACAACGTGGTGTATACCGTGTGACGAGCCTTTGAGTATCGGACATCTCCTCCTTGATTGCTGTGATTTGTACGATGTAAGACAAAAGCACTACACGGCAAACTTCTTGAAGAACCTTTTCCGAGACGTCCCTGCTGATGCAATTTTTCAGTTCTTACAAGAAATCAATGATTTCACCTGATATAATTCTACGTCCGTTTGTTTTTTTAAATTGCATTTTAGACTTGCAAGGTTAACGGTGAGCATGGTTTTTAACTGTTGTCTTTTATCTCTTAACCAGGTTGTCGTTTTTGACGTGGTGATAGCCCTGATATGGCTCTAGTAGTCGGCTGGGCTAATATAAGCAATATGAACTTGAACTTGAAGCAGATACAAGACTAGTATAAGAAAAAAAAAAAAACCGGTTAGGTAGGACCTCAGGACCTGGTAAGCCGTGGGCTTATGTGCAGGCTTTAGGCTTGTGCCCTGATCATTCTGGATCTTCTCCATTACATGGCATATCCGACATTAGTGCGTATGGAATTCAGTCCGAGCACGGAGACGTCATCTTGAGAAACTGAAACTAAAATTGTGGAAATTTACTCGGGAAACAGAAAACACGAAAAAACACCACACACACACACACACCACACACACACACACACACACACACACACACACACACACACACACACACACACACACCCCCCCCCCCCCCGAGAACGCTTATCTAATACATAACAGAAGACGGGCACAAACATTCGTTCAACTGGCCTATGTCAGTCATATGCCAAAGACCACAACAATGAACAAAAACACAAAATCTTGGAGAGAACCAGAGAAAACAATGGCAGAATGATTCAGACATTCACCTGCCAGTAACCAAACTCGAGGTTCCAGGGTTCGTTACACGCTGAAACCTCGACTTCTCTCCTCAGTTTGGCCGGAAAATCGAACTGAACATCTAGTCCTTTGGAAGGGAGGCGAGAATCGAGTTGGATCCTTGTGCCTTCTGGCCTGCGCACACTAAAAGATCCTATGGCAGTTGAAAATTGTGAAGAACGGGCATTCGCCTGGATGCTCTGGCATAAAATGTTAGAGAAGTTCATTTCCTAGATCAATCCCCTTGAAGATCAATTAACCTTCTTGCCTTTCTGAAGTAAAAAAAAACAAAAACGGGTGGCGCTTCACCGCGGCGACACGTCTCAGTGGGCAGAAGTGCCCGAGTTTTACATGTTCAAATCCATTGTGACAAAACGAATATGAACAATGAATGATAATGTTGAGTGGGCAAAACAACCGCCGCGAGACTTCCGTTAACTTTTGTGTTAATACCAAAGAAATAAGAGGGAAGCAGGGAGAATTTTTATGATATTAATTAAAGAATATAACTATTGAGAGTGACGCAGGAATTATCTCCCATATTGCAGAACTTCTCAAATCCACCACAGTTTGCGCTAACCATTCAGCTAGCATAGAAGCAGATACAAAGCACAAAAACCGTAAGCTCAGAACACTCCTCAAAATGTTAATGTTTTGCTTTTCCTTTTTTTTTTCTTTTTTTTTTAACTTAACAAGTGCTAGTTAGCCAAAGATTTGCGCCTGTGGTGTTTTTGGTGTATTGGATAACAGTCTTCATTCTGCTTTTCGTATGATTCTGGTTCTTGTCTGTCAAAGGGTGGCAGTCACTTTGACTAGATATTTCTTAGTATTTGAGTCTGCGCAAAACCGTATTTGCTGGCAAAGTTTTGAAATGGGGAAAGGGTGGGAACAGGACTTACGTAAACACTGAGCTGGCACCACCAGAATGATGGAAACATTTAAAGATGGGCAGCGAACAGGTCAGTTTTTTAACGTTGCGGGCTAGGATTGAACTCGAGAATAAGATCTTTAGTGTATTGCTGATCAACCCGATGTATCAAAAGAACCAACCCAGCTGGTGAATTTCTCCCGATGGGTTGCCGGGGGCTCTTTCAGTATAAATAGTATCCCCCACCTTCTGGAAATTTTGTCTTTTCTCTGTCTCTTTGTTTCTGCCTTGTTGCCTTGCTTTCTGTCATTTCTACTTATTTTCTGCCTTAATGGTCCATTCAACTGTATTTTTCGATAGCCTTATGTACTTTTTCTTCGGATTGATAATTGGATACATGTATTAAGTGCATTTTGGGCTCTAAGGAGGTGAGATATGCGGAAGCAATTTTAGGTAATTCATGCCTGTTTTTATATATGTTTTGGTGTCTTTATGTATACTTATATTTGTATTCAGGTGTTTTTTAAATCTCCCCTGCGCGATAAATCAGACAGAATGGTCCTACGCCAGGGGCATGTCCTTTAGATTATGTGCGCGAATGCATTGATATGTGTACTTAATTTTCTTTTCTTTTTTTTTTCCTGTTGAAGTTTTGCGTGTTTTGAGGCGGTTGTAGCCCTGATATGGCTCTGAGCAGTCGGCTGGGCTTTAAACAACAATAAAAGGAAGAAAGCTGGCGAGTTATGAAACAAGTATTACCTTTTTACCTTTTGTACCATGGTGCTGACTTCATTATTCATGTATACATCTGTTAAGCTGTGTGGCCTGTGTTGTATAACTGGATTGTACAAGTTGATACATCCAGGTTACCTACCCCTGTGGGGTTGCCGGGGGCTCTTTCGGTCAATAATAATAGTATAATAGTATAATAATAGTAGTGGAAATTCTGTGCTGGAAATGTCCTCTTTTCTGTCACTCTTTGTTTCTTTCTTCTTCCTTTGCTTTCTGCCATTTCTTCCTATCATTTTCTGCCTTGCTGGGCCATTCACCTGTATGTATGTGTTCGATAAAGTCTTACGTACTTTCTCTTACAGTCATAGGATTGATTAATTGGATACATCTATCGAGTGCTTTTTTGGTTCTAGGGAAATGAGATAAGCGGAAGCAATTTTAGGTTATTTTAAGTTCGGTTTTATATACATATTACTGCCCTTAGTACTGTTTAACTTTGTAGTCAGGTATTTTATTATTTTAATTCCCTGTGTAACAAATTGAACAGAGTGGTCAACGCCCGTGACTTCTTCTTAGATCATGTACACGAATGCATTGATATGTGCACTTAAGTTTTCTTTTCCCTTTTTTTCCGGTCGAAGTATTGTGTGTGTTTTGAAACGGGTTACAGCCCTGATATGGCTCTACGCAGTCGGCTGGGCTTTAAACAACAATAACAGTAATCCAGGTTGTCTGTGTCGACTGTAGTCTAGTGTTGTGTAACACCATGAACTGCAACATTCATCAATTTTGTCTTGTGTACATTTGATATATCTAGGTTGACTATGGCATGGTGGTTTAAAAAATAACAGCTACCTAGGACGCGAAAAACCCAGATTCCAATCATCATTGGGTCGGATAGGGAATTTTCTCCCTCCACTCACCTCCCCATCAAAAGATCTTAAGTGACCTAGCTGTTAGGTTTTCGGTTAAGAATTTTATACTTCGAAGTCCTGTATGTAGCACACACTCAGCGCACGTTTAAGATCACACGGCAACATAGTTGTTGTCTTGGCAATTCTCTGTGGAAATTACATTCGAGTTAAGAAGAAATACACTTGTGCACTAAAGAAATGAATGAATGAATGAACGAACGAATGATGAATGAATAATGAATGAATGAACGAAAAAAGAAATAAAGAAAGAAAGAAAAGATTAGCGTGCTGTACGAAGGGTGACCTGGCCGACTTTCACATGGTAAACCCTTTGTGAAGATGGAAAAACGAAAGGAGAGGGGGGTGGGGGTGGAAGACTACCCAATAATATTACCTCGAATGCAATATTCATGTCTTACTATATACATCTGCTCAGCCCAGACTGTGATTATATTATGATACTGTTATCATGATTACAATATTCATGAGTCTTACCTGTGTAAGTTTAATCTGTCTGTGTCAGATTATTGATTACTAGCAATACTGGAATTGTCTTTCGCATATGAATTTCATACTAGTTATTGTATTCATCAGTTGATTTATGTTCCCCCCCGTGAGGATGCTGGGGGCTTTTTCGGTATAAATAATACTCCACCTTCTGGACATTCTGTGCTAGAAATTTCCTCTTTTTGTCACTCTTGTTTTTGCCTTTTCCTTTGTTTTTTTGTCATGCCTTGCTGGTCCATTCACATGTATGTGTTTGATAAGGTCTTACATACTTTTTCATAGGATTGATAATTGGATACATACATTTGTGCATTTTTGGCTTTAGGGAGGTGAGATATGCCGAAGCGATTTTAGGTAATTTATGCCCGTTTTTATGTACTTTGGTGTCCCTTGCGCGATAAATTGGACGTAGTGGTCAGCGTCAGAAGTATGTTCTTAGATTATGTGCGCGAATGCATTGGTATGCGTACTTAATTTTCTGTTCATTTTTTAAAATCTTAGTTGGAAGTATATGTTTTGAAATGGTTATAGCCCTGATATGGCTGTACGCAGTCGGCTAGGCTTTAAACAACAATAACACAACGTTGATTTATGTAATGTGGTTTGTGGCGACTTGATGGGACAGTACGGGTGTTCATGTACATATCCAAGACTGAATGATACAAAAATAAGACATAAGTATGTATAATTCATGTATTAAGCGGGGACCGAGAATTACCTCCCCTGCAAGCTGGCCAAAGTCCGTGCTAGTGTGTTACATTAGCTGGTACCAAAACCTGATTCAGTACGTAAACAGGAAACAACGATGTCCGTTCTGCCTTGTAAATCTGATAGAATTACTTCCCTTGAAGGATCTATGACGTCACTTCCTGACCTGAATGACAAGCATATGACAGTGAACACGACGCTGGCCAGGAAAGTCAATATTCCAGCTGTGCTGGAGATTTGGCACTGCAGGATAGAACAGAACCTCAAAATAACGCTGAATACCATTCGTTTTACAAGTATTCCACCTGCAGCTGACTTCAATATACAAAGTGGAAGAGGGAACAGAGCCGGCAGGCTTTTCTGTTTACATGTGGTAAACACCAGCAGACTGAAATAGAAGACCAGTACAATCAAAGACAATTGTCAATACTTCGAAAAGAAACAAAGAAACAAACAAACTTACAAACAAACAAACAAAAAAACTGGCGACAGACTGTACACACTGACATCACTATAGCAAAGGAGAAACGAACTCGATGAGGTCAGCATACAAAAGAGAGAAGGAAAAATACTACACTACAGTAGTGACCACCCAGCCACAACCATCAGCCTTCGTGTACGTCAGCTGTGCCAAGGACTGCCACTCAAGAATCGGCCTGTTCAGCTACAGCTGATGCTGTTCCACGTCCAACTGAGTCCTCAACCGGGCCCATCCTTTGTCTGTCTAGTCAGACTGACGGAGCCATCAGGGACAGAAAACCTCAACGCCAAGCTGTCAAACGACATAACTCTTAGGAATTATCTCCCATGTATTGTAGAACTTCTCAAATCTAACACATTTTGCGCTACCCATTCAGCTAGCATAGAAGCAGATACAGAGCACAAAACGAAGTTTTCCTAAGAGTTATGTCGTTTGATTAATATTATAAAAATTCTCCCTGCTTCCCTCTGATTTCTTTGGTATTACCTATATGCTGAGCTATCAGTTAACAACAAAAGAGCATTTAAGATCCATAACAATCGTAATGAACAATACAGAAATTCATTTATCATAAAAAATACAATAATTTACTGGAACCATTAAGAAAGGGAAGCAGTCACGCCACCATCAGTTGATTCGCACACAGACAGTACCCTGACTTACTAATATACCAAACATAGTAGTAACTTTGTCCTTCGCATGTAAAGCCAATCGTGGTTTCTGCAGCGTACATATCGCGATCAAGTTTATTCTCCTCACTACAATATTCATGTGTGGTCTCTGTGTATAAGTTCAGGGTGTGTTGTTGGTCAGGTCAGTTCTGTATTGATTGTCCATTCTCATGGCTAACCTACCCCGCTGGACAGGCCCGTTTTCCGGTCATTTGGGACTAGCTGACCAGTAAACGAAAGGATTTCCTTTCCTGTTTGTCTTGCTGAATGCACGTAACACCACATATGGCATTTTGCCTATGGTGGTTTCGCATGTCTGATTAGACAATGGATTGTTCTTGTTCTTGTTATTGTTATTGTTGTTTAAAGCCCAGCCGACTGCGTAGAGCCATGTCGGGGCTATAACTGTTTCAAAACATACAAACCTTCAACAGGAAAAAAAAAAGAAAATTAAGTACACATATCGATGCATTCCACACAAAATCTACGGACATATCCCTGGCGTTGACCACTCCGTCCAATTTATCGCAAGGGGAATTTAAAAACATACCTGAATACAAAATTAAGCACACTAAGGACAAGCAAAACATTTACAAAAACAGGCCTGAATTACCTAAAATTGCTTTCGCATATCTCACCTCCCTAAAGCCCAAAATGCATTCAATACGTGTACCCAATTATCAATCTAAGACAAAGTAGGTCAGACAAGTGAATGGACCAGCAAGGCAGAAATCATCGGAAGAAATGACAGAAAGCAAAGGAGGAAGAAAGAAAGAAAAAAAAGAGTGACAGAAAAGAGGAAATTACTAGCACATAATTTCCAGAAGGTGGGGATACTATTTATACTGAAAGAGCCCCGGCATCCCATGGGGGTAGACAATGGATGTGCCTGTTGAGGACTCAGTTGGATGTGGAACAGCATAGCTGTGGCTAAGCACGCCGATGCATGAGGGACAGTCCTTGGCACGGCGACATGAATTAATGGTCAAACCTATGACCACAGAGTTATCAGCACGGTATTATAAACAATTGAGATCAGGAGGCTCGCAGCCAACCAACCAACCAACTAACCACCCAAGGAAGCAACTAACCAACCAACCAACCAGCCAATCATCCAACTTACCAACCAACCAACCACCCAACCAGTCAATCATCCAACTTACCAACCAACCAACCACCCAACCATCCAAACAACCACCCAACCAACTAACCAGATAAACACAAAACAAAAAAAAAAACAACAAATTCGAAAACGGCAGGGAAAGTTAAAAGTTTCAGCCAATAACATTGTGGCTTCTTTTTTTTAAGGTAGAATATGTCACATGTTTGATTGGTGTCTCTGTGTGAGAAAAGGATGCCCACTTCCCATAATACACATAAAATATGCACACGAACGTGCTCGCGCGCGCGCGTGCACACACACACACTACACACGCACGCCACGCCACACACGCACACGAACACACACACACACACACAACACACAGAACAAAGAACAAAGAAAAAAAAGATAAAGGAAGCGTACACAACATCAAGGGAGGGATGCGGGAGAGAGATGTCAACTAATGCAGTGATGAAAATAGATGGACAAAACACAGTATCAAACAAATCATAACACATACAATATGAATCATCTCATCATCATCAGGTGCCCTGCCGTATGGCGTTGGCGATCATGGACTTCCATCTGTCTCTTTTTGTTGCCCCAACATCTCTCCACCCTCCTCGTCTTCAGCCACTCCGCAAGTCCGTCTAGCATTTTCTCCCTGGGTCTACCTGGTGCTCTCTTTCCCTACAGCTTTCCCGTTGTGACCAGGCGCTCCAAATCCCTCTTCCTCATAAGATGGCCTATAAATTGTTGCCTGTCTTTTCCTAATCTTCCTTATGAGTGATCTACTTGTGTCTGCCTCCATCAAGACTGTCTCGTTTGTTTTCTTTGCTGTCCATGGAACTCTCAACATTCTTCTTAGAAACCACATCTTGGCTGCCTTAATCTTGTTCTGGCTTTGTTTGTTGACTGTCTACGCCTCACATCCGTACAACAGTATTGGTTCTATATAAAATCCGGGAACTCTCTTACAAATGGACAAGTAGTATCAAATTATATCAGTAGGAGGGAGTAAAGAGAAGAGGAAGAGACATGAGGTATTTTAACGCAGAAAGATAACGCTTCAAACTGGGATACAAATAGAACCATGTGTAGTAAATGAGGCTGATCGAAAAGTAGTATTAGCACTGTTTATGTAGGTCTAGAAAGGGGATTTTAATTAGAATAAAACTTTTCGATATCCTAAGCAGATATTCGTTTAAAATCGTTGTCATTCGCAAGACTTGATGTTGGTGGCTAATGTATTTCACAGACACAAACCAGGAAAAGAGACGCTTAAATATGTCTCTGATTTTGGTCTTGAAGGATTAGAGGTTGTATATTTAGCCGTTTATTAGATCTGGAAAAGGGGATTTCAGTTAGAATAATATTACGTATTTGAAGCAATATTCGTCTAAAAACTGTTTAGTCATGTGTAGGACTTGATGTTGGTGGCTATGCATTGCACAGACACAGACCAGGAAAGGAGAAGCTTCAATATGTCCGATTGATCTTGGTCTTGGAAGATAAGAGGTCGTATTTTGAATTTGTGAATGTGTTTGACACACACACACACACACACACACACACACACACACACACACACACACACACACACACACACACACACACACACACACACACAACACACACACACACACACACACACACACACACACAACACACAACACACACACACACACACACACACACACACACACACAGAGAGAGAGAGAGAGAGAGAGAGAGAGAGAGAGAGAGAGAGAGAGAGAGGAGCTCGTATCTTGAATTTGTGTATTGTGTTTGGCATGGAATAGATAATTCTATTAAATAGTTTGGGTTTGATCTGTGTACAAGTTTGTACACTTGTGTGCTTTTGTTGGTTCTGAATGAAAGATTTCCTCCTTTTTTACTTCTTGATCAGTAGTGAGGGAGCTGTAAGTTATTAGAACCCCCCCCCCTCCACCCCGTAGGGTTGCTGGGTGTTCTTTCAGTATAAATAAAATCCCCACCTTCTGGAAATTCTGTGCTAGAAATTTCCTCTTTTCTGTCACTCTCTTGTTTCTTTCTTTCTGTCATTTCTTGCTATCATTTTCTGCCTTGCTGGTCTATTCACCTGTATGTGTTCGATAAAGTCTTGCGTACTTTATCTTAGGATTGATAAAATTGGGTACACGTGTTAAGTGTGTTTTTGGCTCTAGGGAGGTGAGATATACGGATGCAATTTTGGGTAATTCAGGTTTTTTTTATATGTTTAACTGCCTTTCTTTATGTTTAAATTTGTATTCAAGTATGTTTTTATAAATTTACCATGTACGATAAGTTGGACGGAATGTTCAACGCCAAGGATACCTCCTTGGATTATGTGCGCGAATGCATTGACATGTGTACTTTATTTTCTTTTCCTTTTTTTTTCTGTTGAAGTATTGTGTGTTTTGAATTGGTTATAGCCCTGATAAGGTTCTACGCAGTCGGCTGGGCTTTAAACAACAATAACCAATTATCAGAAGTTTTCCTACTCTTCTGTGCAGGGAAATGTCTATTTTTGTTTGAGTTTTACTGCAACCATTCTATATTTTGATGCTTAGTCAATACGGGGTTTAATAAGGGTGATGTAAAACAGTTTTCTCTGTTTCTTTTAGCTTCAGTGTTGAGATAGATTCATAGAGAAGGGTTTTTTACTAAAATGATCACGCCAGTTTTTCGTCTACGTATTCACCAAGTACACGATGTTCAGAAACTTGTGCTATGTTTAAACCATGTAAAGTTAAATGAAGATACATTTTTGATAATTAGTGGTTTAGGTAAGTTATTACCATCGAGTTTTGTTTTTTTGGGAGACAGGCAGAGAGAGAGAGAGAGAGAGAGAGAGAGAGAGAGAGAAGGGGGGGGGGGAGGAGGGGAAATGACATCAGCAAGAGACAGAGAGGAAATGACATCGAGTAATCTACGTCACATATAAAACCTTAGTTTCTTTTTTGTTTTGTTTTGTCTATTTTTCTTTACACATGGAGTGAGTGAAATTTAGGAGATGTTATCGTTTCACCAACATATTTAGTATCTACAGCAACAAGAATGCCTGTGATCATGCAACTGACGTTATACATGTATATATATATATATGTATATATAATACATACACACCACATATACACACACACACACACATATATATATATATATATATATATATATATATATATATATATGTGTGTGTGTGTGTGTGTGTGTGTGTGTGTGTGTGCGCGCGCGTGTGTGTGTATGTATTCAGGTGTGTCTTTTTAAATCCCTTGTGCGATAAATTGGACGGAGTGGTCAACGCTGGGGGCATGTCCTTACATTATGTTCTCGATTACATTATTGATATGTGTACTTAATTTTCTTCTCTTTTTTGTTTCCTGTTGAAGTTTTGTATGTTTTGAAGCCGTCATAGCCCTGATATGGCTCTACGCAGTCGGCTGGACTTTAATCAACAATAACAATATCTATCTATTCTATCTATCTATCTATCTATCTATCTATCTACTATCTATCTTTTTCTTCATCTATATCAGCGAGAGAGAGAGAGAGAGAGGACCTTTTTTCAAGTAGAGATAAAAAAAATGACATGTTTTAACCCTTTGACTCCTGCACCCTGTCTGCCAGCATCCTGCGTTGACAACCATGCTTAATTAAAAAGCAAAACTGTAACCCTTTGACTCCCTCACGCTATACACCAGCTTCCTGCAAGAATCTGGTGGATAGGGTGAGTGAATCAAAGGGTTAAGTTTTTGCTGTTGGTGGATAGGGTGCGGGAGTTAAAGGGTAAAGGTATACAAATTCTTCTTGTTTTCTTTTGTTATTCTGTAATTCGATCTCTTGTGTCTTATTTATCCAATAGGGTCTGCTGCAAGCGTTGTATAGCGTGGGTTGGGGTTTGAATCTTTGAATCACCCATAGCCCCACGTGAAATGTCAGAGACGTGAGACCAAGGGGTGAGCAGCCAGCGACAGTGATGTAGAAGCAAGGGTTTAAAATCCATCTAAAATATGGCCAAAGAGTGTGGGAGAGGCGAAGCCATCAAGTGTTATGAAGCGAAGCCATGGACTTGTGAGTTTGGAGTTCTCGGTGTTTGTAATGGAAACTGTCACTGCATTCGGACAGTTTTGTATGGGCTTCATTCAAATCTGCCAGAAAATTGTCTGGGAGATCGAGACTCCTTGATCCTGCGCTGAACCCTATCCGCCGGCAAGGTTTTGAAATGGGGAAGTGTGGGGATGGGCAGGAGGAGTGGGTGGGGTGGGGTGTGGCGCGACCGATGAAATATCGAACTGACAGCACCAGAATGTTTTGGAGAATTAACTGTTTGACTCCAGCACCCCGTCCACAAGCATCCTGCATTGCCAATCATGCTAGTAAAGCAAAATATTAACCTGTTGATTCCCTCACACTACCCACCAGATTCCTGAAAGTGTGTGTGTGTGTGTGTGTGTGTGTTTGTGTGTGTGTGTGTGTTTGGTTTAACATCTTTTGAGTTAAGTGATTTTTAGACGAAAAAAAGGACCAAAAAAAAAAAAAAAAGAAAAAAGGGGCGGAGGGAGGTGGGGAGGGTGTAAGAGTAGAGAGGAAATGTGTGTGTGTGTGTGTGTGTGTGTGTGTGTGTGCGGGCGCGCGCGCGTGTGTGTGTGTGTGTGTGTGTATACATAGGGTATGTAGTGTATGCATGTCATGTGTGAAAAACTTGTATTCGTTCATGTAATTTTCCCCTCCTTTATTGTTTGTGACCATTGGTTCCGAAGACTTGTTTTAATTTCTTGTTCTGTTATCTGTTGTTAAGTATTAATTTAACGGTGAGCATGGTTTTTAAACTGTTGTCTTTTATCTTCACCCGGGTTTCGTTTTTGACGTGGTGTTAGCGCCCCCCCCCCCCCCCCCTGATATGGCTCTAGTAGTCGGCTGGACTATAAGCAATGTGAACTGAACTTATCGTAACCTGGTTTTCGTTTTTGGCGTGGTGTTAGCACCCACCCACCCCTGATATGGCTCTAGTTGTCGGCTGGGCCATAAGCAACATGAACTTAGAAGTGTTAGTTTGATAATGCTTTGGTACCGTTAAAAATTCAACGAGCGTTTCTTTGACAATGACCGTTTTGCACTGTGACAATGAAATTATCATGATCACTAGTAGATACGTGGCCCCGCTCACTCAACTCTTTTGAAAAATGAAGAAGCTCCATGGTGTATGCCGTGTGATGAGCCGTTGAGCATCAGAACTTCCTGGATTGCTGGGACTTATACGATGTAAGACAAAAGCATTACACGGGCGGACTCCTTAAACAACCTCTTCCGAGACGTCCCTCCTGATGCAATTTTCCAGTTTTTACAAAAGATCAATAGATTTCACCTGATGTGATTTTACGTCTGCTTTTCTTTAATCGCATCGCATTTCAGATTTGCAAAGTTAACGGTGAGCATGGTTTTTAACTGTTGTCTTTTATCTTAACGGGTTGTTCTTTTCTTTTTGACGTGGTGTTAGCCCTGATATGGCTGTAATAGTCGGCTGGGTTATGAGCAATATGAACTGAACTTATCTTAAACTGGTTTCGTTTTTGAAGTGGTGTTAGCGCCCTCAAGATTGAGGCAGCCGAGATGTGGTTTCTAAGGATGTTGAGAGTTCCATGGACAGCAAAGAAAACAAACGAGACAGTCTTGATGGAGGCAGACACAAGTGGATCATTCATAAGGAAAGGCAACATTCATAGGCCATTTCATGAGGAAAGGGGAATTGGAACACCTGATCACAACGGGAAAGCTGGAGGGAAGGAGAGCACCAGGGAGAAGATACTAGACGGACTTGCAGAGTGGCTGAAGACAGGGAGGGTGGAAGAGATGCTTGGGGCAACAAGAGATAGAGACAGATGGAAGTCCATAATCGCCAACGCCATGCGGCAAGGCACCTGATGATGATGATGATGTTGCGGCGCCCCCCCCCCCCCCCCCCGTATGGCTCTAGTTGTCGACTGGGCTGTAAAACATGAACTTGGAAGTGTTGAGTTTGACAATACTCTGGTACCGTTAAAAATCCAACGAGCGTTTCCTTTGACATGACCGTTTTGCACTGTGTCAATGAAATTATCATGATCACTAGTAGATAGATAACCTGGCCCACTAGTAATGTACGTACGGCTCAGAGGCGGAACGCCGATGGTTTTGCTGCCAGCAGCAGAAACGTTGTGGCAGGCAGGCTTAGGCAGAAGTATCGATTTATCCACCCTGATGCCGTCAGCTGCCTGTGATTGGTTCTGACACCACGCTGTCGTCTGTCTGCTGTCCTCACAGTCTTCAGGTAACCTCGGCAGTGTGCATAGTGGAGGAGGGAAATCTTTGTGAGCTCGCCATCGATCGGTGTTAGTCTTGCCAAGCTGGCACTCTTTTTTTAATCTTTTTCTCTCTATATATAACATTGGTAGTCTGGTGCATTAACTTAACTCCCCCCCCCCCCAAAAGAAAACAACAACACAGGTGTTTATGCTACGGTATGGGCGAGTGGTGCCAAGCCCTGCTGACCAGATCAAGACAGGTGTGAGATGACAGCGAGACGAGAGACGTTCTAGAACCAAGAAGAGAGAGAGAGAAACGTGATGGTAGCAAAGAGTTCCAGAAAAGGTGATAACCGTGCAGGCATTTTATTTGCGATTTGAGACTAGGTTAGTGTTGAGGGCAAAGGTCACCTGGACTGTCATTGTCCCTGTGTGCTTCACTCGGACACTCGTCTGCCGTGTGGAGTGTGTGCGAGGGGGGGGGGGAGGGGGGGAGGGAGGGGTGGTGGTGGTAGTCGGTGCCGCTCGAAGCGGTTACGTGAGCAGAATGTGACACAGAAAGCTATGTGGATGTCGCGAGCCATGTTTTGGCACTGCTGACGTCTGTCTTTGGCCTTCTGACGTCATTTTGTTTTTTATGTTAACACCTTGTCATTCTTAACTTCTGTTTTTGTTTGTGACAAGTCTGTCCATTTGACGTGAGGCTTTCATGGTATAGGTCTGTTTTCTGACGTCAGTTTTTTTTAATGGTAATAGTCTGTCCTTTTGACGTTAGTCCTTTTTTAAATTTTTTATCTCTGTCAGTCCTTCTGACGTAAGGTTTTTGGTAACTGTCCTGACATCAGGTTTTCATGGTAACACTGTCCTCACGCCAGTTTCTCATGGTAACATTGTCATCCTGACGTCAGTTTTTGTGGGAACAGTATGTCCTGATGTCAGTTTTTCATTGTAACAGTCTACCCTTCTGAGGTGGTTTTTTTTAGCAACTGTCCTCCTGACGTCAGGTTTTCACGGTAACGCTTTATCCTTCTGACGTCAGTTTTTCATAGTAAACATTCTGACGTCAGCTTTTATGGTAACAGTCTGTCTTTCTGACGTCAGTTTTCAACCATCTGTCTTCTGATGTCAGGTTTCATCGGTAACACTTAGTACTATAAAATGAACGTCAGTAGGAACATTCTGTCCATTCTGACGTCAGTTTTTCATTGTAACAATCTGCCCATCTGATGTCAGTTTTCATGGTAACATTCTATCATTCTGACTTCAGTTTTTTCATTGTAACAGTCGTCTTTCTGACGTGCTCATTCTATGTAGGTGTGCACATTTCAGGATTTGCCCCAGCAAAAGTGCTTCCCGATGCTGAAATGTTTTATTCATGTCATTAATCTGCACAGAGAAGAACACGTATTGAACAATGCAGGTGACATACTCTCTATACAGAGTCAAACACGTATCCGGACAGTACATGTGACATGTTTTATCAATATTCTCTATACAAACGCATATCCAGACAGTACAGGTAATACGTTTATTCATACTCTCTATTCAGAGTTAATCACGTATCCGGACAGTACAGGTGACATGTTTTATTCATGCCTCTATACAGAGCCAAACAGTCTTCCCACGTATGCAGGGTTTTTTACCTGTTTCCAGCCAGTGACGATGAAGCAACGTCAGTTGGGTTCTGTGGCAGACACACCGCTGTTTCGGCTGGAATCTCATGGATGATAAAACATTGTGTGAAACTACACCATGACTCAAACCTTAAACCAGCTTTACTCGAGTGTTTCATGAAGACAGAAATTACAACACTGAAACCTAGGCGAACGTTTCACGGAAGTTACATGAAGACAGAAACTCACCAGCTTTACTCGAGTGTTTCATGAAGACAGAAATTATATGACCGAGAAACCTAGACAAGCGTTTCTCGGATGTTATACGAAAAAGAAACTAATAAGACTGAAACTGGACCAGTGTTATTTGAGTGTTTCTCTCAGACTGAAAAGAGACAGTAACGACCACTTTGACAATATAATAATTTTGCATTTTTAATGTATAAAATGTCAGTTGTCGCTTGAGAAACAAGGTATATGGGCCCGTTGGACGCGATCGGGGTGATACGGTTATGAAACGCTGGGTAACCTGCTGGTGTGGGCTTCTGTATTGTGAGGACAGACGGCGCGAACTCTCTGTCTGTCTGTCTCTGTATGCTGATTGTGCTGTGACCAGAACCCGGTAGCTGGCTGTGTCGTCTGCTTGTGTCTACAGCTCCGAAAGCCTGGACACACATTTACAGCAAATCTTCACGCCGTCTTTTGACATTGTCATATTCTGTTCAAGTGACGCATCGGACAGGTGAGTTAGTGTTTTACTCACTGACTTGTTGAGTGTATGGTTCCAAGACTCGGTGAGTGTATGGCTCATTGACCCAGTGAGTGTATAACTCAACGACTCAGTGAGTGTTTGGCTTATTGACTCTGAGTGTATGACTCTGACAATGAATGTATGGCTCATTGATTCAGTGAGTGTACAACTCAATGACTCAATGACAATACTAGTACTAATGATAGTAAGTATAATGATGATAATAATGTTAACAATGAAACAGTGGATGATAATAACATTAATATAAAACAATAACAACAACAATGAAAATTTATAATAACAATAATAATAGTAATAGTAAATGTATAACTAGTAAAAATAATAATGACGATGGTGATGATGATAATGACAGTTATGATAATAACAATATTATGATAACAATAATGACGATATAGAATTAAAATAATGACACTGCTACTACTACTGCTGCTGCTGCAGTTGCTGCTGCTACTTCAAATAGATAAAAACTATAACATCGGTTTAGATGGGATAGGGAGGGGACCTGCGTGTCTCATAACCTGGAGAACTTTGCCGGCAGAGCCTGGTGCTCCTGGTAAGGTCGACCAAGCCAGAGTGGTCAAAAGGTGCAGTCCAGAGGTCCACCCTCTGAAGATGGATTCTGCAGACTACGCATCAATACGCAGCAGATAACATGACTACGCCTGAAATGAAAAAAAATGAAATGTTAGTACGATGCGGTCGGTAGTCACTGACGACACTTTGCCACTAGATTTTGAATTGTATCGCTGTCAGTTTGGGTCATTTTGGGGACATCGAAACCATTCACATGGCCAGATGTGAAGGGCAGGGATTTATGGCTAGAAAGTCGAAGTTTCGAATCCCCATCAATCCAAATTACTGCATTGGATTTGTCTGGCACGAGCGGCAATGGAAAAGCGAAACGGTTTGACAGATGGTATCATCATGTCAGCATCAGTGGCAGTACAAGTACTTCGTGATGTGATGCGTGCGTTTGTTTCCGCCTGATTGTTGTCACGTGCTGTCGGCTTACTGTTTTAGGGAAAGTGACTGTGATCACTACTGGACATATTATCATTGTTTTTAATTATAACCATCATCGTCGTCATCATCATCATCACATCAGCAGCAGGTGATTATTACTGGGCCTAATATCATTCTTATTAATCATAACCATCATCATCTCATCGTCATCGTCATCATCATTACCATCAGCAGCAACAGCAACAGCAGTGGTTACTACTAGGCCTATTATTATTTTTTATCATCATCATCATCATCATCATCATCATTATCATCTTTATCAGCAACAGCAGCAGCAGTGATTACTACTGGGACTATTATCATGATTTTTTTTAACATAACCATCATCTATTATCATCATCATCATTGGTAGCAGCAGCAGCAGTAGTATAGCAGCAGCAGTGATTACTATGGGCCTACTATTTTTTTAACCATCATCATCGTCGTCATCATCATCATCGTCAGCAGCAGCAACAGCAACAGTGATTACTGTTGGGCCTATTATCATTGTTTTTTTCTTAATCATAATCATCACAGCAGCAGCAGCAACAGCAGTGATTACCACTGGGCCTATTATCAGTTTTTTTTATCATAACCATTATCATCATCAGCAGCAGCAGCATCGTCGTTATTTATCATCATCATCGACATTATCATCATCGTCATCATCATGATAATCATCATCATCGTCTTCGTCATCATCAACATCATCATCATCATCGTCATCATCACCATGGCAAGAGATTGAGCTTGTTCAAGATGAATTCATCTCCACGCGAACAACTCCATATGCGCTTCCACTCAACTCTGCCAGTCGTTATCAGGCAAGACTCCCCTGTCTGCACAGAACACTAAACGCTGGCAAGGTTTTGAAATTTAGGGGAGGGTGGGAAGGGACGCCATAAGAATGATGCAAACGTTAAACTGGACAGCGAACAGGCCAGTTTTTATGTTGCGGGCTGGTATTGAACTCCAGATATCAGTTCCTGGGTCCACGGCTCCACAAAGAACCAACCAACCCCCATGAGATAAATCATGGCCTGCCACAGGACTGAACTCGCAACACGTGCGTGGTGAGCATGACGCTCTAACGACTGTGCTAATGGAGCACCAAACAATGGCAAGAGTCACCGAGAGTCTGAAGGTTATTTTCCCCACATCGGCAATCACAGACATTTTTTAGCAACACGAATGTGCAAATTGTCTTCAGTTAGCACATGGCTTGGATTTAGAATGCTGTATTCCCTCCTCCTCCTCCTCCTCATCATCATCATCATCACCACCACCACCACCAGCACGACGACGACGACGACCACCACCACCACCATCATCATCATCATGCGCCTTGTCGCATGACGTTTGCGATCACAGCCCTCCATACGAATCCATCTTTTGTCGCTGCAAGCATATCTCCCATCCTTGCTGTCCTCATCCATTCCGCAAAACCGTCCAACTTTTTTCCCCTGTGTTCACCTTGTGATCTTTTCCCCTCCAGCTTTCTTGTTGTGACTAGGTACTCAAATTTCCCTCGCCGCAAGAAATGTCCTACAAATGTTGCTTGTCTTTTCCTAATTAATGTTCTTTTTGTGTTTGCCTCTTTCAAGACAGTCTCGTTTGTTTCCTTTTGCTGTCCATGCAACTCTTGGAAACACACTTCAGCTACCTCTCAATCTTGTCATGATTTTGCGTGTTTTCGATTGTATGTTTTAAGTCTGTTTGGTATTTAGAATTGACAAATACGATGACTATCTGGAAAATCTGTGTGATGAAATCACACCATACTTTTTGTGCGTGTTTCTGTTATTGAAGCATATCAGTTTCCATCACATGACATCAATGACGTCAGTGCTGATGAAATTCATTCTGTGCCCGGAGACGTTGTCTTGAGAAACTGAAACTGAAATTGAAAATGATACTGTATATCCGTTTGCTGTATTGTGTGATTGTGTTGTGTGTAATCAGAGACATTCTCCTTAATTTAAAAGCCCCGTCTGCATGGAATAAACCTCCCCTGTCACTTTGCAGTTCTGATTCTCTGTCATCGTTCAAATCTTCTCTGAAAGGTACCTTTTTCACATCTTGATAAGCATCCTTTTCATTATCACTCTCGTGTTGCCCTGCTCTGTGTGTGTGTGTGTGTGTGTGTGTGTGTGTGTGTGTGTGTGTGTTGTGTGTGTGTGTGTGTGTGTGTGTGTTGTGTGTGTGTTGTGTGTGTGATGTGTGTGTGTGTGTGTGTGTGTGTTCGTTATAAGCTACGCACAAAAAGTTAAGGATCACTTGCACAAAAATTCATAACTTTCAAAATAAGAAAGCCAATGCGTTGAAGTTTGGCAAACATTTAATTCCATGCTTTAGTGATAACGATACACAATTGCCTTCAATTTCGAGCAATCGTTTGGTGTATACATTTGATCAAAGTGGGTACGTATCGAAATTTGATTTCCCAAAGTCATTGAAATCACAAGACAGGGCATTCTGATGCTCCCAAAAGTTCAGTAATGCGTGTAACCACCATGGCTGTTCTGGCACTCGACGCAGCGAGTCCTCATCGAGTTGACCAGGTTGGTGAAGATCCTCTGTGGAAGCGCCTGCCACTCAGCCTGCAGCATCTGGTAGAGGTGTTGGGCATCCCTGGGAGGAGGGTGGTTGCTCCTCACTTTGCGATCCAGCTCATCCCAGAGGTTCTCAATCAGGTTGAGATCGGGACTGCATGCTGGCCACTCCATTCTGTTGACTCCAGACTGCTGCAGGAAGTCGTTAACCACCCTTGCCCTGTGAGGGGCGAGCGTTGTCATCCTGGTAGACAGCCATCGGTCCCATCTGCTGCAGTGTAGGCACAGCCAGCGGTCGAAGGATCTCATCCCGGTATCGGAGGCCAGTCAGGTTACCCTGTACATGATACAAGGGTGTTCTGTGGTGAAGGCTGAAGGCCCCCCAGACCATTACAGAACCTCCACCAAAGGCCACCTTTTCTTGGACAGTGGTGTCAATAAAGCGTTGCTCTGGGCGCCTCCAGACCCTCAGTCGGCCGTCGTTGTGGTTCATGGTGAAGCGTGATTCATCACTGAACAGGACCTGGGACCATTGCTGACGTGTCCACCTCACGTGACGTCTGCAGAAGGCGCGGCGTGCTGCCCTATGGGCTGGAGTTAAGCGTGGCCGTACAGCTGGGCGACGAGAACGGAGGTTAAACCATGAAGGCAGTTCCGTATGGTCTGCTGGCTGATATTGATGTTAGTAGCCACCCTCAGCTGCCTTCGAATGATGCTGGAAGAGGCTGTTCTTGTCTGCAGGGCTTGTCGTTCAATGAGACGATCTTCACGTGGGTTTGTCTTCTTCGGTCGACCAGATCTGCGTCTTTCATGGACCCTCCCAGTGGCTGTGAAGCGTTGAATCAGTCTGACAATGACCGAGATGGACACCTGAAGTCGCCTGGCCACTTCTCGCTTGGGAACACCATCTTGGAACCATGCAACAGCTCGTCCCCTCTCAAACTCGCTCAATTTTCGTCGTGGAGGCATTGTCAGATCAGGCCTACTACTGGTGGAATGTCTTCTTATAAAGCCAAGCAAGAGACAGCATCTCACACATAAACAGCAGTGCTTGCACGTGCATAATGGTTTTTCCATCTGGCTTGTGCAATGTGTTCAGGCAGAACGGTCCAAAACAAGGTCCTTTTTCGCAAGTTTCCGCTTTTCCGTTTGCGGTCAAGCTCAGTAGTAGAGAATCCCGTGCAATTTTAGCACTAACACAACATCGCCCACTTATACAGCTGAACAAGAATTCATAACAATTTGGCTGGACTGAGAAATAAATAACAGTAGCGAACTGAGTTTATTACGCACCTGTTTTCTCATAGTGATCCTTAACTTTTTGTGCGTAGCTTATTTTTTTTGTCTATTCACATACGTGCTTTTAGACGATTAAGTGTGTGTGTGCGTGTGTGCGCGTTGTATGTGTGTGTGTGTGGTTGTGTGTGTGTGTGTGTGTAGTTTGTGTTTATGTTTGTGTGTGTGTACATACGTGTGTGGATTTGTATGTGTGTGTGCGTATGTGTGTGTATGCGTCTGTGTGTGTGTGTACGTACGTGCGTGTATTTGTGTGTGTGGTGCGTATGTGTGTGTGTATGCGTCTGGCTGTCTGTGTGTGTGTACGTGTGTGAAGTGGTTTGGAGTACATTCTAGAAGAGATCTCTCACCCTCGGACAATTTCCGCATGTACTCCACACAAAAGTGCCAGCAATGACCTGGCAAACCCTTTAACTGGCACAAACTCTATGCACTGGCAAGGTCTTGAACTGAGGACAGGTCAGGGACCTCTTAAACATTGGCACTGCCAGAGTAATTGCAGTGTTGGGATGGGCAGCGTGCAGACTGGTTTGTATGCTACATATACAGGCTGAGACTGGACTGTAAATATTTGATCGTGAGGTCACGATTCTATCATAAATGCCATCCAGCCTGTAGAGACAGAGAAAGAGAGAGGGAGGGAGAGGGATGGATCGAGAGACGGACAGAGGGAGAAAGAGGGAGGGAGGGCGAGAGAGGTTAGAGAGAGCGGGAAGGAGAGAGAGATAGGATGGAGCGAGAGAGACAGAGAGAGAGAAACGGGAGAGAGAGGTATGGAGGGAGAGAAGGATGGAGAAAGGGGGAGAGACGGGGAAAGAGAGAGGGAAAGAGAGAGACGGGGAGAGAGAGAGGGAAAGAGAGAGACGAAGAGAGAGCAGGAGGGAGAGATATATAGAGGGAGAGAAAGAGAGGGAGAAAAAGATGGAGGGAGGGAGAGAGAGAGTCTACGGTTTTATCAGTTTAAGACGAGAGAGAGAGAGAGAGAGAGAATAACAACATAAAATGACAATTATGCTTTTTTTTTCCAATGGTAAAGTTTATCTACAAGAAACCCTTTTTCAAACGTGCCTTTGCTAATCTATACACAAACATTTGTTTACATATAAAAGTACAGCTAATGGAAGATACATCATGAATACTATAGCGTAAGACATGATTACGATGAAATCAAGAAAAATACATAACATTTAAAAGGCAGTAACGATAAATTGAATTACTAGATAGCTTGATAGAAGATAAATGAACACGTAAATGAATAACTGAATGAATAAATAGAGAGAGAGGGAAAGAGAGAGAGAGGGAGAGACAGAGAGAGAGGGTGTTGGGGTGGAAATGTTGATTTCCTTTTTGTTTATTTTCTGAGCTCTGTGTGGGTAGCTGGAGGGAAAGAGAATAAACTGTAGAGAATTTCAGGGGTGGGAGGATTGTTTGTGTGTGTGTGTGTGTGTGTGTGTGTGTGTGTTGTTGTTGTTGTTGTTGCTGCTGTATTGTGATGACAGAGGGGAGTGAGTGATTGAGAATTGGAGGAGGGTGTTTCTCCTTTGCTGTTTTTTCCCTGCCTACCTATGTGTGTGTGTGTTGTGTTGTGTTGTGTGTGTATGTGTGTGTGTGTGTGTGTGTGTGTGTGTGTGTGTGTGTGTGTGTGTGTGTGTGTGTGTGTGTGTGTGTTGTTGTTGTTGTTGTTGTTGCTGCTGTATTGTGATGAGAGAGGGGAGTGAATGAGAGAGTTGGAAGAGGGTGTTTCTCCTTTGCTGTCTTCTCCCTGCCTACCTATGAGTGTGTGTGTGTGGTGTGTGTGTGAGGGGAGAGAGAGAGAGAGAGGGAGAGAGAGAGAGAGAGAGAGAGAGAGAGAGAGAGAGAGAGAGAGAGAGAGAGAGAGAGACAAATACCACATGCAAACAGGTTGCTGACAATACCGGGTTAGGAGCATTACGTTGGCTAAGTGCCCGGATCAATAATGGAGGCCACAGTCTTGACTCGTCAGGTCGTCATAGCGATCACCATCTTCCCGGCTCGCTGTCGTCTTGGACTTTGACCTTATGGTGGGTGACACACAAAGGCTATATAGCTGTCTTCCTTCTGTGTCGCTTGGCATTGGCTGTGCTGGACAACAACAGCAGCAGCACAACAACAACAACAACAACACTGTGAGAGACAGCAAGACAGACAGAGTGGGTTAGTTAAATTAAAGAGAGAAAGTGAGTAACACAGCAAAGGACAACAATTACAAGGTGCCAAATCTTAATACAAGAAGAAAACCAAGGCGCACTCTCATCACTCTCCAAAGGTAATTAATTAATTACTCGACAACGACCGAAACTTTTAGGGCATAAAGCACACGCAAAATTAATAATAAGGGGAAGAAAGGAAGGGAGTGAGGCGCGTTACCCCTGATACAAGCCGTCATCCTCCCTGTGTGTCGCACACACACACACGCACACACACGTACACACACATACTCCCCCCCCCCCCACACACGCACGCAGAAACACGCACACACACACGATACCGAGCTAGATTACGCTCAAGCCTGATACGCGAGTAAACTCTCTCACAGACATCTAAATATCTTAGATGTCTGTGCTCTCTCTCCCTCTTCCTCTCCCTCTCTCTCTCTCTCTCTCTCTCTCTCTCTCTCTCTCACACACACACGACGCCGAGCTAGATTACGCTCAAGTCTGATACGCGAGTAAACTCTCTCTCTCCCTCTCTCTCTCTCTCTCTCTCACACACACACACACACACACACACACACACACACACACACACACACACACACACACACACACACACACACACACACGGTCTGTTCCATCATATTCTCTTTTTCGCTTCTCTATCCTCTTCCCTACTTTACGGATACCGGATGCGAAGCGCGGACAGTCAACACGCAAAGAGAACAATACTGAGGCTGCTGAAAATTAATGTGGTTTCTAAGGAGAATGTTCAGAGTTCACTGAAATGTGGTTTGTAAGAAAAATGTTCGGATTTCACTGAAATGTGGTTTCTAAAAAAAATGTTCGGAGTTCATTGGAATGTGGTTTCTAAGAAAAATGTTCAGATTTCACTGAAATGTGGTTTCTAAGAAAAATTTGCGGAGTTCACTGAAATGTTACTATTACCATCACCACCACCACCACCACCACCACCACCACCACTACTACTACTACTACTACTACTACTACTACTACTATACTATGTTATTACTATTATTATTGTTGTTGTTTAGTCTCCATTTCAATATTAAACAGAAAACATCAGTTTGTTGTCCGAGACACTGCAAGTACACCATACGTATTAGACTCCATTTCCATATAAAACGTGTTAGTCTCTATTTCAATATAAAACGGAAAACATCAGTTTGTAGCCCAAGACACTGCAAGTACACCATATATGTTAGACCCCATTGAAATTTAAAAAAAAATTGAAATCGACAGTTTGTTGACTTGGACATTAGTTGTACAGCATCCGATTTTGTCTCCCATTTCATTTGGAAGCTGATTACGTCAGTTTGTTGCCGTAGACAAGGGGGAAAACATAGTGCTTATCTATTGCTCTCAGTTAGAATTAGTTATCCCATCTCATGTCATGTCATGTCATGTCATGTCATGTCATGTCACTTGATTGGATCTGATCTCATCTCATCTAATCTCATTGGTATGTTCGTCATTTCAATACATGACTGTTAGCAACTGCAGCTGTATATGATAACCTATGTGCTACTTCTCTGAAGACCTTCTGTTGTCTAGCTCTCCCTAGAGTTTCTTTCTACCAATGGAAAATTAAAGTTTCATTGCTTGCATTTCACTTCATTTCATTATCAATCAATCTCTCTCCCTCTGTCTCTCTCTCGCTCTCTCTCTCTCTGTCTCTCTCTCTTTCCTTTGTCTGTCTGTCTCTGTCTCTCACTTGTCTCACTCTGTCTGTCTGTCTCTATCTTACCCTGTCTGTGTGTTTCTCACTTTTCTGTCTGTCTATCTGTCTCCCAGTCCCTGTTTGTCTTTCTGTCTATCTTTGTGACTCTTAGTTTTTGTTTCTCTCTCTCTCTCTCTCTCTCTCTCTCTCTTTGTGTATGTCTTTCTCTCTCTCTCTCCCCTTTCTGTCTGTCTGTCCATCTCTCTCTCTTTCTCACTTCTCTCACTTTGTCTCTGTCAGTCAGTCAGTCTGTCTGTCTCTCTCACCCTGTCTGTCTCTCACTTTTTCTGTCTGTCCCTGTTTGTCTGTCTATCTGTCTTAGTTTCTGTTTCTCTCTCTCTCTCTCTGTATGTCTGTCTCTGTCTGTCTGTCTGTGTCATTCTGCGTGGTATACGTGAACAGAATATACACTATCGGGAAAGCCCAGAATTGTTGAACTGTGTTGATGGAACAAACAGGCAATTAAGTGCAGGGTCCAGTGTTTTCAGACTAAGAATCGATTGGACAAATATGTGTTCATTGACATGTCTCTTCGTTACTGTATATGTACTGTCACACGCAGTGTATTGATGTCCACTGTTATCGATCTTTAAAGCATTTATTTGCCCTGGCTGGTATACACACTGTCGATGAGTAGAGAGAGAGAGAGAGGGAGGGGGAGAGAGAGAGAAGGGGAGGGAGGGAAGGAGGGATGGAGATATATATAGGGAGAGAATGGGGAGAGGTATACACACTGTCGATGAGTAGAGAGAGAGGGAAAGGAGAGAGAGAGAGAGAGAGAGAGAGAGAGAGAGAAGGAGAGGGAAGGAGGGATGGAGATATATAGAGAGAGGGAGAGAGAAACAGAGAGAGAGAGAGAGAAACAGAAACGGAGAGGAAGGAGGGAGAAAAAGAAAAGGACGAATGAAAAGGAGAGAGAGAGGGAGGAAACAGAGTGAGTGAGAGAGAGAGGGATTGAGAGAGAGGGAATGTGAGAGAGGGGGGGAGGGGGAGACAGAGGGAGAGAGAGAAACAGACAGTGAGAAAGAGAAACAGAGAGTGACAGAGAGAGAGAGAGCGGATAGAGAAGAAAGAAGAGGAGGAATAAGGAGAGAGATAAAGAGAGGGTGAGAGAGGGAGGGAGAGAGAAGGTGAGAAAGAGAAGGAATGTGTGTGTGTGAGTGAGAGAGAGAGGGGGGGGGGGAGCGTTTAGTCAAATTTATGAAAAATACAAGCCCACAGGCGTATTGACGCAAATGGATAGCCTAAAAGGTTGTCCCCTAACCCTGGGGATGCAGGGGAATGAGGTGGGAGAGACATCAACCTTTCTCGGGGACTGCATTATGAGAGCGGTTCCCATATCTCCCCTCGCTGTTTTACCTTTCCGTAATTGTCTTCCCTCTGTATTTCTCTCACTCAGTCTGTTCGTCTGTGTGTCTGTCTCTCTGTCTCTCTCTGTCTCTGTCTCTGTCTGTGTCTATTTTTCTCCTTTCTGTCTGTCTCTTTTTCACCTTTCTCTCTGTCTGTCTATCTGTCTGTCTGTATCTGTCTCTCTGTCTGTCTCACTATCTCTCTCAGACACACACACGCACATGGCTATGTAGCTGTTTTTTTCTTTTGTCTTTCTCTCTCTGTGTCTCTCTTGGAAACGTACACACACAGACACACAGACACACACACACCACAAACACACACGTAACAGACACACACACACACACACACACACACACACACACACACACACACACACACACAATACACACACACTCAACATATACAACACAGGCTCGCACGCGCTCGCACACACTCACACACACACACACGCACGCACGCACACACACACACACGCACACACACACACACACACACACACACACACACACACACACACACACACACACACACACAGATCAACTATTCTGAGATCAACTCAGTGCAGTGTTACACACTGTTTGTTCAAAGAGAACTCAATCGATACCTGCGAGTTGATTGGGAAGGACGGGTGGGGGTGGGTGGGTGGACTAATGTCTGAGTGAAACACATGCAGTAGTCGAGTGGCGATGGTGGTGATGGTGATGGTCGTAATGGTGGAGATGGTGGCGATAGTAGTGGTGATCGTGGTAGTGGTGATGGTAGTGGTGATGGTAGTGGTGATGAAGGTAGTGCTGGTAGTTGTGATGGTGGCGATAGTGGTGATGATGGTGATGGTGATGATGGTGGTAGTGGTGACAATGGTTGTGAAGGTGATGGCAGAGGTGATGATGGTGGTAGTGATGATGATGATGAAGGTGTGATGGTGATGATGGTGGGGTTGATGATGGTGTTAGTAAAAGTGATAGCGGTGATGGTGCTCGTGGTGATGGTGGTGGTGGTGGTGGTGACGGTGATATGAATGATAGGGGTGATGGTGATAATGATGGTGAACATGGATTTGGTGGTGGTGGTGGCGGTGGTGATAATGGAGGTAGTAGTAGTAGTGTGGTGATAGTGATTGTGGTGGTGGTGATGTGGGTGATAATAGTGATGGTGATGATGGTGGTGAGGACGATGTAGGTGGTAGTGTTTGTTGAGGTGACAGTGGTGATGGTGATGATGGTGGTGATGATGGTTTTGGTGGTGGTGGTGGGTTGCTTAAAAAGGAAGGTGACAATGGGGCGATAATGATGACAGGCATCTGTTGTTTGTTCATGGTGAAACTGAGGACATTTGTCATGGTTATCATGAATACCCTGTGTGTGTGTGTGTGTGTGTGTGTGTGTGTGTGTGTGTGTGTGTGTGTGTGTGTGTGTGTGTGTGTGTGGAGTGTGTATATGGTGTGTGTGTGTGGCGTGTGTTTTGTGTTGTGTGTGTGTGGTGTGTAATTGTGTGTGAGTGTGTATTGGTGTGTGTGTGTGTGTAGTGTGTGTTTTGGTGTGTTGTGTTGTGTGTGTGTGGTGTGGTGAGTAGTGTGTTGTGTTGTGTGTGTGTTTTGTGTGTGTTGCTGTGATTTGTGTTGTGTGTGTGTAGTGTGTGTGTTTGTGTATGGCGTGTATGTGTGTGCGTGTGTTTGGTTGTGCATGTGTATACACTTGTGCGTGTGCGTGTCTGTCAATGTGTGTAAGTGTGTGTTTTTGTGTATGTATATGTCTTTGTGAGTGTGTGTGTGTATTTTATATATATATGTGTGTGTGTGTGTGTGTGTGTGTGTGTGTGTGTGTGTGTGTATGTGTATGTGTGGTGCGTGTTAGTGTGTGTGTTGTTGTGTGTGTATGTGCATATATATCTGTATGTGTGTATGCGTGTGTGTGTGTGAGCGTGAAAAACGTTTTGATGCTGACGCTTCCTACTTGTACCAATTTATCAGTTTTACTGAGCTCATCGTGATGGAGGGCTTAGCGCTTGAATGACTGGTCGCTGTACGAAGTGGATGATTAAATCCTAGTCTGTTGAGGTGTGTTTACTTTTTTATGATTCACGACAGCTCTTTGTGTATATAAGTCATGATAGCACTGTGTTTTTGTGTTTATGATTCGTTGTGATAACTTTGTGTGATTATGGTTCATGATAGCTTTGTGTTTGTGCGTTTGTGTTTCAGGGTAACTTCGTGTTTGTGTGTTTCCTGATTCATGATAGCTTTGTGTTTGCGTGTTCGTGGTTCGTGATAGCTTTGTGTTTGTGTGCTTATGGTACATGATAGCTTTGTGCTTGTATGTTTGTGTTTCATGATAGCTTCGTTTTTGTGTGTTTCTGATTCACGATAGCTTTGTGTTCGTGTATTCATGATTCATGATAGCGTTGTGTTTGTGTGTTTTCGAGTCATGGTAGCTTTGTGTTTGTGTGCTTATGAGTCCTGGTAGCTTTGTTTTGTGTTTTTATGAGTCATGGTAGCTTTGCGTTAGTGTATTTAATGAGTCATGATAGCTTTGTGTTTGTGTGTTAATGGTTCATGATAGCTTTGTGTCTGTGCATTTGTGATTCATGACAGCTTTGTGTTTAGTTTACATGAGTCTTGATAGCTTTGTGTTTGGGTGTTGATTTATGGAGCTTTGTCTTTGTTGTTTATGATTCATGATAGCTTTGCTTTGTGTTTGTGTGTTCATGATTTATGCTATTTGTTTTTGTTCTGTTTCATAACGGTTTGTGTTTGTTATGGTTCGTGATAGCTTTGTGTTTGTGTATTTGTGATTCGTGGAAGCTTTGTATGTATATGATTTATGATAATTTGTGTTTTTGTGTTTATGCTTCATAATAGCTCTGTGTTTGTGTGTTTCTGTTTCATGATAACTTTGTGGCTGTGTGTCTATGAGTCATGAAAGCTTTGTGTTTGTGTAATGATTCATGAGAGCTTTGGATTTGTGTGTAATGATACATGGTAGCTTTGTGTTTGTGTGTTTATGATTCGTCATAGCTTTGTGTTTGTGTGTTTATGGTTCGCCATAGCTTTGTGTTTCTGTGTTTATGATTCATGACAAGCTTTATCCTTGTGTGTTCATGATTCATGACAGCTTGTGTTTGTGTGTTCATGATTCATGACAGCTTTGTGTTTGTGTGCTTATGATTCACGATAATTTTGTGTTTGTGTGTTTATAATTCATGATAGCTTTGTGTTTTTGTGTTTGCAATACATGATGCTTTGTTTCTGTATGTTATGATTCATGATAGCTTTGCGTTTGTGTGTTTGTGAGTCATTACGCTTTGTGTTTATGTGTTCATGATTCATGATAGCTTTGTGTTTGTGTGTTTGTGAGTCATTACAGCTTTGTGTTTATGTGTTCATGATTCATGATAGCTTTGTGTTTGTGTGTTTGTGAGTCATTACAGCTTTGTGTTTATGTGTTCATGATTCATGATAGCTTTGTGTTTGTGTGTTTGTGAGTCATTACAGCTTTGTGTTTATGTGTTCATGATTCATGATAGCTTTGTGTTTGTGTGTTTGTGAGTCATTACAGCTTTGTGTTTATGTGTTCATGATTCATGATAGCTTTGTGTTTGTGTGTTTGTGAGTCATTACAGCTTTGTGTTTATGTGTTCATGATTCATGATAGCTTTGTGTTTGTGTGTTTGTGAGTCATTACAGCTTTGTGTTTATGTGTTCATGATTCATGATAGCTTTGTGTTTGTGTGTTTGTGAGTCATTACAGCTTTGTGTTTATGTGTTTATGATTCGTGATAGTTTTGTTTTTGTGTGTTTGTAATTCATGATAGTTTTGCGTTTGTGTGTTCATGAGTCGTGATAGCTTTGTGTCTGTATGTTCATGATTCATGTTAGCTTTGTGTCTGCGTGTCCATGATTCATGATAGCTTTGTGTTTGTGTTTTCAATAGGTGTGAGGATGATTACGTGTGGTGCAAGTCCAGTGCGCACACATTTTAACTCTAGATTTAAATGCTTAAAGTAGTATTGATCCGAATGTACAGGACGCAACACTGGCGCAATCGCACGACCAACAGCAGCTCAATTTGTCGCTGTGTTTGCTCGCACACACGCGTGTGTGTGTGTGTGTGTGTTTGTGTGCGCGCGTCTATTTGCATATGAATATGTGTGTATGCGCGCGCGTGTGTGTGTTAGTGAATGTGTGAATGTGAGTGTGTGTTTGTGCGTGTGTGTGTGTGTGTGTGTGTGTGTGTGTGTGTGTGTGTGTGTGTGTGTTCGTGTGTGTGTATGTGAGCGCGAGTTTATATGTGAGTGTGTGTGTGTATGTGTGTGTGTATGTGTGTGTGTATGTATGTGTGTGTGTGTGTGTGAATAGGTGTGTGTGTTTATGTGAGTGCGTGTGTATGTGCGTGCGTGTGTATGTGTGTGTGTGTGTGTGTGTGTGTGTGTGTGTATGTGTGTGTAATATGCTATGACATTCACAACCGTGCGGACCAAATTTTCTTGCTGTTTTGGAAAGGACAACTAAAGAAATCTTGACCCTAGAACCTTGCATTTGCGATCATGTAATATTAGCTTGAATATGATTCACTGAGATCTTCCATACTGGGAACCATATTTCAGAACCATAAATTGATGTAGGTGCCATGATTGTGTCATAGAGATACATCAGCGTATCTAGTTTCAGGTTTCATTCTTTGATAGATTTGTTCAGATCACGGGTTACTTCGTTTTCTCGTTTGGCTCGATGGTTTGGGACGCGGTAACCCCTATGGGGATACCGGGGGTTCTTTCAGTATAAATAGTATCCCCACCTTCTGGGAATTCTGTGCTAGAAATTTCCTCTTTTCTGTTACTCCCCTTGTTTCTTTCTTCCTCTTTTGCTTTCTGTTATTTCTTTCTATCATTTTCTGCCTCGCTGGTCCATTCACCTGAATGTTCGATAAGGTCTCACATACTTTATCTTAGGATTAATAATTGAATACATATATTAAGTGCACGTTTGGCTCAAGGGAAATGAGATATTTGGAAGCAATTTTACGTAATTTAGGCTTGTTTTTAATGTATATTTTAGTGTCCTTAATTATGTTTAAACTTGCATTCAAATATGTTTTTTTAAATCCCCTGTGCGGTAAATTGAACGGAGTTGTCAACGCCAGGGGCATGTCCTTAGATTATGTGCACGAACGCATTTGATATGTGTACTTTATTTTCTTTCCTTTTTTTTTTCCTGTTAAAGTATTGTGAAAGTTTTGAAACGGTTATAGCCCTGATAGGGCTCTACGCAGTCGGCTGGACTTAAAAATGAAAAAATAATAGGAACATTGAGGCGGTAGTGAAGTGTGTAAATGTCGAACGTCCAATCAGAATGTAATGGTTTCAATCTCTCTTCATACCTTCGCCTGGTGGGTAAAGGGTTGAGATTTTTTTTCCTGATCTCCGAAGTCCAGTTACATGTACAGACCTGCCATTGCCTAAATTTCTTTCCTGTGTGTACGCATGCAGAATATCAACTATGCACGTTAAACATCCCGTACGTTCTATCAATACATGCCTAACCATAGATTTAGACTGTGCAACATCATCATCATCGTCGTCGTCGTCGTCATCATCATCATCATCATAATCATCATCATCATCATTATCATCGTCGTCGTCGTCGTCACCGTCGTCGTCGTCATCATCACTCATCATCATCATCATCATCATCATCATCATCATCATCACATGATGTGCCCTGCTAAATGGCGTTGGCGATCATGGCCCTCCATAAGAATCTTTCTCTTCGTCGCTGCCAGTACATCCTCCACACCTCTATGTCCTCAGCCACCCTGCAAGTCCATCAAATATTTTCTCCCTGGGTCTACATGGTGTTCTCTTTCCCTCCAACTTTCCTGTTGTGTGACTAGGTGCTTTAATTTCTCTCGCTCCATAAAATGTCCTATAAATATTGCTTGTCTTTGCCTAATCTTCTTTATCAATTGTTTTTTTTTTCTCTTGTGTCTGCCTCCATCAAGACTGTCTCGTTTGTTTTCTTTGCTGTCCATGGAACTCTCCAACATTCTTCTTAATGTGCAGCAACATAGTGGAATGCGGTCAGCTCGCCAAACAGCTTGAGTTCTTTCTGTTCGTCTAAAAAATCTGAGTCTGTGTAATGCACAGTGAGTTTAAACGAGTTTGGAGAACAGTGTTGCACAAAAGCGATCAATAATCTACAATATGTGTAGTTAGTGTTTTGTGCAACCTAACTCCTAGTCTGTGGTTTGTATGGGGTCATCATCATCATCATCATCAGGTGCCCTGCTGCATGGCGTTGGCGATCATGGACTTCCATCTGTCGCTATCTCTCGTTGCCCCTAGCATCTCTCCCACCCTCCTCTTCCCCAGCCACTCTGCAAGTCCGTCCCTTGGTCTACCTGGTGCTCTCTTTCCCTCCAGCTTTCCTTGTATGGGATAAGAGCCGCATATATTCAAAAGGGGGTATTATTGTGTGATTTCAGTCAAGATTACTTGCTTTTGATTTTTG
>JAPXFY010000020.1:53409594-53419594 GCA_030674185.1 Monoplex corrugatus
TCCAACCACCAAACTATCCAACCACCCAACCACCAAACTATCCAACCACCCAACCAGCAAACTATCCAACCACCCGACCACCCAACTGCCCAATCACCAACCTATCCATCCACATAACCACCAAACTATCCAAGCATCCAACCACCCAACCACCAAACTATCCAACCACCTAACCATAAACTATCCAACCACCCAACTACCAAACCATCTGACCACCCAACCATCCAACCACCAAACCATCCAACCACCCAACCAGCAAACTATCCAACCACCCAACCACCAAACTATCCAACCACCCAACCACCAAACTATCCAACCACCCAACCACCAAACTATCCAACCACCTAACCATAAACTATCCAACCACCCAACTACCAAACCATCCGACCACCCAACCATCCAACCACCAAACTATCCAACCTTCCAACCACCAAACTATCCAACCACCCAACCACCAAACTATCCAACCACCCAACCACCAAACTATCCAACCTCCCAACCAGCAAACTATCCAACCACCCGACCACCCAACTGCCCAATCACCAACCTATCCAAGCATCCAACCACCCAACCACCAAACTATCCAACCACCTAACCATTAAACTATCCAACCACCCAACCATCCAACCACCAAACTATCCAAACTATCCAACCACCCAACCGCCCAACCGCCAAACTGTCCAACTACCCAACCACCAAACTGTCAACCACCCAACTAGCAAACTGTCTAACCATCCAACTACTAAACTATTCAACCACTCGACCACCCAACATCCAACCACCCAACCACCAACCATCCAACCACCCAATCACCAAACTATCCAACCACCCAACCACTCAATCACCCAACATCCAGCCACCCAAACAGGAAACTATCCAACCACCCAACATCCAGCCACCCAAACACCAAACTATCCAACCACCCAACAACCAAACTATCTAACCACCAAACTATCCAACCACCCAACAACCAAACCATCCAACCACCCAAGCACCAAACTATCCAACCACCCAACCACCAAACTATCCAACAACCCAAACACCAAACTATCCAACCACCCAACCACCAAACTATCCAACCATCCAAACACCAAACCTCGTAACTATCCAGCCATCCAACCACCCAACCACCAAACTATCCAACCATCCAACCACCAAACTATCCAACCACCCAACCACCAAACTATCCAAACTGTCCAACCACCAAACTATCCAACTACCCAACCACTAAACTATCCAACCACCCAACCACCAAACTATCCAACCACCCAACCACCAAACCATCCAACTATCAACTATCCAACCACCCAACCACCAAACTATCCAACCATCCAACCACCAAACTATCCAACCACCCAGCCACCAAACTATTCGACCATCCAACCACCAAGCTATCCAGCCATCCAACCGTCCAACAACCAAACTATCCAACCACCCAACCACCAAACTATTCAACCACCCAACCACCAAATTATCCAACCTCCCAACCACCAAACTATCCAACCTCCCAACCAGCAAACTATCCAACCACCCGACCGCCAAACTATCCAACCACCCAACCACCAAAATATCCATCCACCAAACTATCCAACCACCCAACCACCAAACTATCCAACCACCCAACCACCAAACCATCCGACCACCCAACCACCAAACTCCAACCACCCAACCACCAAACTATCCAACCACCCAACCACCAAATCATCCAACCACCCAACCAGCAAAAAACTATCCTACCACTCATTCAACCAACCAAGCGACCGGACAACCAGTTAATTGATCAAACATTTAATCGTCTTGTTTGCATTTGAATGTTTATTTAACATTCCCTCTGCACCAGTACGTGTGTTTTTCTGTTTTAGTGGGTATTTATATATCGTTGTTATTATCATTATTATTGATGTTATTATTATTATTATTATTAGTAGTAGTAGTAGTAGTAGTAATTGCAGTAGTAGTAGTAGTAGTATCATCATCATCATTATTATTATTATTACTATTATTAATATTATTATCGTTATTATTATTGTGTGGTTATCTTGTTTTCTTTATCTTATATACAATCATATTGTTATTTTTATTATTATTATTTATCATCATTCACTATTATATTATTATTGTTATTGTTGTTGTTGTTCTTCTTATTGTTGTTGTTGTTATTGTGGTTATCTTGTTTTGTTCATCTTGTATACGATCAAGTCTTTAAACACGGAGCTGTTATTGAATCAGCTTGTATCAAACTGAAGAAAGATTATTGATGTTATTCGGTCACTCCCAAGCCAGACATCGCAGAAAGCGACAGAAAGAGCGGGGACGGGGGGTGGGGGTGGGGGTGGGTGGAGTGTGGGTGTGTGGGTGTGTGGGGTGTGGGTGGTGTTGTTGTTGTGAACCGATATCTTAGCGAAGAAGAGGAACGGACGGGGACGGGCAACAATTCTAAGCGATACGGTAAACAAGATGAACTGGGTTTTCCCACCAGGCGTATGTTTCCCCAGACAATTCTGTTCAATTTGTCAGCGTCCGCTATAAGTAAGGCAGGCCTCTGTGTTATCAATTAAACGGGCTTTGATGTCCGCTTCCATCAGTGTTGTCACTCGCTTTTACCTTCTGTCTACCATGCATTAGTCCTGTAGTGTTTAGCATGAATTATTCCTGTGGCAAGTTGGTGGATAGGGTGATGGATAGGACAGATTATAACGATGTGTACTGTATAGGGGGGGGGGGGGGGCAAGGCTGTGGAAAGGTTAACTGAAAGCTTAGTACGTGACGGATTACTCTGGCAATGGACTTTTGTTGTGTGAGGCAAGAATTATCAGCCAGCTTACCTCCTGATAGATGGTAATGATGATAGACTGTTGTTTTGTAGTGGCAGTAATTACAATACAATACAATACAATACAATACAATACAATACATTCAATAATACAAAACATACATAAATAAATACAATACAAACAATATTTATTATATAGGCAAAATCTTGATAAATCAAATCTAAGCGCTAAAACAGACACACACGCACGCACGCCACACACACGCACGCACGCACACACACACACACACACCACACACACACACACGCACACGGCTATAAATGGGGAGAAAGAATAAAAGCAATGGAAATTATAGAGAGCATATTATATACAATTATATATTACAATGCGATTCCCCTCCGAGTGGAGACAGGCTGCAGAGGGGATTGAGTGAGGTCAGGATTTTATGCAGAGGAGAAAAGGTGAGTTTTGAGAGCGGACTTGAAGGAGACAAAAGTTGGTTGCTGACGGACTGAGAGAGGAAGTTTGTTCCAGGAAAGTGGACCAGAAACAGAGAAGGCTCGTGGACCATAGGTATTGAGCTTAGCGCGTGGAAAGCGAAAAGTCAGAGGATCGGAGGCAGAGCGGAGGGTACGTGAGGGAACATAGATCTCAAGTAGGCTTGACAGGTAATCGGGGGCTGCGTTATTGAGGCTTTTGTAGCACATGGTGTCTAACAGCCAGCTTACCTCCTGATAGATGATAATGACAATAGACTATTTTTTTTTGTAGTGGCAGAAATTAACAGACATCGACAGCTTACCACACAACGTGACGATAATGGCAACGGACCGTTGTTCGAGGTAGATTAGCGATAATAATAATGACAACGACAAGAACAACAACAATAACAATAGAAATAAGAATAATGATGAAAATAATAGTAAATATCACCACCACCATCACTACCACACCACACACCACCACCACCGCCACCACTACAACCACCCACCACCGCCACCACCACCACCACCACCACAATCATCATTACCACCATCACCATCGTCATCATCATCATCACCACCACCATCATCATCATCATCGCCACCATAACAATCACCATCATCACCACCATCATCATCGTCATCGTCGTCGTCGTCGTCGTCATCATCATCATCATCATCATCGCCACCACCACCACACCACCACCATCATCATCATCACACCACCACCACCACATCATCATCATCATCATCATCATCATTCACATCATCATCATCATCATCATCAAACGCTCAATCTTGATTTATACTTCAAACAACGAGCACGCTCTCATCACGCACTCATTAATTCACAATGACAAAAAAACAGGATACAAACACACACACACACACACACACAGGAAGGGAAAGGACAGGTGGGGTGGGGGGCGTGACATGAAGGTTGGGGGGGGGGCGGGGGGAGAGCGAGGAGTGTATTTCAAGTTAGGCATGAAGGAAGACACCTCTGCCCTACCCCTTCCCCAACATATTAGTTTCTTTGTTTAATACGATATCCAAAACAAATGTGAGTGCCCGCGTTTAAGCAAACAGGAACCAGAAAAACAAACAGACAACAACAAACAAACAAAAACGAACAAAGAATCAGAACGCGTATTTAATACAACCAGGCTGGTTGTATCAAATACGCGTTCTGATCTGATTCTGTTTTCGTGTTGTTGTTTTTTTTTTTTGTGGTTCCTATTTGTTTGTTTGTTTTTGCTCAGTAAATTGAAACGAACATGTATGTGACATGGAATGCTTGCACCGTGCAATCGGAGCTATGATTATCAATCCAAAGCATCCAGGTTTTGAAACCAGCAAAGAATTGGCTATAAGGAAAAGTTTTTTTCCCATTAACTGAACACACTGATGTGATCAACATAAGAGTACATGTGGACTGTCAGACTGAGAACATTCAGGTCATCATTGACCGTTCTAAAAACTAAATTGGCATTCAGACTGTTAGACTGAAAACATTCACATCAGACTGAAAACATTCACATCATCAAGTCTAGTGCATTCACTGTTGTAGAAAAGTCCATTAGCGTTCAGATTGTCAGACAGAAAAAGAAAACATTCAGGCCATCAAGTCTGTTGCATTCACTATTGTGGAAAACGTCCATTGACATTCAAACTGTCAGACGGAAAACATTCAGGTCATCAAGTGTAGTGCATTCACTGTTTTGGAAAAGTCCATTGACATTCACATCATCAAGTCTAGTGCATTGACTGTTGGAAAAAGTCCACTGATATTCAAACTGTCAGACGAAAAACATTCAGGTAATTAAGTCTAGTGCATTCACTATTGTAGAAAAGTCCATTGACATTCACACCGTCAGAAAACATTCAGGTCATCAAGTATAGTGCATTCACTGTTTTGGAAAAGTCCATTGACATTCAGACTGTCAGACAGAAAACATTCACATCGTTAAGTCTAGTGCATTGACTGTTGCGGAAAAGTCCAGTGGCACTCAGACTGTCAGACAGAAAACATTCTGGTCATCAAGTTTAGTGCATTGCTGTTGTGGAAAAGTCCATTGACATTCAGACTGTCAGACAGAAAACATTCACATCATCAAGTCTAGTGCATTGACTGTTGTGGAAAAGTCCATCGACATTCAAACTTTTAGACGAAAAGTATTCACATCATCGAGTCTAGTGCATTCACTGTTGGAGAAAAGTCCACTGATATTCAAACTGTCAGACGAAAAACCTTCAGGTAATTAAGCCTAGTGCGTTCACTATTGTAGAAAAGTCCATTGACATTCACACCGTCAGACAGAAAAAATTCAGGTCATCAAGTATAGTGCATTCACTGTTTTGGAAAAGTCCATTGACATTCAGACTGTCAGACAGAAAACACTCACATCATCAAGTCTAGTGCATTGACTGTTGTGGAAAAGTCCATTGACATTCAGACTGTCAGAAGAAAACATTCGGGTCATCAAGTCTAATGCATAGACTGTTGTTGAAAAGTCCACTGACATTCAAACTTTTAGACGCAAAACGTTCACCTCATCAAGTACAGTGCATTCACTGTTATACAAAAGTCCGTTGACATTCAAACAGTAAAAAGGAACACATTTACATGTAGTTCACAACTTGTCCAGTATTTTCTGTTGTCGGTAAATCAGTGGGTATTGACCAAACACCACAGTGCTCTCGCTATGGCGTCTGCACACGTCCACACACACACACACACACACACACACACACACACACACACACACACACACACACACACACACACACACACACACACACACACACACGACGTTGATCGATAGCAGCCAGTACCTCTCTTTTTAAAAAGAATAACAACAACCACACGCGCATGTAAACACACACACACACACACACACACACACACAACAGAGAGAAAGAGAGAGAGAGAGAGAGAGAGAGAGAGAGAGAGAGAGAGAGGAGAGCGAGAGAGAGAGAGAGAGATTCTTAAACTCATAAACACACACACATACACTCACATGCACATGCACACATACACATATCCTCACACGCATAAACACATACATACACACGCACAGACACATGCACACACAAACACACTCCACACGCTCAAACACACGTTAACACACAGACACCACAAACACACACACACACACACACACACTCACATACACACACACACTCCCTCTCTCTCACAGACACACGTACATACATATGCCCACACACACACACACACACACACACACACACACACACACACACACACACACACACACACACACACACACACACACACACACATACACACACACACATACGCGCGCACACACACATATCCCCAGTTACACCTCCCACTTAACTCACGCACACATTCGCAAAAAAAAAAACAGAAAGAGAGAGAGCGGGATAAGAGGTGGAGAGAGAGAGAAGAGAGAGAGAGAGAGAGAGAGAGAGAGAGAGAGAGAGAGAGAGAGAGGAGAGAGAGAGAGAGAGAGAGAGAGAGAACATGGATCAATTCCAGTCAATGTTTATAAAACAGAGCGATAGCGAAGAACAAGGAGAATACATGGAACCTGGAACCAGGAAGTTATTACCAAAGTGATCAGTAATGTAATACTGTCTGTCTGTGTGTGAATGGTCTTCACTTTGCAAAAATCTCTGTCTGTCTGTCTGTCTGTCTTCTGTCTGTCTCTTTCTCTCCCCCTCCCCCGTGTCTCTAGCTGTCTTACTCTCTCTCACTCTCTCTCCCACTCTTTCTCTCTCTCTCTCTCTCTCACTGTTTATCTTTGTCTCCGTCTCGCTTTCACTCTCTCTTTCTCTCTCTTTCTCTCTCTCTGGCTATCTTTTACTCTCTCTCTGTCTCTGCCTCTCTCTCTTTTTGTCTGTCTTTCTTTCTCTCTCTCTCTCCATCTCTTTCTCTTCCTCTGTCTTTCTGTTTGTATGTCTCTCTCTTTGTCTCTCTGTCTCTTTGTCTCTGTCTCTCTGTCTCTGTCTCTCTGTCTCCCCACCTTCTCTCTCTGTCTGTCTGTTTGTGTCTGTCTGTCTTTCTTTCTGTCTCTCTCCGTCTCTTTCTCTCCCTCTGTCTCTCGCTCTGTCTGTCTGTCTGTCTCCCTCCCCTTGTGTGTGTGTGTGTGTATGTGTGTGTGTGTGTGTGTGTGTGTGTGTGTGTGTGTGTGTGTGTGAGTATGTGCGTGTGTGTGTGTGTGTGTGTGTGTGTGTGTAGTTGTGTGTGTATGTGTGAGTATAATTGTGTGTGAGGGTGGACGATCCCTTCAGGCGGCAGGTACTATAATATGTTTGTAATTGAGAACGTCCCTACCGCTGAGTAAATAGTCCACCGTCAAATCAGTAGTCATATTTGCGACACTGTCTTTAAATTAACACTTTTCAACTTTCGAGCTGTTTTTGTTTTTGGCTTGAATGGTTTTGGAATGTTCTTGTGTTGATCGTAAGGGTTACACCTTTTGAACTGTTAATAGGTCTCAGGGGTCACAGTTTTTTTAACTGTTATTGTCACAGGGGTTACGTAAATTGAACTTTTGTTGACCTCAGGGTTATGTTATTGAGCTGCAGTGGTTACACTTATCGAACTGTTGTTTGCTTTAGTGGTAATACTTTTTAAACTGTTGTCCTTAGCTGTGTTACTTAATAATAATAATAATAATAATGTTTATTTGTATAGCGCATATTCCATATAAAAAACATGCTCACCAGCGCTTTACATTTCGCAAGAAAGGCAAAAGGTGATAAAAAATGTTCACAATTACATACACAATAAGATAACAACAAACATTAAAGCTATACAAGTAAGAAGACACATAAGAAACCACAGAATATTAAAATTTAAACACTGACTTATGTAATGAAGAAAGATTAACAGATTTTTCATATGAATAAAGAGGCATACTGGGTTTATATATTGCTGCGTGTGTGTGCTTGCGTACGTGTGTGTGTGTGTGTGCGTGTGCGTTGCTGTGCGCGTGTGTGTTTGTAAGAATGTGTGTGTGTGTGTGTGTGTGTGTGTGTGTGTGTGTGTGTGTGTGTGTGTGTGTGTGTGTGTGAGTGAGTGTGTGCGTGTGCGTGTGCTATGTTTGCATGCGTGTGTGTGTGTTTATGCATGCAATAGTTGTACATAAAATTATAATCAATATTTTGAATGAAGATAAAAACAGAAAAATTCTAATCCATATACAGGAAAAACATTATAACTTCAGTATTACAGCATTAACACCTTGACAATCAAAATTACCTCACAAATTATAAACTATTCGCATATCATACATCACAATTTACATACAAACAAAGATTTAAAAAAAAGTTTCTTAAAGTATTGCAGTCTCTTTCCCACTCAATTTCTCCTCTATCCCCTCCTCAGCTGTACACATACAGTGATACACACACACATGCTCACTCAAGCACACACACACACACACACACACACACACACACACACACACACACACACACACACACACACACACACACACACACACACACACACACACATGCACGCACACACACACCTTGCTCTATAGGCCCTTATACAAAATACTGTTATACAGGCAGGAGAGATTAGTCTGATGACAAGACTTGCAAACTAAGGCTCTTCAGGTTAGATGAGTTTGAAAGAGGTGAGTTTTCAGGTGCCGTTTGAAGGTTGAGAAACACTTAGTTTTTCTGAGAGACAGTGGTAGAGAGTTCCATACATTTGGGCCAAAGACAGAGAAAGATTTTTTACCAAAGGTGTCTAGAGAGAAGCGAGGAACAGTCAACAGTGAGGTGTCAGAAGAGCGGAGCGTTCGAGAAGATTTGTAACCCTGCAGGAGGTTGGCAAGATAGGATGGCATGTTCTCGTGATAGATACTTATCAAACTGTTGTTGGCCACAAAGGGTTTCATATATTGAACTGTTGTTGGTCACAGGTGTTACATATCTTGAACTGTTGTTGATCACAAGGGTTACATTTATTGAACTGTTGTTGGTCATAAGGGTTACATTTATTGAACTGTTGTTGGTCAGAGGGTTACATTTATTGAGCTGTTGTTGGTCACATGAGTTACGTTTATTGGACTATTGTTGGTCACATGAGTTACGCTTATTGGACTATTGTTGGTTACAGGAGTTACGTTTATTGAACTATTGTTGGTTACAGGAGTTACGTTTATTGAACTATTGTTGGTCACATGAGTTACGTTTATTGGACTGTTGTTGGTCACATGAGTTACGTTTATTGGACTATTGTTTGTCACATGAGTTACGTTTATTGGACTGTTGTTGGTCACAGGAGTTACGTTTATTGAACTATTGTTGGTTACAGGAGTTACGTTTATTGAACTATTGTTGGTCACAGGAGTTACGTTTATTGAACTATTGTTGGTCACAGGAGTTACGTTTATTGGACTATTGTTGGTTACAGGAGTTACGTTTATTGAACTATTGTTGGTTACAAGAGTTACGTTTATTGAACTATTGTTGGTCACATGAGTTACGTTTATTGAACTATTGTTGGTCACATGAGTGACGTTTATTGGACTATTGTTGGTTACAGGAGTGACGTTTATTGGACTATTGTTGGTCACATGAGTGACGTTTATTGAACTATTGTTGGTCACACGAGTTACGTTTATTGAACTATTGTTGGTCACACGAGTTACGTTTATTGGACTATTGTTGGTCACATGAGTTACGTTTTTTGGACTATTGTTGGTCACACGAGTTACGTTTATTGGACTATTGTTGGTC
>JAPXFY010000020.1:53424594-53449594 GCA_030674185.1 Monoplex corrugatus
GTAGGGTTTGTGTCTCTGCTTGTTAGTTTGCATACTGTATTGTTTATATCTTTCTTACTTGTTAATAGCATACTACAGTGTTTGTATCTCTGCTTTATAGTCACCATACTGTAGTGTCTGTAGTTTTCTTACTTGTTAGTTGGCATACTCAAGTAAATGAATTCATAACAGGAAACGCTTGGTTTGAGCAGCCTAACATAAGAAGACGGACATGGATGAATCCAGGATACAGCACAAGAAATCAAGTTGATTACATCCCGATAAATAAAAGATTTAAAAATTCTTTACTGATAGCAGTAACTGTATCAGGTGGCAGACTGCAACAGTGACCACAATCCTGTAATGGGATAATTTAGACTGAAAATAAAGAGGAGAAAACAAAACCAAAAATAACATCAAACTACACCTTGGACTGTTAAAGACAGCTGAATCAACTCGTTCAAAATTCAATGTAAATATTGAAAACAAATGCAGTACTCTGGAGAATATTGATACCAGCGAGAAACATTAGACGCGTTTTAGAAAATCAATACGCGAAGCTTGTGAAGAAATCCCTAGAGTTGAAACAAAAGAAAAAAAAAAGAAAAGAAAAAGAACTGGATGACAAAAGAAAGTTTAGGCTTGATGGCAGAACGGAGGAGGGTAAAGGGAAACAGAAGAAAACAAAACGATATACAATGAAATCAGGAATAGGTGCAATGAAACTAAGGAAGCTTTGCTACAAACAAAATACAAAGAAACAGAAGACCAACACAACCCAGACCCTAAGTTTATGTACAAAAACATTGAAGAAATTGCCCACAGGAAAAAAACGGACGTGAACATCAACTGGTTGCTTAAAATCTAACGAAGATACAAATATTATGGAAAAAGACAAAATAGAGATAGATGGAGAGAGTACATTAAAGACCTTTTTGACGATCATAGAAAGGCGGAGCACGACATAAGAAAGAACGCTGAAGGACCACCTATGATGAAAGACGATGTTAGGGCAGCGTTGAAAAAGATGAATGCAGGAAAAGCTCCGGACCAGATAAAATTACCTTAGAAATGATTGAGGCTCCAGATAAATTTGGTATTAAAAAAGTGAAAAGTCCTCCTGAACGAAATTTATGACATCAGAAAAATCCCAAAGATATGTCAAAATCAATTTCCATTGCACGTCCAAAGAAAGCAGGGGATATAGAATGCGATTTGCTTGATGATCATGTAACAAAGATTCTATTAAGAATAATCATGGTGAGCGCAAGGAACACCATCACAAGAGAAATAGCAGAAGAGTCAATGTGGATTTGTTGAAGGGAAAATGAACTGTTAAATCCATTTACATTCTAAAAACTCTCATAGAAAGATGAACTGAGTTGAATAATGATTCATGTTTATGTTTTGTGGATTATACCAAAGCTTTTGACCAGGCAAGAAACGAAGAATTGATCAAACAGCTAAAAAGGCTCAATGTTGATGGAAAGGATCTAAGAATAATAGGGAATGTGTATTGGGAACAGACAGCAGCGATGAGAGTAGAAAATTATATAAGCTTTTTTCGTAATATCAAAAGAGGAGTTACGCAGGGATGTGATCTGTCACCAAGTTTGTTTTCACTTTCCAATGAAACCATTACCAGAAACCAGAAGAATGCCCTAGGATAAAGGTTGGAGGAAAACTGTTAAACATTCTTCGTTATGAAGATGACACCTTTCTATTTACAGAACGTGAAAAAAACAACAACAAAATCGTACAAATATAATAGTGATAGAAAACATAAATGTGGGGCTGAGACTTAATAGCAAGAAGACTGAAGTCATGGTAAAATAACAACACAACATTGAAACAAGCTGTTAAGTTCAAATACCTAGAAGCAGTCATCTCACCAGACGGCAGATGCACATTAGAAATAGCCATCAGAATCGACCAAGAGAAAACAGCGTTCAGGAAAATGAAAAGCGTTCAAAGTGCAATCAATAAATGCCATGTCTATCAATTAACATCAGGAGGAGAGTTCTTCAGTGTCATATAGAACCGATACTGCTGTGCGGATGCGAAGAGTGGGCAATCAACGTGCAGAATCAGAACAAGAGTGAGACAGCTGAAATGTAGTTTCTAAGAAGAATGTTAAGAGTTCCATGACAGAAAAGAAATCGAGACAGTCTTCAAAGAGGCAAACACAAAAAGAACATTAATGAAGAAGATTAAGACAAGACAAGCAGCATTTATAGGACATTTTAAGAGGCAAGAGAAATTTGAGCACCTAGTCATAACAGAAAATCTGGGGAGTGTGTGTGTGTGGGGGGGGGAGGGGGGTTGAGCACCAGGTAGACCCAGAGAAAAACATTGGACGGATTTGCAGGTGGATGAAGACAGAGAGTGTAGGAGATATACTTGCAGCGACAAAAGATAGATCCTATGAGGGCCATGATCGCCAACGCCATGTGACAGGGCACATGATGGTGATGATGATGATGAGTTGGTATGCTGAAGTGCTTACATCTCTCTTAATTGTTAGTCAGCATACTGTAGTGTTTGTATCTACATTACTTGTTAGTCCGCATACTGTGGTGTTTGTGTTGTTTCTCTTACTTGTTAATTAGCGTACACTAGTGTTTGTATCTCACTTACTTGTCGATCAGCATATGCAGTGTTTGTATCTTTCTCAGTTGTTAGTTGGCATACTAGAATGTTAATATCTTTCTTACTTGTTAGTTGGCATACTAGAGTGTTTGTATCTTTCTTACTTGTTAGTTGGCATACTAGAGTGTTTGTATCTTTCTTACTTTTTAGTCAGCATACCGCAATGATTGTATTTTTTCCACTTAGTTGGCGCAATGAACTGTTTGTATAACTCTTACTTCCCAGATGGTTGGTATGCATAGAAATCCCTCATGGTTTCTTTAATGATAATGATGACAACAACAACAGCAGCACTATTATATTGCTACTACTACTACTACAACTACTACTACTATTACTACTACAACTACTACTGCTACTACTACTGCTACAGCTACTACTACTTCTCAACTACTACTATACTACTACTTCCACTACTACCACCACCACCAACGATAATGATTACACTATTGACAATAATAGTAATAACTGATAGTAATAATAATTGTGTTAATAATAGTATTAATGATGATGATGATGATGACGACGACTACGACGGGTGATGGATGATGGTGATGGTGATGATGATAACAATATTAATGATGATAACAACAATAATAACAAGGTAATGATGATGGTGATGATGATGATGATAATAATAATAATGATAATAATAATAAAAATAATAAGCAATAATAATAATAACAACAATAGTAATAATAATTGTATGATAATAATAATAACATAACAATTTGATAATATTAATAATATATAACATAACAATAACAACAATGATAATATTGATAATAATAGTAATAGTATTAGTAATAAGAATAAGAATAACAGTGTGAACAAGAAGAATAATAGTTGCAGTAATAATTTCACTCTAAATCGCTAAGGCCATGTGAGAAACATGCTTGTCGCACTTTACAGGAACATAATGATAATTATATTTAACTTTGAATTAAGTTAAAAGAGACACTGACAAAACATGAAATGAAAACAAGTATTAGCAAACATAGTAATGTATATATTAGGAACGATAGTAACATACGTATTAGGAACCATCATCATCATCATCATCAGGTGCTTTGCCACATGCGTTGGCGATCATGGCCTTCCATCTGTTTCTATCTCTTGTTGCCTCAAGCACCTCTTCCACCCTCTTTAGGAACCATAGTGACGTAAATATTAGGAACCATAGTAACATAAATATCAAGAACCATAGTAACATTGATATTAGGAACCATAGTAACATATATTAGGAACGATAGTAACATACCTATTAGGAACCATAGTAACGCATACATTAGGAACCATAGTAACATACCTATCAGGAACCATAGTAAAGTTCACATTAGGAACCATAGCAACATAAATATTAGGAAACATACAGTAGTAATGAAATATTACGAACCATTGTAACATAAATATTGGGAACCATATATAAAAACATTAGGAACCATAGTGACAAAAATATTAGGAACCATAGTAACGAATATATTGGTAACGATAATAACATACGCATTAGGAACCAAAATAACATACGCATTAGGAATCATAGTATACAAAAATTGGGATCCATAGTAACATAAATATCAGGAACCATAGTAACATAAATATCAGGAACCATAGTAACATGAATATCAGAAACCATAGTAGCATAAATGTTAGGAACCATAGCAACGTAAATATCAAGAACCATCGTAACATGAATATTAGGAACCATAGTAACATAAACATTAGGAACCATAGTAACATAAATATCAGGAATCCTAGTAACATAAATATCAGGAACCATATCAACATAAATATTAGGAACCATAGTAAGATAAACATTAAGAAACTAGTAACATTGATATTAGGAACCATACCAACATAAATATTAGGAACCATAGTTACATAAATATTGAGAACCATAATTATAAAAATAGTAGGAACCATAGTAGCATACATATTAGGAACCATGATAATATACGTATTTGGAACCATGGTAACATCATCATAACATAATTATTAGGCACCATTGTAACAAACGTATTAGAAACCATAGCAATATACGTATTAGGAACCATAGTAACACCATCATCATCATCATCATCATCATCATCATCATCATCATCATCATCATCATGATGTGCCCTGCCGCATGGCGTTGACGATCATGGTCCCTCATACGAATTTATCTGTTCTCGCTGAAAGTACATCTCCCACCCTCTCTGTCTTCATCCACCCCACAAGTCCGTCCAGTATTTTCTCCCTGGGTCTACCTGGTGCTCTTTTTCCTTCCAGCTTTCCTGCTGTGACTAGATGCTCAAATTTCTCTTGCTTCATAACATGTCCTATAGATGTTGCTTGTCTTTTACTAATCTTCTTCATTAATATTGCTTTCGTGTTTGCCTCTTTTTTAAACTGTCTCGTTTGTTTTCTTTGATGTCGATAGAACTGTTAACATTCTTCTCAGTCACCACATTTCAGCTGCCTCAGTCTTGTTCTGATTTTGCGTGTTGACTGTCCACGCTTTGCATCCTTACATTAATATTGGTTCTATATGATACTGAAGAACTCTCTTCCTGAGGTTAACTGATAGGCATTTGTTGCTAACAACGCTTTTCATTTTCTTGAATGCCGTTTTAGCTTGACCAGTTCTGTTGGCTATTTTTGATATTCATTTGCCGTCTGGTGAGACGACTGTTCCCAGATATTAAAACATCAACTTGACTCAAGTGTTGTGACATTTGCTGTCACTTTGTTTGTGTCTGTGTGCCTGTCTGTGTTTGTATATAAGTGTATGTATGCGTGCGTTTGCATGTGTGTGTATGTGCGTGCGCGCGTGTGTGTTTGTGTACAAGTATTTGTATGTGTGTTTGCATGTGTGCGCTCATGTGTTTAAGTGAGTGTTTTATGTGTCTCTGTGTGCATGCATGAGTGTGGGTTTGTGTGTGTGTGTGCGGGGCGCGGCGTGTGTGTTTGTTTGTTTGTCTCTGCATACATGTATGGTGTGTGTGTGTGTGTGTGTGTGTGTGTGTGTGTGTGTGTGTGAGTTAGTGCGTACGAACGTGTATGCGCACGTGCGCGTGTATGTGTGTGATAATGTGTGTGTTTGCGTGCGTGTGTAGTGACTATTAATGCGCTAGGGTATATATGGTGGTCGTTTGTGTGTGTGTGAGTGTGTGTGTGTGTGTGTGTGTGTGTGTGTGTGTGTGTGTGTGTGTGTGTTTTCATGTGTGTGTATGTGTGCATATGCATCTACGTGTGTATGTGTGTACATGTATGTGTGTGTATGCGTGCGTGCGTGTATGTGCGTGCGTGTGTCTGCATATGTGTGTGTGTGTGTCTGTGAGCGTGCGTGAGTGTATGTGCCTGCGTGTGTCTGCATGTGTGTGTTTGTGTGTGATTATGAAAACAAACTTATATTTGCCAAACGATTTATACATTTTCTTCCTTACAAATTCTCTGTAAACTAGCGGTATTTCTACCGATTTCTGATTTCGTTTTATCAGATGTTGTTACCTTTGAAGAACTGATTATCGTTATCCTTTATGAATGCATGTATCTGACTGATTTCGTGTCCATCACATGGCCTCGGTAGGGTCAGAGCATATGGAAGTTATTCTCATCACAGTGGCTGAGGACTGAAAGGGTGGGAGATGTACTGGCAGCGATTAGGGATAGATTCGTATGGAGGGCCATGATCACAAACGTCATGCGGCAGGGCGCATGCTACTGCTGCTGCTGCTGCTGATGTTGATGACAAAACATGGCCTCGTGGATCTGAAAACTAAAACTGAAATTTTTGTATATATCCTGTATTAGTATGTGTATCCGATGTACGTATACTGTATTAATGTATGGGCACAGTAAGTGCCACCCCCACCCCCCTCCTTTTTAAGTTTCTATTTTTTCGTTGTTGTTGTTTATTTTTATACGATTTATTGACACATAAAGTGTAACGACTATACTTTGACATGGATGGTTTGTGCTGTGCTCAAGGAATTGTCGTTGTTATCATTGTTGTATCATTACTATCATTATTTACTGTTATTATTGTTGTTGTTATTGTCATCATCGTTATCATTGTCATTATCATCATTACCATCAGTGTCAGTATTGCTGTTTCTTAGTAACAATAATATCTTATTACAGGAATTGATGATGATGATGATGATGATGATGATGATGATGATGATGATAACGACGACGATGATGATGATTTTCTTTTTCTTCTTTCTTTTATTCCTACGTTTCTCTGTTCCATTTTGAAGCAGTCTGTTCTTCCACGACTGTCTCATATCATATTCGTAACTTCTCTCTCTCCCTGTCTCTCTCGCTCTCTCTCTCTCTCTCTCTCTCTCTCTCTCTCTCTCCCTGTCTCTCTCTCTGTCTCGCTCTCTGTCTCTCTCTGTCTCTCTCTCTCTCTCTGTCTCGCTCTCTCTGTCTCGCTCTCTCTGTCTCGCTCTCTCTGTTTGCCCCCCCCCTCCCTTTTCTCTCTGCCCCTCTCTCTCCTCTCTTTCTTTCATATCGACCGGAGACAGGGTGTGTGTCTGTGTCTGTGACAAAAAAGTGTGTTAGCATGATTTTCTGAACTGTTTCTGGACGGATCTTTAGTATATATGTATCAAAGGTGGACAGCGTACAGGAGTCGCAGATGCCTAAGGTTGAAGGTCATGGAGCCAAGGTTAAGACAAAGAATAACAACAAAACCAATACCACCACCACCACCACCAACAACAACAACGACGACGACAACAACTACGACAAACTACCTAAAATTAATACTTTCTGAGGAAGCAACGACAACAACAAGAACAAACCACATGAAATTTATATTTTTGATGAAAACATAAGAACAAGAACAAAAACAACAACTACAATAATAACAACAACAAACTTCCTAAAATTAATACTTTTTGAGGAAACAACAAGATCAAGGACAACAACAACAACAAACCACCAAAAAATTAGTGCTTTTTGAGGAAAGTATGCAAATCGCATTTTCTTAGGAACCTCTGATAATGTTTATATATCTGTGTTCACTGTTGTAAAAGTGCACTATTGTTTTGTTGTTTCCTAAAAAAATATTAATTTTAGGTAGTTTGTTGTTGTTGTTGGAGTTGTTGTTCTTGTTCTAGTTCTTGTTGTCTCCTCAAAAATATTAATTTTATGTGGTTTGTTCTTGTTGTTGTTGTTGTTGATGATGATCACTGCATGATCAAGTTATATAACAGCTGAAACTTTAAAAGATCACAGTGACCTTGCAAAGTACAACACCCTCCCCACTGGATTTTCAGTAATATATTTTTTGTAGAGAAAAGGAGTTTGCTAGAAGGGTTCGAGGACTCGTCATTTTCTTCTTGTTCTTCTTCTTCTTCTTCTTCTTCTTCTTGTCCCTCTGCTGTCCGATGAAAAAACAACAACATGTTTTCTGCTTCTGTCTGTGATAATGTTCTTAAAATCTGTCTGTATGAGTCTGTCTCTCTATGTATCTCTCTGTGTCTGTGTCTCCCCCCCCCCCCCATCTCTCTCTCTTTGTCTCTCTCAAACACTGTCTCTGTCCCTGTGTCTCTGTCAGATTATCTGTCTGTGTTTGTCTGTCTGTCTTTCTGTCTCTCTCGTTTTTGGTTTCGTTCTGTTTTTCTATCGTTTTCTTATTTTTCGTTTTCTTTCTTTCTATATTCTCTCTCTCTCCTTGCCCATTCTGTCTGTACGTGGTAAGATGACGGTGTGTGTGTGTGTGTGTGTGTGTGTGTGTGTGTGTGTGTGTGTGTGTGTGTGTGTGTGTATGTGTGTGTGTGTGTGTATGTGTGTGTGTATGTGTGTGTGTGTTTGTATGTGAGAGAGAGAGGGAGAGAGAAAGAGAGAGAGAACAGACAGACAGACAGACAGACAGACAGACAGACAGAGACAGAGAGAGGTTCTGATGGTCATATTGTCAGGTTTGTTTGATTAAAGTAATACAAGCTCGTCACATAGTCAGGACGCATACTTCCAGCTGGACAGGGCACGATCCCGTTATTAATTACACTAGTAAGGAAGTGATGTCAACCAGACGTCGTCGCCGTCCCCCCCCCATGGGGATGCCGGGGTTTCTTTCAGTATACATAGTATCCCCTCATTCTGTAAATTCTTTGCTAGAAATTTCCTCCTTTCTGTCACTTTCTTTGTTTCGTTCTTCCTGTCGTATTTTGCCTTGCTGGTCCATTCACCTGTCTGTGTTCGATAGAATCTTGCATATTTTCTCTTAGAAGAGATAAATGGGTACATGTATTAAGTGCATTTTGGCTTTAGGAAAATGATATACGCGGAAACGGTTTTAGGTAAGTTATGCCCATTTTTATACATGTTATAATGTCATTAGTTATGTTTAAATTTGTATTTAAGTATGTTTCTTTTAAATCCCCTGTGCGATTGGACGGTGAGGTCAACGCCAGGGGCATTTCCTTAGATTATGTGCACAAATGCATTGATATGTTACATATGTGTACTTAATTTTCTGCTTTTTTTTTCGCATATATATATATGCTTATGTATATATATTGAAACGGTCATAGCCCTGATATGGCTGTACGCAATCGGTTGGGCTTTAAGCAACAATAAGAAGAAAAAGCCAGACGTTCCTCAAATAATCGGCTTGGGTGTCCTGAATTAACACTGAGTGTCCTGAGAACACCAAAGTAGGATACTGTCGTATAGTATGATATAGTTTAACCCTTTGGCTCTCACACCCTATCCACTACTGGCAAAAAATTAAACCTTTGATTCCCTCACTCTATCCACTGCCATCAGAATTTAACCCTTTGACTCCCGCAGCCTATTCAGTACCAACAAAGATTTGACCCTGGGACTCCCTCACCCTATCCACCAGCTTCCTGCAGGAGTTAGCAATTATGGCCCTCCATACGAATCTGGGGTTGTTTTGTTTTTTTTGATGCTGCAAGAACATCTCCCAGTCTTTCTGTCTTCATCCATTCCTCAAATCCGTCCAGTATTTCTCCCTAGGTCTACCTAGTGTTCTTTTCCCTTCCAGCTTTCCTGTTGTGAATAGGTGCTCAAAGTTCCCTTGCACCATAAAAGTCCTTTAAATGTTTCTTGTCTTTTCCTAATCTTCTTCACTAATGTTCTTCAATCTCGTTTGTTTTCTTTCCTGTTAATGGAACTCTCAACATTCTTCTTACAAACCACACTTCAGCTGCCTCAATCCTGTTCTGACTTTGCGTGTTGACTGTCCACACTTCACACCTCGCACAGCAGTACCGGATCTGCATAACACCGAAGAACTCTTCTCCTGATATCTTCTTGAATACTGTTTGGCTTGGCCAATTCTGCTGGATATTTCAAATGTGCATCTGCCGTCTGTTGAGATGATTATTCCCAGATGTTTAAGCTTATCATCTGGTTCTGACTCAGGGAGAAAAAAAACACTTAGTGCAAGTGGCCTCATGTTCACTGGTTGTAAATGGGTACCTGACATTGTTATGGGTTAAGGACAATAGAGTGGCCAGGGGAAAAAGGAGATGAGCACATTTCTCACCATGCTGGTGGCTCTTGGAACAGTTGAGGTCTCTACCACCTCACTCCCCTACGACCTCAGGATCTTGGGATGGTGTTCACCTTGACCTTACGTTGTTTGGTGCTTTGACTAGCGGAGATTTCATTTTCTTCCTTCGTTTCTCTTTTTGTCTCTCTGTCCGTGTCTGTCTGTTTATTTCTGTCCCACTTTTTTTTTATTTATGTCTCTGTCGCTCTGTCTTTGTCTGTCTCTGTCTATTTACGTCTGTGTGTCTGTGTGTGTCTCTCTGTCTCTCTCTGCCTCTGTCGCTCTCTGTCTCTCTGTCCCTTTGTCTCTGTCTCTACCTCTTTGTCTCTGTCTGTCTGTCTGTCTGTCTGTCTCTGTCTCTGTCTGTCTGTCTGTCTCTCTTTCTCTTCTCTTTCTTCCCGCTTGTCGTAAGAGCCATCGACTAAGATTACATGTCTCGAGTTTTACCTAAGCTCTAACAGAACAGTTGCCGTGTTCGCTGTTCATCTTCGTGTTCCATTCAGTCTGGTACTGTCAGTGTTTTACAGGCCCCATCACCTCTCCCCCCCCCCCATCCACATCCTTCCCTGTTTCAATATCCTGTCAGCGCATAGGGTATTTGCGCAGGGTCAGGTAATTTGGTGGCAGATTTTGGTTGGAGCGTATATGGAATTGTCCGATTACAATGTATACCTCGTGAGCAAACCCCCAAATTTCAGTCTTTCTGTTCCTCTTTTCGTTGCTGTCAAATCGTTTTCTTCCTTGCATATCTTTTCTTCTTTTCTGTCCGTCTGTCTGTATTTTTTCTGTCTGTCTGTTCATTTGTCCATGCAGTGAAAAACAATCATAGCTGTGAACTATTACCTTTCATCCTTTCTGTGTCGTTATTTTTCGTTCTTTTCTCTCTTTCCTTCATTTCTTTATTTTTTTCTTTTAGTCATATTTCTCCTGTCAATGTATCTGCTGGCGTGCTGAAGCGTAAAAAAGTATAGTGACAGATCCACCAGGAGATCAAGAAACACTATGACAGCTCATTGATCCGTCAACATCAACCAGCACGCCACTAGAGGCACAGACATAATTAACTCCCTTTATTCCTTTTTGAGCTCCCTTCTTCCGTTTTATGATCTCTTTCTGTCTACGGATTTTCGTCCAGTGTTTCGTGAGAGATAGTTGACGTCTTTTGATTTGTTTCGATCTATGAGCCGTTTGAACTCTATCACCCCCGTTGGGTTGCCAGGGGCTCTTTCAGTATAAATAGTATCCCCACCTTCTGGAAATTCTGTGCTAGAAATTTCCTCTTTTCTGTCACTCTCTTTGTTTCTGCCTTGTTGCCTTGCTTTCTGTCATTTCTACTTATTTTCTGTCTTAATGGTCCAATTAACTGTATTTTTTCGATTAAGTCTTACTTATTTTTTCTTCTGATTTATAATTGGGTACATGTATTAAGTGCATTTTTGGTTTGGCTCTAAGGAGGTGAGATATGCGGAAGCAATTTTAGGTAATTTATGCCTGTTTTTATATATATGTTTTGGTGTCCTTATGTATGCTTATACGAGTATTTGTATTCAGGTGTGTTTTTTAAATCTCCCCTGTGCGATGAATCGGACGGAATGGTCCTACGCCGGGGGCATGTCCTTATATTATGTGCGCGAATGCCTTGATATGTGTAATTAATTTTCTTTTTTTTTTTTTTCCTGTTAAGTTTTGTGTGTTTTGAAGCGGTTATAGCCCTGATATGGCTCTGCGCCGTCGGCTGGGCATTAAACAACAATAAAAAGAAAAGTCTATCACCCCTTCCCCCCTCCTTCCTGTCCGTCGGTTTCCTGCAGACAGATGGTATCTAAGGGAGAGGGCGAGATAGTCGTTCCGTCTGTTTGATTAGAGAATGGATGCATCTGGTTGAGGACTCAGTTGGAAGTGGAACTGAGTCAGCTGAAGCTGAACAAGCTGATTTTTGAGTGTCAGTCCTTGGCATGAAGGTTGATGGCTGTGCCTGGGTGGCTGCTGTCAGGGAGAGGGTGAGGGACAGAAAGGGTTAAAATAAGGTAAAGGATAGCATGAGGGAGAGAATGGGTTAATGAAGCTGTGGATAAGAAGGGTGGTGGAAGGATAACATTACTGGTGGATAGGGTGGGGAAGAAAGGGTTAAGAAAGCTACGTGGATAGTGAGTGGTGGAAGGGTTAACTTTAGTCGCGGATAGGGTGGAAGAGAAAGAGTCAAGGAACTATGGATAGGGTGAGTGGTGGCAAGGTTTAATCAGCTCTTGGATAAAAGTGGGGAACATAAAGGGTTAGGGAATCTGTGGATATGATGGGTGTCAAGGGTTAACATCAGCTGGTGGATAGGGCGTGGAAGAGAAAGGGTTAAGAAAGCTGTGGATAGAATGAGTGGTAGAATGGGTTAACATTACCTGGTGGAATAGGGTGGGAAAGAGAAAAGGTGAAAGAAAAAGATGATTCACAAAAATCAGGGAACAAAGTGCACGACGTGTCAATGTGTGTGTGTGTGTGTGTGTGTGTGTGGTGTGTGTGTGTGTGTGTGTTGTGTGTGTGTGCATGCATGCGTGCGTGCGATGCGTGTGTGTGTGTGTATATGTGCGTGCGTGTGTGTGTGAAATGACAGTTAACAGGTTTATACACATCAAAACCTCAAACATATACACAGTGCCATCAACACCATCAACAGGGAAGATAACTGCCCGCAACTGGGTAAGTTAGGACAGCAGTGCACACAGAGTGCAGTCACAAATGAACGGCGCAGAACAGCTGGTATTCAACAGAGAGGGATCCGCGCAAACAAAACCCAAGGCCGTAGTATTCTTTCCCATGCAACACGTGTGGAAGAACAACTCCGATCTCATACTTAAAACCAGAACTCATTTGAAACCAAAACTCATTTCAAACATTCAGTTAAAAAAAAACAATTACTAACATTAACATCTACACTATCCAGTATTATATTTTCAAACAGTGGCTCGAATCTTGCTTTGTTATTGAGTAATCTGTATGCCTACTGTCCCACGTAAGGATCCACACCAGACGATGGAAACTAGAACTAATTTCAAACACTCAATAAAAAAAAACCTATAATTATCAACATTACCATCTATACTATCCAGTATTATGCTATTTTCGAATAGTGGCTGGAATCTTGCTTTGTTACTGAGTAACCTGTACCTCTACAATATCACATAAAGATCCACACCAGATGATAAAGGACCAGTTAGGCCTACTATCTTGCATGAAGACCCATACCAGACCATAAAGGCCCAGTATGTTTACTATCCCGCATGGAGGCCCACACCTGCGATAAAGGCCCAAGTATGTCTACCATCCCGCATGGAGGCCCACGCCTGGCGATAAAGGACCAGTATGGCTACTGTCCCACACGAAGACCCACATCAGACGATGAGGGAACAGTATGCCTACTATCTTATATGAAGATCCATACCAGACGATAGTATGCCGCTTTATCTGTCGTGTCATTGGAGTCTATTAACACATTAATAACAACAATAATATTAGGACGTAGTGATTCCTCCCCCCCCCCCACCACATCCCACCCCCATCTCAATGCCGTGATACAGACGTGATTTAACATGAACTGGGTTTTTGAGTCCAGAAGGGAAAGGGGCATTATAGATTGTTCTGTGAAAACAGTTTTAGATAACTGTAGTGTGACTGCTATACGATCTCAGACCATAGCCTACATTGTCCCCTGTCCTGCCTGTCTGTCTGCACCATTTGTCTTTCTCTCTTAACATTTCCTTACCACTGTTCATCCCTACCCACTTTCTCTCAGTCCCTCCTATTGTCTGTTGCCCACTCGTCCCTCGTCTGTCCATCTCTCTGGATCACTGTTCCCTTCATGTCCCTCTTCTGTCCATCCCTCCTGATGTCTGTTCCCCACATGTCCCTCTTCTGTCCATCCCTCTGATGTCTGTTCCCTTCATGTCCCTCTTCTGTCCATCCCTCCTGATGTGTTCCCCACAGTCCCTCTTCTGTCCATCCCTCTGATGTCTGTTCCCACACTGTCCCTCTTCTGTCCATCCCTCTTGATGTCTGTTCCCCACTGTCCCTCTTCTGTCCATCCCCTTGATGTCTGTTCCCCACCTGTCCCTCTTCTGTCCATCCCTCCTGATGTCTGTTCCCCACTGTCCCTCTTCTGTCCATCCCTCTTGATGTCTGTTCCCCATCATGTCCCTCTTCTGTCCATCCTCCTGATGTCTGTTTCCCACATGTCCCTCTTCTGTCCATCCCTCTTGATGTCTGTTCCCCACATGTCCCTCTTCTGTCCATCCCTCTTGATGTCTGTTCCCCACCTGTCCCTCTTCTGTCCATCCCTCTTGATGTCTGTTCCCCACCTGTCCCTCTTCTGTCCATCCCTCTTGATGTCGTTCCCCACCTGTCCCTCTTCTGTCCATCCCTCTTGATGTCTGTTCCCCACATGTCCCTCTTCTGTCCATCCCTCTTGATGTCTGTTCCCCACATGTCCCTCTTCTGTCCATCCCTCTTGATGTCTGTTCCCCACATGTCCCTCTTCTCTCCATCCCTCTTGATGTCTGTTCCCCACATGTCCCTCTTCTGTCCATCCCTCTTTATGTCTGTTCCCCACATGTCCCTCTCTCTGTCCATCCCTCTTGATGTCAGTTCCCCCATTGTCCCTCTTCTTCCATCCCTCTGATGTCAGTTCCCCACATGTCCCTCTTCTATCCATCCCTCTGATGTCTGTTCCCACCTGTCCCTCTTCTGTCCATCCCTCTGATCATGTTCCCTTCATGTCCCTCTTCTGTCCATTCCCTCCTGATGTCTGTTCCCCACCATGTCCCTCTTCTGTCCATCCCTCCTGATGTCAGTTCCCACATGTCCCTCTTCTGTCCATCCCTCTTGATGTCTGTTCCCCACTGTCCCTCTTCTGTCCATCCCTCCTGATGTCTGTTCCCCACCTGTCCCTCTTCTTCCATCCCTCTTGATGTCTGTTCCCCACCTGTCCCTCTTCTCTCCATCCCTCTTGATGTCTGTTCCCCACATGTCCCTCTTCTCTCCATCCCTCTTGATGTCAGTTCCCCACATGTCCCTCTTCTCTCCATCCCTCTTGATGTCAGTTCCCCACATGTCCCTCATCTATCCATTCCTCTTGATGTCTGTTGCCCACCTGTCCCTCTTCTGTCTATCCCTCTGGATCACTGTTCCCTTCATGTCGCTCTTCTGTCCATTCCTCTTGATGTCTATTCCCCACCTGTCCCTCTTCTCTCCATCCCTCTTGATGTCAGTTCCCTCACCTGTCCCTCTTCTCTCCATCCCTCTTGATGTCAGTTCCCCACATGTCCCTCTTCTCTCCATCCCTCTTGATGTCTGTTCCCCACATGTCCCTCTTCTCTCCATCCCTCTTGATGTCTGTTCCCCACCTGTCCCTCTTCTCTCCATCCCTCTTGATGTCTGTTCCCCACATGTCCCTCTTCTCTCCATCCCTCTTGATGTCAGTTCCCCACATGTCCCTCTTCTCTCCATCCCTCTTGATGTCAGTTCCCCACATGTCCCTCATCTATCCATTCCTCTTGATGTCTGTTGCCCACCTGTCCCTCTTCTGTCTATCCCTCTGGATCACTGTTCCCTTCATGTCGCTCTTCTGTCCATTCCTCTTGATGTCTATTCCCCACCTGTCCCTCTTCTATCCGTCCCTCTTAATGTCTGTTCCCCACATGTCCTTGTCCTGTCCATCCCTCCTGATGTCTGTTCCCCACCTGTCCCTCTTGTGTCCATCCCTCCTGATGTCGTCCCTCCTGATGTCTGTTCCCCACATGTTCCTTTTCTGTCCATCCCTCTGGATCACTGTTCCCTTCATGTCCCTCTTCTGTCCATCCCTTCTGATGTCTGTTCTCCTCTTGTCCCCTTTCTGTCCATCCCTCCTGATGTCTGTTTCGTTCATGTCCCTCTTCTGTCCGCCCCTTGTGATATCTTTTTCCATCCTATCTTTCCTGTATCCCTCTCCGTCCGTGCTCTTCTAGTTTCACACCCATCCCTCTTCTATCACTGTTCCCACGTGTCCCTCTGTTGTCTATCCCTCCTGATCTCTGTTGCCTCCTCTGCCCATCCCTCTTTACAAATCTTACGCTTCATCTTTGTCTGTTTCAGTCGGAAGCGGAAAGAAGACGCCATTGGCAGTGTCGACAGGAAACGAAAGTAGCGAGGAGGAGGAAACGACGTCACATCCTGTGCGTGTGCGCGTCATTTCTGGTCGGGGCGGCAGTGCTGGTACTGATAATTTTGATGATGTCGGGTGGGCGGGCACCAAACCCCGCAGGTCCCGGCAAGCCCAGTCACGAACAGCCACAGAGAGGGGATCTGGTCATGACCAGCCAGGCAAGTGAGTCAAGTGGACTGTCCGACCATCACTCCGACCAACAATCGGACGATTATTTCGGCCAGCATTCTGATCTTGATTCTGGTGACCTGTCTGACCTCGAGTCCGATGAATTGCGTGATCTTGACCACGGTGACCTATCTGACCTTGACCCTGGTGACCTGTCTGACCCTGAGCACAGTGAATTAGATGACTTTGGCTCCAGTGAATCTGGCCAGTTGTTTGACCGAGACGTTCAGCAGAAACGTGGAACATTCCAGAACACAATGGACTATTGCTGTGTTATGTGGTATGGATTGTGAGTGGCATGACAAGACAGACAAAACATGGACTTTGAGTGTGACGTGACAAGACAGACAAAACATGGACTTTGAGTGGCATGACAAGACAGACAAAACATGGACTATGAGTGTGACGTGACAAGACAGACAAAACATGGACTATGAGTGGCATGACAAGACAGACAAAACATGGACTTTGAGTGTGACGTGACAAGACAGACAAAACATGGACTATGAGTGGCATGACAAGACAGACAAAACATGGACTATGAGTGGCATGACAAGACAGACGAAACATGGACTTTGAGTGTGACGTGACAAGACAGACAAAACATGGACTATGAGTGTGACGTGACAAGACAGACAAAACATGGACTATGAGTGGCATGACAAGACAGACAAAACATAGACTGTGAGTGACACGACAAGACAGACAAAACATAGACTGTGAGTGACACGACAATACAGACAAAACGTGGGACTGTAATTACGATAACAAGACAGACAGTATACATAACTGTCCTTATGGAGGACATACAGACTAGTACAACATACACTACTGTCCTTATGGAGGACATACATACTGGTACAGCTTTTAGGACCGTCCTTGCAGAGGACATTCAAACTGGTACAGCATACATAACTGTCCTTATGGAGGACATACAGACTGGTACAGCTTTTAGGACCGTCCTTACAGAGGACATACAAACTGGTACAGCATACACAACTGTCCTTGTGGAGAACATACATACTGGTACAACTTTTAGGACCGTCCTTGTAGAGGATATACAGACTGGTGCAGCATACAGAATTGTCATCGCAGAGGACATACAGACTGACAGAAGGAAAACAGGACTTTCCTTGTGAAGGACCTACAGATCGTACAGCTTAAAGAACCGTCCTTGTGATGGACCTACAGAATGGTACGGCTTACAGAAACGTCCTTGTGATGGACCCACAGAATGGTACGGCTTACAGAAACGTCCTTGTGATGGACCTACAGAATGGTACGGCTTACAGAAACGTCCTTGTGATGGACCCACAGAATGGTACGGCTTACAGAAACGTCCTTGTGATGGACCTACAGAATGGTACGGCTTACAGAAACGTCCTTGTGATGGACCCACAGAATGGTACGGCTTACAGAAACGTCCTTGTGATGGACCTACAGAATGGTACGGCTTACAGAAACGTCCTTGTGATGGACCTACAGAATGGTACGGTTTACAGAAACGTCCTTGTGATGGACCCACATAATGGTACGGTTTACAGAAACGTCCTTGTGATGGACCTACAGAATGGTACGGCTTAAAGAACCGTCCTTGTGATGGACCTACAGATTGGTACAGCTTAAAGAACCGTTCTTTTGATGGACCTACAGATCGTACAGCTTAAAGAACCGTCGTTGTGATGGACCTACAGAATGGTACGGATTACGGAAACGTCTTCGTGATGGACCTACAGATTGGTACAGCCTACGAAAACGTCGCAGGACCTACAGTCTGACAGAGCACTATGGAACAGTCACCTACAACTGTCTTTCTCCTCATTTTCTCCACATTTTTATTGGCGTTGTCTCCCTCAAAGGTTTCTGTTTTGTTTGTTTGTTTGTGTTGTTATAGACCAGGAAGAGAATTCTGTCCAGTAAGAGGCCTGTTTGTTTGTTTGTTTCTTTCTTTCTTTATTTGTCTGTTTGTTTGTGTGTGTGTGTGTTCTTCCCATTGCAGTGGAGACTATACTGCTTTTCATGTCTTTGTGCTGAAATAATGAAAAGACTGTTTCCCATGTTGCTAGATTGTTTTCCCTTGTGATTGTGTGTGTTCTTAAAACAGTGTTGTCCGAAGTATTTCCTGATTGCTCTGTCTGCTAATCTATAGTTTATGGAAATATATTAACCCCTTTGTCTCCTTCACCTTGTCCAGCAGATGCCATAACCTTCCTGCAGCAGAAAAACTAGTCGAAGTGAGAATTCAAAGGTTAAGGGTATCTCATAATGATGACGACGTTGTGTGTTTAGCGTATGTAATTTCCAGACTTGTACAACCTACTGGTCGGTGTGTGTTTTGTGTATACAGTTGTGTAGACCTATTGTACACCTTCCCGGTTGTTTTTTATCCAAAACAAGTGTGACTGCTCGCGTTCAAGCAAACAGGAACCAGAAAAAAACCACGAAAAATGAATAAGAAAGCGCTTTTCTTGTTTTGTTGTATTAATACGCGTTCTTATTCTTTTTCGTGCTATTTTCTGGTTCTTGGTTGTTGTTAGTTATGTGTATAATAGCTGTACAGATCTGTACACCCTCCTGGTTGTTGTGAGTTATGTGTGTATTGTTGTACAGATCTGTACACCCTCCTGGTTGTTGTGAGTTATGTGTGTATTGTTTGTTGTACAGATCTGTACACACTCTTGGTGGTTGTGAGTTATGTGTGTATTGTTGTACAGATCTGTACACACTCCTGGTTGTTGTGAGTTATGTGTGTATTGTTGTACAGATCTGTACACCCTCCTGGTTGTTGTGAGTTATGTATGTGTAGTTGTAAACATCTGTACACATTTCTATCAGTATTCTGTCTGTTGGTTAGAGCATCGAGAACATGATAAATGTCATTTGATTCTGTGTAAGGAAGCGTACTGTACGGTTTGAGTTTTGTGATCCAGTGTGTGTGTTGTGCTGTGTGTATGCGTGTGTGTGTGGTGTGTGTGTGTGTGTGTGTGTGTGTGTGTGTGTGTGTGTGTGTGTGTGTGTGTGTGTGTGTGTGTGTGTGTGTGTCCTCTTCATGACTGTTCAGAATGTATATCTTGTACATAGCTTTATTGTTTCCAATTGAAATAAACATGTTTTAACATCTATATCGATTCTGTCTTCACTCTCTCTCTGTCTGTCTGTCTGTCTGTATGTCTGTCTGTCTGTCTCTCACCCCTTATCTCTGTGTGTGTGTGTGTGTGTGTGTGTGTGTGTGTGTGTGTGTGTGTATGTTGTGTGTGGTTTTTGTTTGTTTGTTTGTTTGCTTGTGTGTGTGTGTGTGTGTGTGTGTGTGTGTGTGTGTGTGTGTGTGTGTGTGTGTGTTGGGAGAAAGGGTCCTGAATGGCTCAATGTAGTATTTTAACTTCAAGAACAAAATCCGAGCATCTATTAAATGTGATGCACAGTAGATCATGTCATGTTTGAAAAAGGATTACAGACCAAGAACATCAGCCACTCACAGAACAGAACAGAACAGAACAGAACAGAACAGAACAGAACAGAACAGAACAACAGAACAGAACAACAGAAGAGAACAGAACAACAGAACAGAACAACAGAACAGAACAGAACAGAGCAACACTGAACAGCACAGAACAGAACAGAACAGAACAGAACAAACAGAACAGAACAAAACAGAACAGAACAGAACAACAGAACAGGGCAAAACAGAACAGAAGAACAGAACAGAGCAAAACAGAACAGAACAGAGCAGAACAGAACAGAACAACAGAACAGAACAGAACAGAACAACAGAACAGAACAGAACAACAGAACAGAGCAAAACAGAACAGAGCAAAACAGAACAGAACAGAACAGAGCACAGCAAAACAGAACAGAACAGAACTGAACAGCAGAACAGAACAACAGAACAGAACAACAGAATAGAACATAACAGAACAGAGCAAAACAGAACAAAACAATACAGAACAGAACAGAACAGAACAGAACAAAAAGCAAAGCAAAACAGAACAGAAACAAAAGCAAAGGAAAAATACACACACATATATACACATGTACACACACATATATACACATGTACACACATATATACACATGTACACACACATATATACACATGTACACACACATATATACACATGTACACACACATATATACACATGTACACACACATATATACACATGTACACACACATATACAGCGATCCAAACAGACACAAAAGAAAACAAAAGAAAGCAAAACGCAGACAAATAACATGATAGATTTAAATAAACAGATACAGCACACAGTAAACAAACCACAAGTAAACACACAAACAGTGTGACAACCTTTACTGTCTTCCAGCTGTCTTTTCTGTTTCGCCACATTTCCTTTATCTCCGTTTCAAAACAATAAAAATTTATAAATAAAAAAAATAAATAAAAAAAATCTTTCCGCTCCACGTTGTAGGAATCTGAACAGCGTTATTTTTGAGATGGTAGAAAAGTTTGTCTGATTGATGATATTTTTATTTCAATTTCAATTTCTCAAGATGACGTCTCCGAGCTCGGAATGAATTCTATGTACACACACATCGTCACAGGTACCATGTGATTGAGAAAAAATCCAGAATGCTCACGGCACACGCCTTTAGCTTGCACATAAACCCAAGAGCTGGCCAGGTCCTGAGATAAAGCTGCCAACAGCACCCGGTGTTCCCAGGCGGTCACCCATCAAGTACTAACCGGGCCCGACGTTGCTTAATTTCGGTGATCGGATGAGAACCGGTGTTTTCAACGTTGAATGGCCGTTGGCTGATTGATAAGTCTTGTGAAACAGTTCGTAGTAGATCCTCGGCCATTCTCTCTAGCTATTCCTTTCTGAGTGAGACGATCAATGGCATGATGACTCATATTTTTGTGTTCCCGAACATATGATTTTAAGCGTCTAGGGACTTCTGACTTTTCCTTGATACAGAATTTTTGCTCTAGTGGCATTACCTGCAGACTTTTTGGCGCGTTCATTTACATTAACATTAGCGTGTCCAAGGCACAGATCCACCTGAGTCTGTAGATCGATACTACTCATTGCTTTGTGCCAGTCTGGTTCCAACGCCATTTGGCACTTTTTAAAGACCGTTGTACTTAAGAAAATTTTGTTGGCGCTTGGCATCCGCTAGCGCGCACACACTGACAGGCAGACAGCCAGATAAACAGACAGACAAACAGGTAACACACAGAAACACAGACACATTTCGACTAATGGAAACCTCGCATACAACGCGTTTACGATTGATGGGAGGCAATCCTTTATGTCGAGCCATAGTGCTAACTTCGTTTGCTTCCCTTGAATCAGCTCTGCATGACACAGAGCGAGAGAGAGAGAAGAGAGAGAGAGAGAGAGAGTGAGTGCGTGTGTATGTGTGTGTGTGTGTGAACGAGAGAGAGAGAGAGAGAGGAGAGAGAGAGAGAGAGAGAGAGAGAGAGAGAGAGAGAGAGGTGTGTGTGTGTGTGTGTGTATGAACACGTGTGGACGAGCACTCATAGGCAAATTGCAAATATACAAATAACAATAACACACACAAAAAATCATAGTGCCGGCATATTTATATTTAAAAAAAAAATTTCTTCATGAAGAATTCTGGTTACAGTCTCAAGATCCATTAACAGAAGAGATAGAAAAAGAAAGAAACAAACACAAACAGTCAAACAAACAAATACATTGAACTAAGAAAACACCCACAAACAACAAACAAACAAAAAGCAAACAAGTAAACAAACAAGCAAACAAACAAACAAACAAGCAAGCAAACAAACAAGCTAACTAAAACAACTGAACAAACAAATAACAAACAAACAAAAATATAAGAAAAAAGGAAAGAAACAAAGAAAGAAGAAAGATAAATAAACCCAGTCAAACGAAATCAACGATATCAAATCTTCAAAAAAAGAAAACAAAAACAAACAAAAAACCATCAGTCAACATAAATCGAAGTCATCTCCGTAGCCCTTTCCATTCTTTAAAACCCCCACATCAACACATGATCACTTTTAACCAATCACAGATGGTGGAATTCGACGTCATCAATCTCCATGGCAACGCTGTTCACTTTTAATAACCAATCACAGATGGCGGAATTCGACGTAATCGATCTCCATGGCAGCGCTGTTACCTCTCCAGGTTGTGTGCCAGGTGTCTTTGTGGGCCCAGAAATCCGCACTGGCCTGTGGGGATGTGTTGAGCCAGGGCTTGGGTACGCTATAGTTATAGCTATCGGAAAAGAAGCCCACCGTGCCGCCCACTGCGACGTTCAGAATCAGGTAGAACTGGGGAGAACAGCAGCAACAACAATACAATAGTGATAACATACCTCATTCTGCCATATATACAACAATACAATAGTGATAATATATATCTCATTCTGCCATATATACAACAATACAATAGTGATAACATATCTCATTCTGCCATATATACAACAATACAATAGTGATAACATATCTCATTCTGCCATATATGCAACAATACAATAGTGATAACATATCTCATTCTGCCATATATACAACAATACAATAGTGATAACATATATCTGATTCTACCATATATACAACAATACAATAGTGATAACATATCTCATTCTGCCATATATACAACAATACAATAGTGATAACATATCTCATTCTGCCATATATACAACAATACAATAGTGATAACATATCTCATTCTGCCATATATACAACAATACAATAGTGATAACATATCTCATTCTGCCATATATGCAACAATACAATAGTGATAACATATATCTGATTCTGCCATATATACAACAATACAATAGTGATAACATATCTCATTCTGCCATATATACAACAATACAATAGTGATAACATATATCTGATTCTGCCACATATACAACAATACAATAGTGATAACATATCTCATTCTGCCATATATACAACAATACAATAGTGATAACATATATCTGATTCTGCCATATATACAACAATACAATAGTGATAGCATATATCTGATTCTGCCATATATGCAACAATACAATAGTGATAACATATATCTGATTCTGCCATATATACAACAATACAATAGTGATAGCATATATCTGATTCTGCCATATATGCAACAATACAATAGTGATAGCATATATCTGATTCTGCCATATATACAACAATACAATAGTGATAGCATATATCTGATTCTGCCATATATACAACAATACAATAGTGATAACATATATCTGATTCTGCCATATATACAACAATACAATAGTGATTACATACATCTGATTCTGCCATATATACAACAATACAATAGTGATTACATACCTCATTCTGCCATATATACAACAATACAATAGTGATAACATATATCTGATTCTGCCATATATACAACAATACAATAGTGATAACATATCTCATTCTGCCATATATACAACAATACAATAGTGATAACATATATCTGATTCTGCCATATATACAACAATACAATAGTGATTACATATATCTCATTCTGCCATATATACAACAATACAATAGTGATAACATATATCTGATTCTGCCATCCTGCAAACTCTTCTCCATTATTTGGAGCGCAAGTGCAATTGTCTGAATGCAATAAATATATCCTGGAGAAACTCTAAACTCAAAACTTTATACTCATCCTAGAAAAACTCTAAACTCAAAACTCAAAACTTATCCTAGAAAAACTCTAAACTCAAAACTTATACTCATCCTAGAAAAACTCTAAACTCAAAACTCAAAACTTATCCTAGAAAAACTCTAAACTCAAAACTCTATACTCATCCTAGAAAAACTCTAAACTCAAAACTCTATACGTATCCTAGAAAAACTGTAAACTCAAAACTCTATGCTTATCCTAGAAAAACTCTAAACTCCAAACCCTATACTAATCTTAAAAAAACCTGTAAACTCCAGACTCTATATTCATCCTGAAAAAAACTCTAAACTCCAAACTCTATACTCATCCTGGGAAAAAACTCTAAATTCTAAACTCTATACTCATCCTGGTAAAAAACTCTAAACTCCAAATTCTATACTCATCCTGGAAAAACTCTAAACTCTATACTCATCCTGGGAAAACTCTAAACTCTATACTCATCCTGGGAAAACTCTAAACTCTATACTCTCCTGGGAAAACTCTAAACTCTATACTCATCCTAGATAAACTCTAAACTCAAAACTCTATACTCATCCTAGAAAAACTCAAAACTCAAAACTCTATACTCATCCTAGAAAAACTCAAAACTCAAACTCTATACTCATCCTAGAAAAACTATCAAAACTCTATACTCATCCTAGAAAAACTCAAAACTCAAACTCTATACTCATCCTAGAAAAACTCTAAACTCAAAACTCTATACTCATCCTTGTAAAAACTCTAAACTCAAAACTTTATACTCATCCTGGAAAAACTCTAAACTCCAAACCCTATACCCATCCTAGATAAACTCTAAACTCAAAACTCTATACTCATCCTAGAAAACTCTAAGCTCCAAACTCTATACTCATC
>JAPXFY010000020.1:53459594-53462094 GCA_030674185.1 Monoplex corrugatus
TTCACTCAGACAAACATCAACATTATCACTTGATATTAGTTTATCAGCCAATGCATCTTGTAAACCTCAATACTATTTTCAATGTCCAATGTCGTATAATGAGGAAAATAAATAGGAGGAATGTGTACATACATATAAACTATACGCTTTCAAAACTAAACAGAGTTTTATCGAATAAAAACCACAGCATATTGTCTTGATCACATTTAAGTTCTTCAACATATGGGACCAAACAAGTTTTAAATAAACATACCATACCCATTGATCGCCTACCTCTTTTTCCATAGCTTTAAACCTTGCTTACAAAATATTGTATAGTTTGGGAATAAATGGGTTTCTAGGTTCTCCATAAACATTTCCACAATGTAAACAAAGTCGAAAGATGTTATATACGTAATAGTAACTCTGTCGTTATGTTAAGACAATAATTCTTCCACATTCCAGTGAAGAAAAGATAATTATTATTATTATTAAGGGCATTTAGAGCGCCTAATCTTTCTGGAAAGCCCTAAGCGCTTACAAACTGTACAATACACATTGCATCGAACATAGAAACATAGGCCTAATATAATTTTCATCATACATGGCGGACCTCTGTCACTCCATCCCACAAGCACATACACACCGTTAATAATATCAAATATTAGTACCTACTCTCTGGCACACACACACATATCCTCCTCCCACCCCGAGACATATCTATAGGCGCACAGCAATAACATACACAGAAGCACGCTAGCGCGCAGACAGCATAGCTCTTTTAGGTTAATAAATTTCAGAGAGGAAAGAGATGCGTTTTCAAGCCAGATTTAAATGACTGAAGACTTGTTTTGTGCCTCAGCGGGTAGGGAAGTGAATTCCATGAGGAAGGGGCTTGAAAAGAAAAGGATCGCTCACCATATGATTTTGTTCGAAAAGTTGGGATTCGAAATAAGCGGGTATCGGCTGAGGTACGAAGATGACGAGATGGAACGTATAGTTGAAGATATTCAGACAGGTAAGAGGGAATAGAATTGTCGAAGTATCTGAAGCACTGAACAGCAATTTTATGTTGGATCCTTTTCAACACAGGTAACCAATGCAAGTCTTGGAGAAGAGGAGAGACATGCTGAAATTTGGAAGACCGAAATACTAGCCGAGCGGCATGGTTCTGTACTTTCTGAAGTTTGTCAAGGAGCTGTTTTGGGGAACCAGACAGAAGGGAATTACAATAGTCAAGACGAGAAAGAACGAAAGCACAAACTAATATTTTAGTAGCTTCGAGAGTAAGGAGATGACGGATGGAACCTATTCTACGAAGTTCAAGGTAACAGACACGACAGATGTTTGAGACATGCTGCTGAAAGTTAAGAGTGTTGTCGATGGTGACACCTAGATTCTTAACTTTTTGGGAGAGGGTGATGTCTGTCCCATTCAGTGATATGGAAGATGGAATTAAGTCACAGTTGAGAAGTTTTTTAGGAGTAATGAAAATCATTTCAGTTTTGTCTTGGTTTAGTTGTAATTTGTTGCAAGTCATCCAGTCTTTCACGTCGGAAATGCAGGCTTTAGTGGTTTGTACGATGTTGTTTACATTAGAGATGGGACCAGAATTGTAAATTTGATTGTCATCTGAGAAGCTATGATGTGATACAGAATGGCGGAGAATAATATTTGCGAGAGGCTGAGTGTACAAAACAAAGAGAACTGGACTCAGGACGGATCCTTGAGGAACGCCATATCTGAGGGCTGAGGGAGGTGAGGGCAAGCCATTTACAGATACAGTCTGTGTGCGGTCAGAGAGATATGACTGAAACCAGGAGAGAGCGGAGCCAGAAATTCCGTAGCAGTTGTGGAGGCGCCAAAGCAGTATCTCATGGTCTATAGTGTCGAAGGCAGCAGACAAATCTAAGAGAGAGAGAAGAGAAATGTCACCATCATCAAGGGATGTCAGAAGATCGTTCACAATTTTCAATAAAGCAGTTTCAGTGCTATGTCCTGATCTATATGCTGACTGATTGGGATATAATAAATGGTTTGATTCAAGATGTTCTAGAAGTTGGTGTAAAATAATTTTTTCAGTTACCTTGGAAAGAAAGGGGAGATTGGAGACAGGCCGGTAGTTTTTGAGAATATCTGGATCAAGAGAAGGTTTCTTTAGGAGAGGTTTGACAATAGCTGATTTGAATGAGCTTGGGAAGATGCCTGACACCAGTGAATGATTGATGACAGATGTAAAGAATGGGAGTAGAGTATCCAAACATTGTGTCAAAACAGAAGCCGGGAGGGGGTCTAATTCACTGGTTTTGATAGCAGAGTCCTTGATAGTTTTCTTCACAAAAGACTCAGAGACAGGCTGAAAGGATGTCAGTGGACAGCCAGAGAAGGTTGGTTCAGGCATTGAAAGAGGAGGGGTATTTTGCGAATCGAGACTATCACGAATGTCAAAAAGTTTCCCATTAAAGAAGTTAGAGAATGCTAGAGGAAGGTCAGCAGGTGGAACATGAGAAGGTATAGGGCT
>JAPXFY010000020.1:53474594-53477094 GCA_030674185.1 Monoplex corrugatus
CCTGGGAGAAGCGATCCATTAGTGACTGCAAGTCCCGCTGAGTATGGGTCACAACTGCGGCATCGTCGGCGAATAGCATGTCTCTGATGAGGGCTTCACGGACCTTTGTCCTTGCTCTGAGGCGGGCGAGGTTGAAGAGCCTGCCATCTGATCTGGTCCGCAGGTGGATCCCTTCTTGCGCTGTGCTGAACGCTTGCCTCAGGAGGAGAGCGAAGAAGATTCCAAAGAAGGTTGGGGCCAGGACGCAGCCTTGTTTCACACCGCTGCGTACGTCGAAGGGCTTGGAGAGGTTTCCGTTGAACTGCACCGTCCCTTTCATGTTGGAGTGGAAGGACTCAATTAAGCTGTGCAGTTTGGGGGGGGGGAGGGGGGCAGCCTATTTTTTGGAGAGCCCTGAAAAGGCCATCTCTGCTGACTAGGTCAAAGGCCTTGGTGAGGTCAATAAATGCCACATACAGGGGCATCCGCTGCTCTCTGCACTTCTCCTGGATTTGGCGAAGGGAAAAGACCATGTCTACCGTGGATCTCTCTGCTCGAAAACCACACTGTGATTCCGGGTAGACGCGTTCAGCCAGTTTCTGCAGGCGGATTAGGAGGACCCCAGCGTAGACTTTGCCAACAATGCTGAGGAGTGAGATACCTCTGTAGTTATTGCAGTCGCTCCTTTCACCCTTGTTTTTGTACAGGGTGACAATCTTGACGTCCCTCATGTCCTGTGGTACAGCTCCCTCATTCCAACACTGACAGAAAACTGCGTGCAAAGGGTGCAGAAGAGTAGTCTTGCAGCGCTTGATGAGGTCTGGGGGAATTCCGTCGTTGCCAGATGCCTTGCCTGATACCAGGCTATCAATGGCCTTGCTGAGTTCGTCCACAGTTGGCTCTGCGTCAAGTTCTTCCATTACCGGCATGCACTTGATGGCATCGAGGGCTGAGGGGACACCATGTTCTGTGTGGTGTAGAGGTCGGAGTAGTGTTCCGCCCATCTTTCCATCTGTTGGCTACGATCGCTGATTACTTCCCCAGTGGAGGATTTGAGGGGGGCGATCTTGTTCTGTGTTGGTCCCACCGTTGCCTCTTTCAGCAGCACTCTGTATCTCTTCGCTGAGCTCTGTCCAGTACTCGTTTGCGCAGCGCCTGGCGTTAAGCTGAACCTTGCTCCTGGCAGCCCTGAGGATTTGCAGGTTCTTCTCACTGGGTGACCGCTTATACTCGGTGAGTGCGGCGCGCTTGGCCTCAACAGTGGGAGTCGTCTCTGATGATCTGGCCTCAAACCAGTCATGGGACTTCACAATTTTCTTCCCAAAGGTGGCCATAGCAATGCGGTGCATGGTGTCTCGTAGCGTTTCCCATCTCTCTGTGGCAGAGTCTCTGGGCTGCAATGCATCGTATTCTCTCTCAAAGGCCTCTGCGAACTGTTCTACAAGATCTGGCTGAGACATCTTGCTGACGTCAATGCGAGGGTTCCCTTGTTTCTTTGAGCAGTGGAACTTCTTTGGTTGCAGCCTGATCTTACAACATACCAGAGAGTGGTCTGTGTCGCAGTCTGCGCTGTGATAAGAGCGAGTGTGGAGAACGTTTTTGATAGCGGCAGTCTTACTGGGATCAAATCCAGTTGGTGCCAATGTTTTGAGCGCGGGTGCCTCCAGGAGACTTTGTGTTGAGGCTTCGTCTTGAAGAAGGAGTTGGCGATGCACAGTTCATGGCAGGCGCAAAACTCAAGCAGTCGCTGTCCATTCTCATTCATTTTCCCCACTCCAAAGGAACCGAGGCAGAAGGGCCATGAGTCATTGTCTGCACCCACTCTGGCATTGAAGTCGCCCAGAAGAACAAGTTGTTCTGTCCTGGGGATGTTCCTTATGGTTGATGCAAGATTTTCGTAGAACTCATCCTTGGCGTCTGGAGAGGCGGACAGAGTTGGGGCATAAACGCTGATGAGAGTGACATACCCTTCGATGGTGTTGAGGCGGAGAGTCAAGAGTCGCTCTGAACCGCCGCTGCCTGGTTCAATCATGTTCAGCAGGCTGTTCCTTACTGCAAAGCCTACTCCGTACTCTCTTGGGGCATCAGAACTCTTTCCTTGCCAGAAGAAGGTGTAGTCCCTTTCCTTAGGTGCTCCTGAGTCAGCCAGCCGTGTTTCCTGCAGCGTGGCAATGTCCACATTGAGCCTCTTTAGCTCGCTGTTTATGACGGCGGTCTTTCTGGCGTCGCTGATGTCTTGCAGATCTTGGGAGAGCCCAGGCATCATTGTTCGGACATTCCAATAGCCCAGTTTCACTGCTGATCCTTTTCCTGATCCGTTTCTTGAATTTGAATTTTTCTTTTTGCCTGGTGCGGTAGTTAACGACCTGCTTGTCAGATTTTCTCCTAATCTTCATGCACCCAATGAAGAAGGCAGGTTGTGGCGGGACAGCACCTGATTGGCTGGGAGCTGCCCAGCTTAGGCGGGCGGTAGCTGTCCAGTAAGACACGAAGGTCTCTCCCACCGTCACAAGCAACCCCT
>JAPXFY010000020.1:53482094-53484594 GCA_030674185.1 Monoplex corrugatus
TATATTTGTGTTTTTCTGGTTCCTAGTCAACCTGTAGACATTCTGTTTGAGACAATATTGGTACAACATTAACATTTTAGATGTAGATAAAGTTCGTCCATAACGTTATAATACAGGCGGATATCTAAAGTGAAGGTCATCTATTAGGTTATAATACAGGTGTAGACTTAAGGTGTTATATATATAAGTAAAAGCCGTACATTAAGTTATAATAGTGGTGTAGACTTTATGTGTTAGATAAAGTTCGTCCCATAAGTTATAATACTGCTGTAGACTTAAGGTGTGAGATACAAGTGAAGTCCAGCCATTAATTCTGAAATTGTAGGGGAATGAAGTGGTAGAGATCTCTAACTTTTCTTGGAGTCAGCAATACACAGGTTGTTCTTCTCCTTTCTTAGCTGGTCTACCGTCCACAATCGCGAAATAGATGTAGACAATTAATTGACAGTTGGTTCACTGGAAACCACTGTAGACCAGGTGAGACAGACTATTGATGGACAGGTGATTCACTTGAAATCGTCGTAGAACAGGTAAGGTACTGGTAGACTATTGATTGACAGGTAGTTTATTTAAAATCATAATGGAACAGGTGAGGTTGACTATTGATTGACAGGTGGTTCACTGGAAACCACTGTGGAACAGGTGAGATATAGACTATTGATGGACAGGTGGTTCACTCAAAACCACTGTGGAACAGATAAGATAGACTATCGATAGATAGGTAGTTCACTTAAAACCATCGTGGAACAGGTGAGATAGACTATTGATGGACAGGTGGTTCTCTTAAAACCACTGTGGAACAGGTGAGATAGACTACTGATGGACATGTGGTTCACTTAAAACCATTGGGAGCAAGTGAGATAGATTATTGATGGACAGGTGGTTCACTTAGAACCATTGTGGAACAGATGAGATAGACTATCGAAGGACAGGTGGTTCACTTAAAACCATTCTGGAACAGATGAGATAGACTATCGATGGACATGTGGTTCACTTATTGTGGAACAGGTGAGATAGACTATTGATGGACAGGTGGTTCACTTAGAACCATTGTGAACAGATGAGATAGACTATCGAAGGACAGGTGGTTCACTTAAAACCATTCTGGAACAGATGAGATAGACTATCGATGGACCAGTGGTTCACTTATTGTGGAACAGGTGAGATAGACTACTGATGGACAGGTGGTTCACTTAGAACCATTGTGGAACAGGTGAGATAGACTATTGATGGACAGGTGGTTCACTGAAACAAGTGAGGTAGACTGTTGATTGACAGGTGGTTCACTGGAAACCACTGTAGAAAAGGTGAGATAGACTATTGATTGACAGGTGGTTCACTTAAAACCACTGTGAAACAGGAGAGGTAGACTATTGATTGACGGGTGGTTCACTGGAAACCAATGTGAAACAGGTGAGGCAGACTGTTGATTGATAGGTGGTTCACTTAAAACCATTGTGAAACACGTGAGGTAGACTACTGATGGATAAGTGGTTCACTCGAAACCATAGTAGAACAGGTGAGGTAATCTATTGATAGACAAGTGGTTTTCTTAAAACCATCGTGAAACAGGCAGGTGAGATAAACTATTGATTGACAGTTGGTAAACGGGAAACCATTATGGAACAGGTGAAACAGATTACTGATTGAGAACTGCTTCAGTTAAAACCACTATGGAATGGATAAGATAGATTTTTAATTGATAGTAGGTTCACTGGAAACCACTATGGAAGAGATAGACTATTGACTGACAGAAGGTTCACTGGAAGCCACTATGAAACAGGTGAGATAGACTATTGATTGACAGGTGGTTCACTGGAAACCACTATGGAACAGGTGAGATAGACTATTGATTGACAGGTGGTTCACTGGAAACCACTATAGAACAGGTGAGATAGACTATTGATAGATGGGTGGTTTCCAGGTGAGGTAGACTATTGGTAGACTGGTGGTTCACTGGAAACATCCGTGGAAAAAGTGAAGTAGATCATTGATTGACAGGTGATTCACTGGAAAACAAAGTGGAACAGGTGAGGTAGACTATGAATTCACATTTGATTATTGGAAACCACCGTTTAACAGGTGAGATAGACTACTGATTGACAAGTGATTCACTGGAAATCGCAATGGAACAGGTGACATAGATTACTAATTTGACAGGCAGTTCACTTAAAAACCATTTTGAAACAGGTGAAACAGATTACTGATTGAGGGCTGCTTCAGTTAAAACCATTGTGAAACAGGTGAGATAGATTACTGATTGACAGGTGATTCACTGGGACCACCCGAAGATCGTGGACGAGTGACATGCTAGACATGTCGAACACAAATAAATCTGCTACGAGACATATCAAAAGAAAAAAGTTTAAATGGGGCTGAATAACCTAATGGATAAAACATCCAGTCACGTAAAGCATCCATGTTCAAATGCAAGATAATAAGTAAGCAAGTGCAGATAGCAAATAAACAGATTGACTTACCGACCGACCGACCGACAGAC
>JAPXFY010000020.1:53489594-53499594 GCA_030674185.1 Monoplex corrugatus
CTGGGGTGTTTTGACTTTTTCTCAAAATTGATTTCTGTAGACTATAATCTCCCACAGAATTTTTTTTCTTCAAAAATTGTTATTAATCAATTTAAATCGGTATTTTAACGCACTGATCGCAGCAGAAAGAACGCAATTTCCTACCAAAAGTACCTATTTTGTCTCTTATTATGACCCGTCACCTGTACAGTACCCTCACATGTAATACACTGATGGAAAGCTCTTTGGTGCACCTTTCAGATAATGACAGCAAGAATTAGAAACAAACTGGGTCAGAGCCACCAAATAAAGAAATTTAAGGAAAATGTGTAGGAGAACTCACAAAAACTTTAGAGGCTGTTTTCTCAAAATGGCCGTCATACAAGTTAATGACATTAAACATACATAACTTCTACATTTTTTTGAGTACAAGCTTTATTCAAGTACCAAAATAATCAGCAGAATGTACACTTTCCAGTGATATGCATATCTCAAAATGCCCAACATGCCAGTTAAGACTGATTTCGTGGTGGGAGGTCACATATACATACATACATACATACATACATACATACATACATACATACATACATACATGTAATTAATATATATCATATGTTATGCAGAGGAGAGAGACAGAGACAGAACACAGGAGAGGGAGAGAGACAGAAGAGACAGAGAGAGACAGCAGAGAGAGAGAGACAGAGACAGAGACAGGAGACAGAAAAAGAAAAAGCTACATAGAGAGAAGAAAGTCAGTGACAGCACTACAATATTTCCCATCCCCTGTCAATCAAGGTACATTCTCTCACCCCCAAAACTGCCATGCAAGTCAGACGACAGCATCAGCTCACGACATATGCACCATCAAATGAACAGGACAGACCTGCCCATACCTCTCCCCCCTCCCCCCACTTTCTGTCCACATATCGCTGCACTTTGCCGCTCTAACGAGTCTCCTCCCCCCCTCCACGTGGACGTCTATCCATAAAAAAAAATGGCGATGGCAAAAGACGTTGAAAAGATTCTTGATGGAAAGAAAACTAACGCGTTGTAAGCTGAAAGAAATAGCGCTGCTTGACTCTGGAAGGGCAGAATGGTTTGGGGGGGGGGGTAAACGGTATAATGTTTGAAAGGAACCACAAGAGTCCTGATGGAAAGTAAGCGGAGAAGTTTTTGGAGCTGCAAGAAATATGGTTGACTTGCTTTTTTTTTGGGGGGGGGGGGGGGCAGAATGTTTAAGGGGTCAATATTGTCTTGTTTGTAAATTATCAGAGAAGTCTTGGATAGAAGACACGCCAGAAAGTTTATAAAGGTGGAAGAAATAGGACTGACTTGATATTTGGTGGACAGTCTGAGTGCTGCCAACTGTGTAATGTTTGAGAGGAGCGAGATATCTTTTTTTTTCCCAGTGGAATATCTTGGAAGGGTGAACTGCCATTGACTGTATATATATATATATATATGTATTTATATACGTGTGTGTGTGTATATATTTGTATATATATATACACACACACAATATATATATATATATATATATATATATATATATAGAGAGAGAGAGAGAGAGAGAGAGATGTATAGACAGACAGATAGATAGATAGATATAGATATACAGATAGATAGATAGACAGACAGACAGCTAGCTAGTTAGATAGACAGATAGACAGATAGCTAGACAGACAGACAGACAGACAGACAGACAGATAGATAGATAAATAGATAGATAGATATACAGATAGATAGATAGATAGATAGACAGACAGATAGCTAGCTAGTTAGATAGATAGATAGACAGGTAGACAGATGGATAGATAGACAGACAGACAGACAGATAGATAGATAGATTGATAGATATATAGATAGATAGACAGAAAGATAGATAGATAGGTAGATAGATAGATTGATTGATAGACAGATAGGTAGATAGATAGATAGATAGATGGATAGATAGATAAATTGATAGATGAGTTTGTGTGTTTGTGTGTGTGTGTGTTTGTTGTGTGTGTGTGTGTGTGTGTGTGTGTGGTGTGTGTGTGTGTGTGTGTGTGTGTGTGTGTACATGTAAAATCTGTGTCTATTACCAGGCCTTGCACTGCCATAGAAATGTCCAGTGTTTGTGGGATATATTTGACATCCCCACCAACAAGTCGAGAAGTGAACAACATGGCTGTTCGTGCTGTGTTGGTACATGTATGTGTTGTCACCTGTCTCTCCACTCTTTTCCTCTACTTTTGGTTGGAATGAATATATTATATATATATCTCTCTCTCTCTCTCTCTCTCTCTCTCTCTCTCTCTCTCTCTGTGTGTGTGTGTGTGTGTGTGTGTGTGTGTGTGTGTGTTGACACAACATTTTGTACATTCCACAGTAATGACACAACATGTCATACATTCCACAGTGTCAACACAGCATTCCATACATTTCACAGTGTCGACACAGCATTCCATACATTCCACAGTGTCGACACAGCATTCCATACATTCCACAGTGTCGACACAGCATTCCATACATTTCACAGTGTTGACACAGCATTCCATACATTTCACAGAGTCGACACAGCATTTTATACATTCCACAGTGTCAACACAACATTCCATACATACTACAGTGTTGACACAATATTCCATACATACACAACATTTGTTACATTGTTACATTTGACACAACATTTCATACATTCCCGTTTGACACAATACGACATACCATACATTCTACAGTGTTGACACAGCATTGTATTCATTCTAGTTTGACACGGCACGACATTCCATACATTTCATAGTGATGACACAACATTCCATACATTCCAGTTTGAAAAAACACGATACATTCCATACATTCCATAGTGATGACATTACATTCTGTACACCCCACAGTGTTGACACAATACAACATTCATACATTCACACACACACACACACACACACACACACACACACACACACACACACACACACACACACACACACACACACACACACGCACACACACCACACACACACACATTCCAGAGTGTTGACACAACACAACCCAACGTTCCATACATTCCACAGTATTTACACAACATTCCATACATCCCACAGTGTTTACTCAACATTTTATACCTTCTACAACGTAGACACGACACAGCATTGTATACAGTCCACAGTATTTACACAACATTCCGTACATTTCACAGTGTTTACATAACATTCAATACATTCCACAGTGTCGACACAATATTATATACATCCCACAGCGTTGACAGAAGACATTCCACACATTGCACACTGTTGACACAACACAACATTCCATACATTCTACAGCGTTGACATAACACAACTTTCTGTACATTTCACAGTATTGACTCAAGACAATAGTTTACCGCTGACATGGTATAAGGCAAAGTTGTCAAAGGGAGTTGAAGGAGGCATGTTGCACGTGTAAGCAGTTAACAGGAGACATGTTAACGGGGTACTGTACCACGAATACAATCTTCAGAGGACAGAGTCTAGAACAATATTATCCTCGAATCTCAGTTGCAAGTGTTTGCATTCGGCATCCAGGTAATGTTTGAGTGCTTCACACGTCCTTCTTCGATTGGCTTAAAATAACCATATTTCTTTCTTTTCTGTTCTTCCTTTTTTTTTTCTCTCTCTCTCTTTTCAACACTGGTTTTACCACAGGAATGAGATGAATTCATGAACGTTTGAACATCCTGTAGATATCCCAGAAACAAATACAGAAGAGTTATGAAAAGAAATATTGATGGCAAATGCAAAGAAAAAACACGAGTATAGAATGGACAAACATAACAGCTGGAGTTACCAAGAGAGAGAGAGAGAGAGAGAGAGAGAGAGAGAGGGGGGGAGAAAGAGAGAGATATAAAGAGAGAAAGAGAGAGAGACAGGGACATACAGAGAGAGAGACAGAGAGAGTTTAGAGTTTGGGGTTTGTTCAAGCTCCAAACTCCGTCTGTCTCAGACAGAGAGAGACAGAGAGAGGCAGAGAGAGAGAGAGAGAGAGAGAGAGGAGAGAGAGAGAGAGAGGAGAGAGAGAGAGAGAGAGAGAGAGAGGCAGAGAAGAAGATAGAGACAGAGACAGACGAGAGAGACAGAAGACAGACAGAGAGACAGAGAGAGAGGCAGAGACAGACAGATAGAGACAGAGACAAAGATGACAAAGAGAGACAAAGAGAAAGAAAGAGAGAGGAGAGAGAGAGAGAAAAAGAGAGAGAGAGAAGAGAGGGGAGAGAGAGAGAAAGAGAGAACTCAGAACTCAGAACTCAGAAAATGTTTATTGTACATCGGCCTTAGGCCACAATACATGTATGGGAAAGGGGAGGGGAGGAGATCAGGTTTTCGTTATACATTCATACAAGTTATACTATCAAACTGCAGTGAACTCTGTCACAATTTCCCCTTCTATCGTTTACCGTCACATAAGCTGGGATACATTCATCTTTGCATTTACAGTAGTCCTTTCATTTGTATTCTAGTCCATATTCCTTAACTGGCCAGCTAAGAATATTTGTCATTAACCGCATCTATATCATTCATCCAATTGTCAATTTTACAATAACTGGCTATCAGACAAACAAACCATTCAATTAGTGCACAGATCTGACGTTTCTTGTACCCTTCGGAGATCATACAGTTGATCAATATATTCAACCACAGCTACTTGACATAAACACTCAATCCATCAATCGATCAACCAACCAACCAATCAATCAATCAGTCAACCAATCAATTAACCAATCAATCAACTGATTTACCAGTTGATCAATCAAATAATCCGCCATTCAGCCCGTGAATCAACTGACAAATCAGCTTTCAATTGACTGGGTCAGGTGCATCATCCAACTGTACAATCGATATCACTTCAGTAACAATCACTTCGCTTAATCACTCCCTCTCTCAATCAATCAATCCATCAATCATTTAACCAGTTAATCAGTCATCCAGTGACTTAATCGACCAGATAACCTAGAATTTAACTGAGTTCAATATATCAATTTGCAATCGTTACTTCAAATAACGCGAATCAATCATCCATACATTCCATAATTCAATCACTGATCGATCAATAGCTAAAACCATCAATCTATAAATCGATCAGTCGGTGAGCCACCCATCGCCATCAATTAACAAATGTATATAATCAGTCCGTTGTCAGCTAATCATGCATTCAGTTTATCAATTTATTCACCAGTGAATCTAAACCAATCAATGGAATTAATGTACAATGAAGTGAACCAAGAAATATATGACGCGAATCAATCATCCATACATTCCATAATTCAATCATTGATCGATCAATAGCTAAAACCAACACCTTGTTGCAGCCACACGATATTAAATCCCGTTTCACACAAAATTTCCCTTATTTTTGAAGCCCAGCATTCTTTCCCAGCCCTGTCAAGTTCCACTAACATTTGGTAAGCCTTATAAGGTAACCTATTTGGATTCATTTCCAGTAATTTAAACCAATATCTAAGACAGGTAGTTGAGGAGTTGACATAAAGAGGATATCTTCCCAAATCCCCATATACCATCTTGTTAGGTGTCCTGACTGGAACACCCAACAGTCTTTTGCACGATACCAAATGTACTTTCTCTATATGCTCGAGTCTGTTAAGTCCCCATATCTCAGAAGAATACAACAAAATAGGTTGAATTTTTGCATCAAACAACTTGAAGAAAGTTTCTATAGTCATGTCTTTATATTTTTGAAAAGTCCTGTTTAATAGCAAAGTTGCTTTTTTACCTTTTGTCACCAAATGTTCTGTGCCGGCCTTGGTGCTAATCATTGTCGTGAAACTGAACCCCAGATAACAATATTTACTAACTACTTCCAATTTTGTCCCTTTGTAAAACCATTGTTCATGTCGTCCTAAGAAGCCCCCTCTTCTGAAAACCATAACCTTAGTTTTTTCAAGATTAACTTCCAGTTTCATGCTGGCACAGTATGTCTGCAAGACTCTTAACTGGTTTTGCAAACCATTTGGTGTTGTTGACAGAAGGGCTACATCATCTGCAAAAAGAAGAATGAATATTTCCATTGAACCTGGCATCAACTGGATGCCATGTCGCCCCTTTTCATCCATACAATTGGCTAATTGATTTATTAATACCGAAAATAAAGTAGGGCTTAAGACACATCCTTGTCTCACGCCTATGGGGTTATCGAATATTTCAGATAATTCCCGGTTTGCCCGAATACATGAGCATAATGATTCATACATTGCTTTTAGCGAAACCAAAAACTTCCCTTTTACTCTTTGATTTTGAATACACTTTAAGAGTTTGTCATGCTGAACCGAATCAAAGGCTTTCTTAAAGTCTACAAAAGCAACATATAGTTTTCTACCTTTCTTGCACATAGTTTTCTGTACCATAGCATACAGATTGAAAATTTGATCCACTGTAGAATATTTTTTCCTAAAACCTGCCTGACTTTCTGATATTAAATTATTGTTTTCTAACCAAGCATACAATCTAGTATTCAGTATTGATGTGTAACATTTTGAAACAATGCTTAATAACGACACACCCCTGTAATTGTCCACTTTATCAGGATCTCCTTTCTTAAATATTGGTATGATAATAGCTTTGGACCAATCTTGAGGATAAATTCCTTGGTCGAATAAAGTGTTAAACAGCTTCAAAAGAAAATTATGGATATTTGTGTTACCATTTTTTAACATCTCGGCTGTAACACCGTCTGTTCCACTGGCTTTACCTATCCTCAATTTTCTGATGGATTCTCTGACTTCTTCTATAGTTATCTTAGAATTTAATGGGTGTTCTGTTGATTCATTTAAATCTTCTTCGATAATGCAGCGCTCATCATTTGTTGATCTGTTATCTTGAAATACGTTTTTAAAATGACTGAACCATTCATCAATACTTATATTGTTAGTAAGTTTGTTTTTGATACCATATCCTATATTTCTTAACTCAGTCCAAAACTGCGATGAATTTGAAATATTTCTGGCTAAGCATTCTGCTTTTTGTTTATTATACTGCTGTTTTTTATTCTTTAATAATTTTTTATACTTCTTCCGTGCTTCACAATACACAACTCTATCATCCTCATCTTTTGTTTTTCTGTAGTGTTTGAGAGTTTTTCTGCTTTCTGCTTTTGCTTTCTCACATTCACCATCAAACCAATCAGATCTTTTTCTCTTCTCTGTACATTTCTTACGGTACATACAAGCACCAGCTTCTTTGAGACATTCAACAAATATGGTTAAAGCCTTATCTACATTAGTGTCTAGAGTATCCGAAGCCAATGTAAGTCTTCTCTGAATGTGATTACTTTGTAATTTGTTTGTATAATCGTCTTTCTTATTTTCTTTTCCATATGAACTTTTGTGTGATGTTATTTTTTGATACTTTTCCCTCCGCTTTTATTCCTGTTTCAAGCTTTCGCTCCACTTTCATTATAACCGGTAAATGATCTGATTCTGTGAGACTGTCAACATCTAATGCAGCAATTTTAACTGATGAAAACAGATCACATGATACGATGAAATAGTCACCTACACTCGACCCTGAAACTCCAATGTATGTATAACTACCATCAAAGTCTAGTTTACACAGACCATTTAAAATGATACAGTCAAACATATTGCATAGCTCGAGCAGTTGGTTTCCAAAAACATTCGTGCGGCAGTCATGAAACTGTCTCAAAAAATCACTGTATACCGAAAGATCAGTTAAAACACTGCCACTGTCATATCCAAATGAACAGTAGTTACCATCAGCTGTTCTTGCATTTAAATCACCAGTCAGCAAAACAGAGAAAGAGAGAGAGAACCTCTACAGTTGACTAGACTTGACAACTTGACTTGATTGTCTTGACCTGACCTGACTAGACGTGACTTGTATTTTTTTTTTGACTTGACTTGAATGATTTAAAACGATGGAAATGTTAAACGATCATGAAATGATGGAGATATTAAGTGATCATGAAATGATGAAGATGTTAAGTGATCATGAAATGATGGATATGATAATTGATCATGAAATGATGGAGATGTGAAATTATGATCATGAAATTATGGATATCAAGTGATCATGAAATGATGAGTTGTTAAATATATCATGAAATGACGAGATGTTAAGTGATCATGACATGATGAAGACGTTAAGTGATCATGAAATGATGGAGATAATAATTGATCTTGAAATGATGGAAACATCAAGTGATCATGTAATGATGGAAATGTTAAGCAATCATGTGATGATGGAAACATTAAGTGATCATAAAATGATGGAAATGTCACATTATCAGGAAATGATGGAAATATTAAGTGATCATGAAATGATGGAAATATTAAGTGATCATAAAATGATGGAAATGTTAAGTAATCATGTGATGATGGAAACATTAAGTGATCATAAAATGATGGAAACATTAAGTGATCATAAAATGATGGAAATGTCACATTATCAGGAAATGATGGAAATATTAAGTGATCATGAAATGATGGAAACGTTAAGTGGTCATGAAATAATGCAATGGAGATATTAAGATATCATGAAATGATGGAAGCGTTAAGTGATCATGAAATGATGGAGATTATAAGTCATCATGAAACGATGAAAATGTTAAAGCATCATGAAATGATGGAAATGTTAAATGATGGAGATGTTAAGTGATAATAAAACGATGAACATGTAAAGTCATCATGAAATAATGGAGATGCCAAGTGCATAACAAATCACCAATGTTGATCAACACACAGTCAGGTAATGGACGACTCCATCTACTCCTCGCAGTGCCCATAAAACATCCAGTGAATACTTTCCCCTCAGCCGTCACTGGTGGCCGTTGATATGGTCCACAAACAAGTACTATAGGGAGAGAGGGTGGGACAACAGAGTGAGAGAATGAGGGTGGGTCCAGCATCGTCCTAGTAACTTTAGTTCACACTATCGGTCCATCTTTTAGTTTTTCGTTTACTCTGTGAATAGGTGATATGCCGCCTTGCTCGTCCATTTGTGTGTGTGTGTGTGTGTGTGTGTGTGTGTGTGTGTGTGTGTGTGTGTGTGTGTGTGTGTCTGTGTGTGTTTGTGTGTGTGTGTGTGTGTGTGTGTGTGTGGTTTTGTGTGTATGTGTTGTGTTTGTGTGTGTGTATGTGTGTGTGTATGTGTGTGTGCGTTCGTTCTTTGATTTAACGTCTTTTCACTATAAGTGATATTAGACGGGGGAGGGGGGGAGGGGGGAATAAAAAAAAGTAAATAATAAAATAAAAAAGAACAAAATGAAATGTAGAACGATAGTTGGACGGGTTGGATATGGGCAGAGGGAAGACAGAGGAAAAAGACATTAATAGGTGGGGGAACAGTAAAATAGAATGAGAACTTAACACTAACAATTAACTTCAACAACGTGAAGGGAAATTGTAACACTAAAATACAAACCGGATAAAGTTAAAGTAATGCATTAACAGGACTGTGAACTAATGATTCTGAAATTTTAACTAACAAAGATTGATCTGATGTAATTTTTTGGAAATGATTTTCAGAATACTTTTCTTGAGTAAACATTTTCGGTAAAAAAGAACGTAGCATTTTGCAGTAGAATAAACAGTGAAACAGTGTGAACTGTACGCCGCAAATACACTTGACATTTTTACAATATTTTGTTTTCAATGCGTTTAGCTGAATACGAAAACAAACAGCAACAATCGATCTCAAATGATACATGGAAGAATACTGGTGTGTGTGTGTGTGTGCGTGTGCGTGTGCGTGTTTATGTGTGTGTGTGTGTGTGTGTGTGTGTATGAGAGAGAGAGAGAGAGAGAAAGAGAGAGAGAGGGAGAGAGAGAGACGGATACAGACAGACAGACAGAAACAGAGTGAGGCAGAAAGAGAGACAGAGACAGAGAAAGAGAGAAAGAGAGAGAGAGAGAGAGAGAAAGAGAGAGGTCTACAGTTGACTTGACTTGACTTGACAACTTGACTTTATTGTCTTGTCCTGACTTAATTTGACAAGACTCATATTGTCTTGACTCGACTTGACCTCA
>JAPXFY010000020.1:53504594-53507094 GCA_030674185.1 Monoplex corrugatus
GACTTACGAGCCATTGCGAAGATCAGACGGTCCTGATTGTGGTCCACGAACACTGGCGGCAGATGGGCGGTCAGTGGGACCACCAGACACAGGATGACCATCACCAGGGCCAGCATCTTGATGTTCTCTGCTTGGCCACACGCGCTCTGTCCGTAGTCTATAGTTGATAGTCTATAGCACTGTGCTGAATAGCCCAGTGTGAAAGCTTTTCTTTAGTATATTGCTGTACACACTACAGTCCAGCGTACAAGTCTTCTCTCTACTACAGTGAGAATACACAAGTGTTGTTTTCTAATAGAAACTTGAGTCGCCTGTGTGTATGCTCAGTGAAACGGGGATCTGTTTAACCCTTTGACTCCATCATCCTATACACAAGTTTATGGCATTAAAGCGGGGTGACATTACAGAAAAATTTAACTTTTGACATTCTCCACAAGTTTCAGGTACTTTCACAGTTTAATGTATCTATCTATCTATCTATCTATCTATCTATCTATCTATCTATCTATCTATCATCTATCTATCTATCTATCTATCTATCTATCTATCGATCTATCTATCTATCTATCTATCTATACATACATATACATGTACATATATTTACACATGTATATATATATATGTACATATATATATATGTATAGATATAGATAGATAGATAGATAGATAGATAGATAGATGTGTGTGTGTGTGTGTGTGTGTGTGTGTGTGTGTGTGTGTGTGTGTGTGTGTGTGTGTGTGTGTGTGTGTGTGTGTGTGTGTGTGTGCGCGCGTGCTTGTATGTTTGAATGTGCCTGTTTTCGTTTCTGTGGATCAAAGGTAGATGATAACTAAGAGAAGTAAAGTGATGGCGATAATAAATTGTTTGAAAGCGAGAAGCGGCTGTATGCTGGGTTTCTACGGCATGGATCTACGGGGCGTTAAGACAATGCTGTCATATCTTTTTTTTAATTTATAAACATGGACAAACACGGAAAACACATGCCAAGTAGAACTCCAAGATCTTGACAACATAAATGGCATTTGCACAGATAAAAGAGCTTATGATTCTGGATCTCATCCATCACATGGCTTCTATGGTATCAGGGCATGTGAACTTTGCTCCATGCGTGGAGACGTTACCTTGAGAAACTGAAAGAGAGAAACCGAATCTTAAACTGAAACATGTATCTTCAAACATGCTATGAAAACAATAACTATATCCTTTCACTCCCTCAGTCTCACCTCATTTTTACCAAATCTGGTGGATAGGGTGAGGAAGCGGGAGTGTTGATTATTTGCAGCAGCTTGTGGAGATCAGGGTGTGGAATTCGAGGGGTTAATCGGATACTTGTATATTAGTTCCTCTTTCATAGAGCCCCCCCCCCCCCCCCCTCCACCAAAACAAAAAGAAGTAAAATTTGAATGCTTTCAGAGGCATGGGATAGATTTCATCTGATTTGTTGACTTGCTCGAAAGAGGGAGAATGAGGGAATAGGGAAGGAGGAGGAGAATGAGGCGAATAGGGAAGGAGGAGGAGAATGAGGCGAATAGGGAAGGAGAGGAGAATGAGGCGAATGGAAGGAGTGAGAGAATGAGGCGAATGAGAAGAGGGAGATGGAGGGAAATGAGGCGAATGAGGGAAGGAGAGAGAATGATGGAAGCGAATGGGGAGAGAGAGATGAGGAAGAGTGAGAGCAATGAGGGAAGAGAGGTGAGAGAATGAGGCGAATGAGGAGAGGACGAGGAGAGAATGAGGCGAATGAGGAAGGAGGTGAGAGAATGAGGCGAATGAGAAGGAGGGAGAATGAGGCGAATGAGGAAGAGGGAAGAAGAGAGAATGAGGTCGAATGAGGGAAGGAGGAGGAGAGAATGAGGCGAATGAGGAAGGAGGTGAGAGAATGAGGCGAATGAGGAAGGAGGTGAGAGAATGAGGCGAATGAGGAAGGAGGTGAGAGAATGAGGCGAATAGGAAGGAGGGAGAATGAGGCGAATGAGGAAGGAGGTGAGAGAATGAGGGAATGAGGAAGGAGTGAGAGAATGAGGCGAATGAGGAAGGAGGTGAGAGAATGAGGCGAATGAGGAAGGAGGAGAGAATGAGGCGAATAGGGAAGGAGGAGGAGAATGAGGCGAATAGGGAAGGAGGTGAGAGAATGAGGCGAATGGGGAAGGAGGAGGAGAATGAGGCGAAAGGGAAGGAGGAGGAGAATGAGGCGAATAGGAAGAGTGAGAGAATGAGGCGAATGAGGAAGGGGTGAGGAGAATGAGGCGAATGAGGAAGGAGGTGAGAGAATGAGGCGAATGGGAAGGAGGAGGAGAATGAGGCGAATAGGGAAGGAGTGAGAGAATGAGGCGAATGAGGAAGAGGTGAGAGAATGAGGCGAATGAGGAAGGGTGAGAGAATGAGGCGAATGAGGAAGGAGGTGAGAGAATGAGGCGAATGAGGAAGAGGAGAGAATGAGGCGAATAGGAAGGAGGTGAGAGAATGAGGCGAATGGGAAGGAGGGGGAATGAGGGATAT
>JAPXFY010000020.1:53512094-53522094 GCA_030674185.1 Monoplex corrugatus
GCCAGAGCCGCGTGCCTTCTGGCTGCGCACGCTAAAGATCCCAAGGCAGTTGAAAATTGTGAAGAGCAGGCATTGCCCGGCTGCCTTGGTATAAAAAAGTGAATATGAATACACATTTGAAGCGAGGGAGAGGGGATGGGCGCCGCCCTTGTGGTGCTGGCCCTGGGAAAAGTTGAGATCTCTGCCACCTTACTCCCCTACGACCTCAGGGTTATGGAACTATCTAAGGCTGATCAGGAAGTATCTCTCTGTCGAAACAACTGCAAAACTCGTTCTCTCCTTCATAATGTCTCGCATTGACTATTGCAATTCACTCCTGTCTGGTCTTCCTGCCTCCACCATTCACATCCTACAGCGCATTCAAAACAATGCTGTACGCCTTGTACTCAAAAAGAAAAAAGCTGATCACATATCTCTTCTCCTGGCACAACTTCACTGGCTCCCTGTATCAAAGCGCATACAGTACAAACTAGACACCATGTGCTACAAAAGCCTCAATAACGCAGCCCCCGATTACCTGTCAAGCCTACTTGAGATCTATGTTCCCTCACGTACCCTCCGCTCTGCCTCCGATCCTCTGACTTTTCGCTTTCCACGCACTAAGCTCAATACCTATGGTCCACGAGCCTTCTCTGTTTCTGGTCCACTCTCCTGGAACAAACTTCCTCTCTCAGTCCGTCAGCAACCTACTTTTGTCTCCTTCAAGTCCGCTCTCAAAACTCACCTTTTCTCCTCCACATAAAATCCTAACCTCACTCAACCCCCCCCCCCCCCTCTGCAGCCTGTCTCCGCTCGGAGGGGAATCACATGGTTATAATATATAATTGTATATGCTATGCTCTCTATAATTTTCCATTGCTTTTATTCTTGCTTTTATTGCTTTTATTCTTTCTCCCCATTTATAGCCCTGCGTGTGTGTGGAGTGTGTGTGTGTGTGTGTGTGTTGTGTGTGTGTGTGTGTGTGTGTGTGCGTGCGTGTGTGTGCGTGCGTGCGTGCATGCGTGCTTGCGTGTGTGTCTGCTTCAGCGCTTAGATTTGATTTTATCAAGATTTTGCGCTATATAAATATTGTAATTATTAAATATTGTAATTATCTAGGTAAGACCTCAGGACCTTGCCAGCTCATGGGTTTATGCGCGGGCTTAAGACTTGTGCCGTGATCATTCTGGGTGTTCTCCATCACATGGCACCTGTGACGTTGGTGCATATGGAATTCATTCCGAACGCCAAGACATCGTCTAGAAAAATTGAAATTGTGTGTGTGTGTGTGTGTGTGTGTGTGTGTGTGTGTGTGTGTGTGTGTGTGAGTGTGTGTGTGCGTGTGTATGTGTGTGTGTATGTGTGTGTATGTGTGTGTATGTGTGTGTGTGTATGTGTGTGTGTGTGTCAGAGAGAGAGAGAGAGAAAGAGAGAGAGGATATGAGTGTGTGTGTTTGTGCATGTGTTTGTGATGTGTTTATGATGGTTGTTTGCAATTGTTAGCGTGTATATGTGTGTCTGTGTGTGTGCTTGCATGCTTTTGCGTACAGATGTGTGTATGTGTGTGTATGCGCGCGCACACACACTGAACAAGAATAATATATACTAGATGCACACAGTCAGCTCACTTGCGTATGGAAGACAGGGTTATTGTTACTTTGAGATTTGTTCACTTTTCTCTGTAGACAAAGACAACCAACCAACCAACCAACCAACCTCAACCAACCAACCAACCAACCAACCAACCAACCAACCATCCAACCAACCAACCAACCAACCAACCAACCGACCAATCAATCAATCAAATCAACCCATCAAGAAGATTGAGGTATCAGAACAGTAACATAAGTTATCTAAGCACCATTCAGGTCACTGAGCGAGTTCCATGTACTGGGTGCAATGACTGGACACAACAAGAACACACCATGTATCAACGTCACCATACTGCAGGTGTTCGGGCCACTACGTACCATGTGAACTATGAGAGGTTTGTAGGGGGAAGAGGGAGGGGAAAGGGGAGGGGACCCTGTCTTTTCAGACACCAGACATTTTCACAGTGTGTGTTGTCCTTTTTTATTGTCAGAAGAACCCTTTGACTTCCGCACCCCATATAGATAGCTTCAGTTTCAGTTTATCAAGATGACGTCTCCGCACTCGGTATGAATTCCATATGCACTAACGTCACAGGTGCCATGTGATGGAGATGATCCAGAATGATCACGGCACAAGCCTGAAGCCTGCACATATACCCTCGAGCTGGCCAGGTCCTGAGGTCCAACCTAGATAGTTCCATAACCCTGGGGTTGTAGGGGAGTGAGGTGGCAGATACCTCAACTTTTCCCGGGGCCAGCACCACGAGGGTGGCGCCCATCCCCTCTCCCTTCATTCGAATTCATATTCGTGTTCACAATTTTTTTTAACCAAGACTTCAGAAAGGCAAGAAGGCGAATTGATCTTCAAGGGGTGGGACCTGGGAAATCAACCTATCTCTCCAATGTTTTTTACCAAGTCAGCCGGGCAATGCCCTGCTCTTCACGATTTTCAACGGCCACGGGATCTTTAACGTACGCAGCCAGAAGGCACACAGGTCCGACTCGTTTTTCGTCCCCTTCCGAAGGATAAAACGTTCAGTTCGTTTTTCCGGTCAAAGTGAGGAGAAAAGTCGAGGCCTTTACGAGGAGCGAACCCTGGAACCTCGAGTTTACTTATTGACAAGCGAACGTCTGAACCATTCTGCCACTCTTCTCCCTCATATAGCAACAGCAAAAACTTAACCTTTTGATTCCCTCATCCCATCCACCAGCTTCCTGTAGGAAGCTGGTGCCTAGGGTGAGGGATTCGAATGGTTAAGTTATTGCTTTGCCAGCATGGTTGACAGTGCAGGATGCTAGTGGACAGGTTGCGGGAGTCAAAGGGTTAATCAACTAGCTGCCTTAACCAACAGCTGATCCAACCACAAGCACGCCCACCAATGTCGTGTTTAATCAACAAAATGCCACAGCCTACAGCCGGTACCTTATATTTCAGTTTTAGTTACACAAGATGGCGTCTCTGCGCTAGGAATACATTCCATATGCACTGCCGCCATTGATACCATGTAACGGGTGAGATGCAAAACAATCATGGCATAAGCCCTATCATCATCATCATCATCATCATCATCATCATCATCATCATCATCGTCATCGTCGTCATCATCGTCATCGTCATCGTCCGATCGTCATCTCGTCTCATCATCATCATCATCATCATCAATCATCATCATCATCATCATCATCATCATCATGATTCTTCTTCTTCTTTTCTTATTGTTATTATTGCTATCAACATCAACATCAATATGATGACGATGATGATTATCATATTAGTATCACGGTTCAAAATGTAAGTACATGAACGTGTTTTTTTCCAATGATACTGACAAGAACTGTTAACAATTATCATATGATATCGCTGGTAATAGTCTTGCTATTATTGCGTTTCAGAAAGCACCTTTTTTCAACACTTCACAACGCATAGTTGTCAAATCTTTTGTGTTAGAAAATCACGAGGCATTTTGATCAAATCTTTGTCAATAATTCGCTATGCATTTTGTTCAGATGTTTGTAAATAATTCACAAGCTTTTTGTTCAAACCTTTGTCAGTAATTCACAAGGCAATGTTCCCAATCTTTGTTAATACATCACAAAGCATTTTGTTCAAATAATTGTCGATAATTCACAACACCATTTTATTCCAAGTTTCGTCAATAATTTACATGGCATTTCATTTCGTTTCTATTTGTTTGTTTGTTTGTTTTTTTTGTCAATAATTTACAAGGCATTCAGTTCAAATCTTTGTCAATAATTCACAAAATTTTGTTGAAATCTTTATCAGTTTGTCTTAATCTTTATCAATAATTCACAAGGGATTTTGTTGAAATGCTTTGTGTCCACTTTAAAATATAAGCAATCGTGTCCCCCATTTTACATCATTTGGGAGATTAACTAGTTCTAGATTTGTGACATTATCACGCACATAGGTAAGAACTGACTACTAATATTCTAGTCCTTTTCCCACACAGGCGAAAATTTGCGTCCTGCTTGTCTTGTTGTATGAATACGGGTTCTGATCCGTTTTTCTTTTTTTTTTTTTTTTTTTTTCTGGTTCCTGTTTGCTTAAGTGTGGGCAGTCACACTTGTTTTGGATTGATTGCTTCGTGAAACTTTGAGGCTTGAGGGCACATGAGGGGACGAAGGGAGGTAGGGGAAAGGAGACAGTGAGTGTGGTGTAGACACGAAATGGTTGTCCAGTGATCTTTGCACTACGTGAACCGCCCTTTAGCTCTCTGTGTTTTTCTCTCTCTTTTGTCCCTGGCTCTCCCTCTCACACTCTTTGTCTCTTGCTCTGTGTCTCTGTGTGTCGGTCAGTCTGTCTGTCTGTGTATCTCTCTCTGACACACATACACACGCACGCACGCGTGCACGCACACACACAGTCACACACACAGCACCACACACACGTCACGCACACACACACACACGCACGCACCACACACAACAACTTCAGTTTGACTTTCACTTTCTCCTAGCTTTCATCTCCTTGCTCAGAGTAATCTTCCATATGCACAGAGGCTACTGATATCATCGATATAAAAGTCTCCAAATGAACGTGACACAGACCTCAAGCTTGCACAGACACAGACACAGAGAGACAGACACACACACAACACACCCTCAGCCTCATAGTGAAAGAACGTAAAACAAAGAACGAACGAACACACCACACACACACACACAACACACACACAACACAACACACAACACACACACACACACACACTACAACACACACACACACACACACACACACACACACACACACACACACACACACACACACTTCAGTTTAACATTCACTTTCTCTAGCTTGCGTCCCCTTGATCAGAGAACTTCTATCTATATGCATTAAGACCAATCGTATCATTCAACATTAAAGTCTCCAAATAGCCAAAGCTTGCACGCAACACCACACACACAACACACATACACACACACGCACATACACACACATGTATTGTGCATAATAAGCAATTATAATATATATATATATGTATAACACTACACACAAACAACACACACATCACACACACACACAACACCGCGCGCGCACACACACACACACCACACACAACACACACACAACACACACACACACACCACACACACACACACACACACACACACACACACACACACACACACCAGAACTCTTATGGATCAACAAGTAAACTGCTCTTGAACCGACCAAGTATTTTCATGATGAGCCTTTTCAATCTTTCATAATGGCCATCAAGCGCTTCCCCTGTCAACCCAGGTGACAGTCCCCTTATTGACAACCCCACACAGTTGGATCCTGTACACTCATCATCATCATCATCATCAGGTGCCTTGCCATGGGTTGGCGATTATGGACTTCCATCTGTCTCTATCTCTTGTTGCTTCAAGCATCTCTTCCACCCTCCTTGTCTTCACATCTGCAAGTCGCTAGTACTCTCCTGTCTACCCGTCTCACTTTCCTCCAACTTCCCGTTGTGACCAGGTGCTCCAATTCCCCTTTCCTCATAAAATGGCATATGAATGTTGCCTGCCTTTTCCTAATCTTCCTTATGAATGATCTACTTGTGTCTCTCTCCATCAAGACTGTCTCGTTTGTTTTCTTTGCTGTCCATGGAACTCTCAACATCCTTCTTAGAAACCACATCTCAGTTGGTCCTGTACACTGTGAGGTGGAAACATGTAAAGGAGAACAGGTCAGGTCTGGTGAGTTGTTTGTTCAATCCTCTTCAGTCTATGCTCACTCTCATAAACAGCTACCACCCTCTCCCCCTCCCCTCACTTACTACATCTCACATACAGGGATACAATCATCATCATCCATCCATCATGAACATCATCATCACAGACACAAAAAATCATCATCATCATACATCTCTCAATCAGTGTGGCTTGCGGCATGGGGTTGACGAAAGGACTTCCAATCTGCGGGTAATCGTCTGTCGCCCCTAGCATCTCCCCCACACTCCTCGTCCCCAGCCACTCTGCAAGTCCGTCCAGTATTTTCTCCCTGGGTCTACCTGGTGCTCTCTTTCCCTCCAGCTTTCCCGTTGTGACCAGGTGCTCTAAATCCCCCTTCCTCATGAAATGGCCTATAAATGTTGCCTGTCTTTTCCTAATCTTCCTTATGAGTGATCTACTTGTGTCTGCCTCCATCAAGACTGTCTCGTTTGTTTTCTTTGCTGTCCATGGAACTCTCAACATTCTTCTTAGAAACCACATCTCAATCTTGTTCTGGCTTTGCTTGTTGACTGTTCACACACCTCACATCCGTACAACAGTATTGGTTCTATATAACATTCAAGAACTCTCTTCCTGATGTTAATTGATAGATATTTGTTGGTAAGAATGCTTGTCATCTTCTTGAATGCTGTTTTGGCTTGACCGATTCTGCTGGCTATTTCTGATGTGCATCTGCCGTCTGATGAAATGATCGTTCCCAGGTATTTGAATTTATCAACCTGTGTCAAGGTTGTGCCATTTGCTGTTATTTTGCATGAGGGATTTCATGTTTTTTACTGATCACCATGACTTCAGTCTTCCTGCTGTTTAGTTCCTGCCCCTTACCTTTGCTTTCTATTTCTAGCATATTCACAAGGTTTTGTAGGTCCCTTTCATTTTCTGCAATTAGCACGGTGTCATCTCCGTATCGAATGTTGTTTATCATTTTCTCTCCAACCTTTAAACCAGGTCTTCTTCAAATTATCTCATGATGTTTCCGCTGTAAATGAAAACAATCGGTGACAAAACACAACCCCTGTCTGACTCCACATTTGACGTTTTGAACGAGTTACAAGTATTTCTATCAAAAGTCAGCTGTTGAACCCAGTCATATTTCTGATACTATTCTAATCTTTCCATCAACATTGAGGCTTCCCATGTTATCCAAGTACATCACTGTCTGAACCCGATCACAAGGCCTTGTAATCAACAAAGCATAAATATCAAATCCTTATATGATCTCAATTGACCTCTCTATGATGGTCGTTGGATGATATGGCATTAATGTCCTTTCTTTCCATAAACCCACCTCTGTTTCATGCTCTATTCTCTTTTGATGTCCTATTCCTTTCCTCATAAACATGATTATTCTTAACAAGAAGATTTTGTTCATACCTCCATCAAACTGATTGTGCGATGGAGTTCCATTCTATAGCCCCTGTTTCTTTGAAGTGCAATGAAAATGTAAATTGACATAGTCTTAGTTGGTGTATTTTCCAGTGTCTTAAAATTTCCCTTTTAGATTACATGAAGGATGAGCTGTGTAATTATATGAGTCCATCCGCACTAGGAGAGATAAGTAGGTCAAGGAGAGAGAAAAAAATAGGGTGGTGGTGTAATGTCTGGGGCAAGGGTAGAGGTGTGGGTGGGGATGGGTGTGGGGGTTAGGGGAAGAGAGCTAGTGAGAGTTCATGAGGTTGAAAATGTTGAAAAATAGATCAATTGAGAAATCGTTATTGATTTCTAACTGCACACACACGCACGTACACATACACACACTCACGCGCGGCGCCGCAACCACAGCACAACACACACACTATACACCACACACACACACACACACACATACACACACACATAATTCGATATATAAATATATATATATAAATAATATATACTAAATATAGATTGATAGATGCATAGATAGTAGATAGAAAAGATAGACAGACAGATAAATAAACAGACAGATAGATAGATAGACACACAAATAGGCAGACAGATAGAATAGCAGATGGATAGATAAAAGATTAGATAGATTAAATAAATAGATAGATAGATAGACAGACAGACAGACAGACAGACAGATGGAATGATAGATAGATAGTTAGATATAGATAGATAGATAGATAGATAGATAGATTATACGCATACATATCTATATCTATAATATATACATATATAGATATATAGATTGATTGATTGATGATTGATAGCTATCTAGATAGATAAATAATAAAATAATAATAGATAGATAGATATAATAGATAGATAGATAAATATGGATGGATGGTATGGTGTTGATGGTTGGATGCATGTATGTATGTATATGTATATGTATAATGTATGTGAATGTGTAGTAGTATGTACCTATGTGTCTATGTCTGTATGCATCTATATATGCATATGCATTTATTTATATACATAATGTTTTTTCTCATGTGTCTCCTCTTTGCTTATGAGAGAGACCAAGGAAATAAGTGACAGAGACAAATAAGAGAGAGAGAGAGAGAGAGAGAGAGAGAGAGAGAGAGAGAGAGAGAGAAGAGTTAGAGAGAGAGACAGAGACAGAGACAGAGACAGAGACAGAGAGACAGACAGACAGACACAGACACAGACAGCCAGACAAAGAAAAGAGAGAGGGAGAGAGAGAGAGAGAGAGAGAGAGAGAGACAGAGACAGAGAACAGAGACAGAGCGAGAGACAGAGAGAGACAGAGACAGAGACAGAGGGAGACAGCGACAGAGAGACAGAGAGAAGAGACAGAGACAGAGACAGACAGGATTTACCACTTCATCTCACTTTTTTCCTGACACACACACATCTGAACGTCTTTGAATGTCTGGCTGTTCGTGGCAAACAGCCAATCAAATGGGATGAAAATGTCACAAAGGATTAAATACTGTCTGTTCTGTTAAATGAAATACTGTTAACTTTGAGAAGTTAGAATACCATTATAATAACTTTTTCACAAGTTCACAGAGTCCATTTTGATACTGTCATTGTCGTTGATGATATTTTTGTTGTTATCATTGTTGTTGTTGTGAGAAGTTAGAATACCATTATTATAACTTTTCACAAGTTCACAGAGTCCATTTTGATATTGTCATTGTCGTTGATGATATTGTTGTTGTTATCATTGGTTGTTGTTGTTGTTGTTGTTGTTGTTGTAGCTTTCAGATAACCTCTGCAAACACCAAGCACCAGTTACCCTGAATTTCTCAAAACAAAAGCTTCTGGTAGTGTTTACAGGTTCAGTTTAGTTTCATTTCAGTTTCAGTTTCTCAAGATGACGTCTCCACGCTCGGAACGAATTCCATGCACTAACTCACAGGTGCCACGTGTATGGTGATCATGCGCAAGCCTTAAGCCTCACATATTCCCAGGTCCTGAGACCCTACCTAGACTATGTTTTACCTAGTCTATATTTTATACTGGTATTTTATCAGCCTACCACTGGAATAATCTTGGTTATTTGCAAATGACATGTGTATCTGTGTACTTTAACCTTCAAAAGGAACATACATATGAAGTAGATATATAAATAATTAAAGGTCTGAATCACAACACAACTAGCTATCCTGTATAAACTCGTCTCACATGATAGAATCCCCCCCCCCCTCTCCCAGTCAATGCCCAAAGTTCAGCTGTCTGTCAACTAGGTGAAGATAGTGTTTTCATAATCATAGATAGGTATATGAGTAAGTGGGTAAGTAAGTAAGTAAGTAAGTAAGTAAGTAAGTTAGTAAGTAAGTAAGTAAGTAAGTAAGTAAGTAAGTTAGTAAGTAAGTAAGTAAGTAAGTAAGTAAGTAAGTAAGTAAGCAAGTAAGCAAGTAAGCAAGTAAGTAAGCGAGTAAGTAGCTTTCATACTTCCCCTACCTTCCCCCTCCCTCTTCCCCTCACCTCTCACCCCCCCCCCCCCCTCCTGTACCCTGTAAATGTGGAACAGTCCCTGGCGGTTTTTTTCGTGAGGCTGGTCCATTACCGTTCCTTGACTTCAGGCAATGTATTCAAGTGTCTGTGATACGTCTGTCTTCGTGAATGGAGTTGACAGAGCTTTGAGGTCTTTGTCTACACACTTGATGTGTGCTTTATCTTTTGTGTTAAACGAAAGAAAAAGGGGGGTAGAGAGGAGGAGCGAGAAAGAGAGAGGGAGAGAGAGAGAGAGAGAGAGAGAGAGAGAGAGAGAGAGAGAGGAGAGAGAGAGA
>JAPXFY010000020.1:53532094-53537094 GCA_030674185.1 Monoplex corrugatus
AAGCTGTGGACACCGCCCTCTCCCTCCCCCCCCCATCCCCCCGTGGGGATGCCGGGGGCTCTTTCAGTATAAACAGTATCCCCCACCTTAAAGGAAATTCTGTGCTAGAAATTTCCTCTTTTCTGTCACTCTCTTTGTTTCTGCCTTGGTCCTGTGCTTTTTGTCCTTTCTTCTTATCATTTTCTGCCTTAATGGTCCATTCACCTGTATGTGTTCGATAAAGTCTTATGTATTTTCTCTTAGGGTTGATAATCGCGTACATGGATTAAGTGCACTTTTGGCTCCAGGGAAATGAGATATGCGGAAACAATTTTGGGTAATTTAGACCTGTTTTTATATATCTTTTAGATTCGTTAGTTATGTTTAAATTTGTATTCAGGTATGTTTTTTTAAAATTCTGTGTGATACATTGCACGGAGTGGTCAACATCAGTGACATCTCCTCAGATTATGTGTGTGAATGCATTTGATATATGCTCTTCTTTTCTTTTTCCTTTTTCGTCCTGTTGAAGTAGTGTGTATGTTTGGAAACTGTTCTAACCCTAATATGGCTCTATGCAATCGGCTGAGCTTCAAACAACAATAACAATGACAATAACAATAACGATGACAATAACAACAACAATAACAGTAACAATAAGCTGTGGACAGGGATCCCACATGTCAAGCTGATCATGTCTGCAGTCAGACAGTAACATGTCCTACTGATAGACAGCGCTATGGTCACCTCTCTGTCCGCTGTCTGTCCTGTCCTGTCTGTCTGTTTGCCTGTTTGTCCGTCTTTGTCTCTCTGTCTCTGTCTCTTTCTGTCTCTCTTTGCTACTCTGTGTCTTTTTCTTTGTCTCTGTCTTTATCCCTTTCTGTCTGTCTCTCTGTTTCTCTCCCTTTCTCTTCTGTCTGTCTGTCTGTCTGTCTGTCTCTGTATCTCTCTCTGTCTCTGTCTCTCTCTACGTCTCTGTCTCTGTCTGTCTGTCTGTCCGTCTGTCTGTCTGTCTGTCTTTCTCTCTCTCTCTCTCTCTGAGCCTATATATATATATATATATATATATATATATATACATATGTATGTATGTACATATATGTACATATATATATATATGTATATATATAAATATATATATATATATATATACATATTATGTATATATATATATATGTGTGTGCGTGTGTGTCTGTGTGTGTGTGTGAGTGCGTAAATTGTGTGTGTGTGTGTGTGTGTGTGTGTGTGTGTGTGTGTGTGTGTGTGTGTGTGTGTGTGTGTGTGTGTGTGTGTGTGTGTGTGTTTGTGTGAGTTTGTATGTACCGTGTGTGCGCGCTGTCGTACGTGCGCGCGCGCACTCGCGATCGCGCGTGTCTATGTGTGTGTATGTGTGAGAGTGTGTGCGCCTGTGTGAATGTCTGTCTGTCTGTCTCTCTGTATCTGAGTCTGTCAGTCTATCTCTGTCTCTGTGTCTCTTTGCCTGCCTGCCTGCCTGCCTGTCTGTCTGTCTGTCTGTCTGTCTGTCTCTCTCTCTCTCTTCCTCCTTTATTTCTCTCTGTCTTTCTCTGTGTCTCTCTGCTATCTGTTCACACTATACTTGACATCAAATGCAATCAACCAAGGTTTACTCTTGTCCATCCTGCACTTACTGCACTTTGTAAATCGCTCACCATCAAGTGGTCTTCTTGCTGCTCTGGGATTAATGTTGTTAATAGTATCAGTTTTACTAAGTTCTCTTCCCTTCCCCCTCTGTCTCTGTTTAAGATCAACTTACAGTTTTCTGTCGCTTTCTCCTTCTCCCTCCTCTCCTGATATGGCTCTACGCATTCGTCTGGGTTTCAAACAACAATAACAGCAACAACAATAACAGTAACAATAAGCTGTGGACAGGGATCCCACATGTTAACCTGATCATGTCTGCAGTCAGACAGTAACAGGCCCTACTGATAGACAGCGCTATGGTCACCTCTCTGTCCGCTGTCTGTCCTGTCCTGTCTGTCTGTCTGTCTGTTTGCCTGTTTGTCTGTCTCTGTCTCTTTCTGTCTCTGTTTGCCACTCTGTGTGTGTCTTTTTCTATGTCTCTGTTTTTATCTCTCTTTCTCTGTCTGTCTCTGTCTCTGTCTCTCTCTATCAGTCTCTGTCTCTCTGTCTCTGTCTTTGTGATGGTTTCTGTCTGTCTGTCTGTCTTTCCGTCTGTCTGTCTGTCTGTTTGTCTGTCTCTGTGAGTGTGTGTGAATGTTTGTATGTGTTGTGTGTGTGCGTTGTCGTTTGTGTGTGTGTGTGTGTCTGTCTGTGTGTGTATGTGAGTGAGTGAGTGTGTGCATGTGTGTGTGTGTGTGTGTGTGTGTGTGTGTGTGTGTATGTGTGTGTGTGTGTGTGTGTGTCTGTGTGTGTGTGTGTCTGTGTATGTGTGTGTAGTTGTGAGAGTGTGTGCCCGTGTGCAAATATCTGTCTGTCTGTCTCTACCTGCCTGTCTGTCTGTCTGTCTGAGTCTGTCTATCTATGTCTATCTGTCTCTGTCTCTCTGTCTCTTTGTCTCTCTGTCTCTGTCTCTCTGTTTCTCCCCCTTCTCCTCTCTCTCTCTTTCTTTCTCTTTATTTCTCTCTGCCTTTCTCTGTGTCTCTCTGCTCTCTGTTCACACTATACTTGACATCAAATGCAATCAACCAAGGTTTACTCTTGTCCATCCTGCACTTACTGCACTTTGTAAATCGCTCACCATCAAATGGTCTTCTTGCTGCTCTGGGATTAATGTTGTTTATAGTATCAGTTTTTTTAAGTTCTCTTCCCTTCCCCCCTCTGTCTCTGTTTAAGATCAACTTACAGTTTTCTGTCGCTTTATCCTTCTTCCTCCTCTCCTGATATGGCTCTACGCATTCGTCTGGGCTTTAAACAACAATAGCAACAACAATAACAGTAACAATAAGCTGTGGACAGGGATCCTACATGTCAACCTGATCATGTCTGCAGTCAGACAGTAACATGTCCTACTGATAGACAGCGCTATGGTCACCTCTCTGTCCTGTCCTGTCTGTCTGTTTTTCCGGTTTGTCCATCTTTGTCTCTCTGTCTTTGTCTCTCTCTGTCACTCTGTGTGTGTGTGTCTTTTTCTCTGTCTCTATGTTTATCTCTCTGTCTTTCAGACTCTCTGTCTGTCTGTCTGTCTGTCTGTTTTGCCTGTTTGTTCGTCTTTGTCTCTCTGTCTCTGTCTCTCTCTGTCGCTCTGTGTGTGTCTTTTTCTCTGTCTCTATGTTTATCTCTTTCTCTGTCTGTGTGTCTGTCTCTTTCTCTCTGTCTGTCTCTGTCTCTCTCTCTATCAGTCTCTGTCTCTCTGTCTCTGTGCCTGTTTCTGTCTGTCTGTCTGTCTGTCTGTCTGTCTGTCTCTGTGAGTGTGTGTGAATGTTTGTATGTGTTGTGTGTGTGCGCTGTCGTTTGTGAGTGTGTGTGTGTGTGTGTGTGTGTGTGTGTCTGTGTATGTGTGTGCAGTTGTGAGAGTGTGTGCCCGTGTGCAAATATCTATCTGTCTGTCTCTGCCTGTCCGCCTGTCTGTGTATCTGTCTGTCTGAGTCTGTCTATGTCTATCTGTCTCTGTCTCTCTGTCTCTCCTGCTTCTCCTCTCTCTCTCTTTCTCTTCCTTTATTTCTCCCTGTCTTTCTCTGTGTCTCACTGCTATCTATTCAAACTATACTTGACATCAAATGCAATCAACCAAGGTGTACTCTTGTCCATCCTGCACTTTGTGAATCGCTCACCATCAAGTGGTCTTCTTGCTGCTCTGGGATTAATGTTGTTTATAGTATCAGTTTTATAAGTTCTCTTCCCCCCTCTGTCTCTGTTTAAGATCAGCTTACAGTTTTGTGTCGCTTTCTCCTTCTCCCCGGCCTCCTCTTCTGATATGGCTCTACGCATTCGGCTGGGCTTTAAACAACAATAGCAACAACAATAACAGTAACAATAAGCTGTGGACAGGGATCCCACATGTCAAGCTGATCATGTCTGCAGTCAGACAGTAACAGGCCCTACTGATAGACAGCGCTATGGTCACCTCTCTGTCCACTCTCTGTCCTGTCCTGTCTGTCTGTCTGTCTGTTTGCCTGTTTGTCTGTCTTTGTCTCTGTCTCTTTCTGTCTCTCTTTGCCACTCTGTGCGTCTTTTTCTATGTCTCTGTTTTTATCTCTCTTTCTCTGTCTGTCTGTCTCTGTCTCTCTCTCGATCAGTCTCTGTGTCTCTGTCTCTGTCTTTGTGCCTGTTTTTGTCTGTCTGTCTGTCTGTCCGTCTGTATGTCTGTCTGTCTCTGTGAGTGTGTGTGAATGTTTGTATGTGTTGTGTGTGTGCGTTGTCATTTGTGTGTGTGTGTGTGTCTGTCTGTCCGTGTGTGTATGTGAGTGAGTGAGTGTGTGCGTGTGTGTGTGTGTGTGTGTGTGTGTGTGTGTGTGTGTGTGTGTATGTGTGTCTGTGTGTCTGTGTATGTGTGTGTAGTTGTGAGAGTGTGTGCCCGTGTGCAAATATCTGTCTGTCTGTCTGTCTCTACCTGCCTGTCTGTCTGAGTCTGTCTATCTATGTCTATCTGTCTCTGTCTATCTTTGTCTCTCTCTCTGTTTCTCCCTCTTCTCCTCTCTCTCTCTTTCTTTCTCTTTATTTCTCTCTGCCTTTGCCTGTGTCTCTCTGCTCTGTCTTCACACCTTATTTGACATCAAATTCAATCAACCAAGGTTTACTCTTGTTCATCCTGCACTTACTGCAATTTGTAAATCGCTCACCATCAAGTGGTCTTCTTGCTGTTCTGGGATTAATGTTGTTTATAGTATCAGTTTTTTTAAGTTCTCTTCCCTTCCCCCCTCTGTCTCTGTTTAAGATCAACTTACACTTTTGTGTCGCTTTCTCCTTCTCCCTCCTCTCCTGATATGGCTCTACGCATTCGGCTGGGCTTTAAACAACAATAGCAACAACAATAACAGTAACAATAAGCTGTGGACAGGGATCCCACATGTTAACCTGATCATGTCTGCAGTCAGACAGTA
>JAPXFY010000020.1:53547094-53554594 GCA_030674185.1 Monoplex corrugatus
ATCCAAGAGTTCCATGGGTCCCTCCCTCCCCTTTCCTCCCTCCCCCTGCTCTCCCCTGCAACACTGAGTCACCGCTGCGCGAGCGTCACCCATCACTTCCTTTTATTTTCCTCTGGCTCTGTGAGTGTTTTGCTGTTTACCTATATAACACTGGATGTTCTACAACTTGGTGTTTACGTGGTAAGCCCACAACGACGACAGCAGCAGTAGCAGCAGCAGCAGCAACAACAACAAAATTAGACTAGAATTGAATACGACACGATACGATACGATATGGTACGATAGAATACAATACGACACGACACGACACGACACGACACGACACGACACGATACGATACAATAGGATACGATACGATGCGATGCGATACCATGCCATACCATACCATACCATACCATACCATACCATACCATACCATACCATACCATACCATACCATACCATACCATACCATACCATACCATACCATACCATACCGTACCATACCATACCGTACCGTACCGTACCGTACCGTACCGTGCCGTACTTACTGTACCGTACCGTGTGTGTGTGTGTGTGTGTGTGTGTGTGTGTGTGTGTGTGTGTGTGTCTGTGTCTGTGTCTGTGTCTGTGTCTGTCTGTGTCTGTGTCTCTGTGTCTGTGTCTGTGCCTGTGTCTGTCTATGTGTATGTATGTGTGAGTTTGTGTGTGTGTGTACGTGCGTGCGTGCGTGCGTATGTACGTGCGAGTGTGTGTGTGTACGTGTGTGGGTGTGTTCGTGCGTAACAATTTTCTGGCAGTGTCATTACCATTTGACTCATCACAGAGACGTAAGCAGCAAGCAATGCCTAATTTGTAATCCATGCCTATCGCTAATCTGGCAATGTGGTGGGCGAAACTCGATGCATCCATTTACACGGTAGACCAACTCCTGTAATTTCTTGGGCACAACCACAAGCACACGCCAGTCGGAAATAAACGGAACTCTGGTTTTAAGTCGACGTTCCATGGTCCGTATCCGATGGTGAAATGCACATATAAAGAAACTTTGAATTATACATATTTTGTGTTTTCCAACGCTGTTTTTTTTGTCATCCGTATCTATTGCTGTTGCAGATGTTCGTTGCTTGCTGCGCACCCAGGTCTGGTGGTGATGCATACGCTTTGGGTCAATCTCCCAGTTATACCTTTGGAGCCTACGGCGAAAGAAGAAGCGGGAATTTCTTGATCTTCCGGGTCAGTGTATGTGCACAACTCATCATCATCATCATCAGTCCCGTAGTCTGGTTGACCGTTGTGGCACCACTGAAGATTTCGCAACCAACTTCCTCCACTCCTCACGGTCCTCAGCTTTCCGCAGAATGATGTTCCATTCAAGGCCAGTCCACTCTCTGATATTGTCTTCCCATCTTTTTCTCTGTCTGCCTCTTCGTCTCCCTCCCTGTACTGTTCCCTGCAAGACGGTCTTGGCCAGTCCAGAAGATCGTGTGACGTGCCCGTACCACCTCAGTTTGCGTCTTATCACTGAAGTCAGGTCTTCATACGGCCCGATGGCGTTTTCGATTCGGGTTTTCACTTCCTTATTGGTTATAATATGATCTTTGTACGAGATACCAAGGAGTTTGCGGAAGCATCTCATCTCCATTGCCTGTATCCTTCTTTCAATGTCTGCTGTTATGGTCCGTGTTTCGCATGCATACAAAAATATTGCCATGACCAGGGAACTGCACAGTTTGACTTCACTTGGTGCTTGACAGCCTATCCTAGGACTGACAATGTTCCCCAGATATACCGAGGAAAGAAACGTTGAATTATACATATTTTGTGTTTTCCAACTGCTAGTGTTTAAATCCCTACGTCTGTCTACACAAACAGAAGATCAAATTAGCACGTTAAATATCTTAAAATCAAACAAGTACCGTTAGATATCTTAAAGTTAAATAAGTATTCGGTGACTTCGGTTACTACTAATACATCTAGCATGGACAGCCTGAAATTAAAAAAAGCGCATAACTGCCTGTGATGGCAAGGGAAAGCACCAACAGCATCTCTTTTATTTCCGTGCACATTGGGGTTGTTGCCCTCGAAAGGGATGTTCTCCCTATACAGAGCATGGCATTACCCTGGGTTCAACACTGGGACCCTTCTATTTTGTATGTAAACTTACATACATGAATGAACTTCCTCTTCACATACAAGAAGCATGTGGACCTTTCTGTAATGACACGACGATTCATACAAGGTACTCTAACCTAAACGAGTTATTGATTGAAAACATTCAAATCTGTGCTGACAACTTAAATGAGTGCTGCGAACGTAATCACGTGCTGTTAATTCTCACAAAAATAAACTTATGCTTATAGCAACAAAAGAGAGAGAGAAAAAAAGAAAAAAAAACAGAATGTCATAGTAATAATTGCGTTAAGTCTCTGCAGATGAACAAATGATATAGAAGGAGAAGGCAGTCATCGAGTTTCAGGCATGCATCGAAATTAACAACAATCTTTCTTGAATACTTCATATTCATAACTGAATTACGCACAACGATAACTTGGAAAGTCCACCCGCCATGCAAAAATCTGCCACTTCTCAAATGACATGCCAGGAAACTATTTCTACACGGTCATTTACCATCGACTATCCTTTATTTCTCTATCCCTTTTGACTCTGCCAGTGCCAGCGCCTGGCATAAAAAAAATATTGGAGAGATGGATTATTTCCTAGGTCCCTCCCCTTGATACCCAATTAGTCTTTCTGTAGACATGGTAAAAAAAAAGAGAGAGAGAGAGAGAGAGAGAGAGACAGAGACAGAGACAGAAAGAGAGACAGACAGAGAGAGAGAGAGAGAGACAGAGACAGAAAGAGAGACAGACAGAGAGAGACAGAGAGAGAGAGAGAGACAGACAGAGAGACAGAAAGACAGACAGACAGACAAACAGACTGACAGAGAGAGAGACGTTTGACGCATGACGCTTGACGCGCGCTTAGCGCGCCATTTATTGACGTAACCATATACATAGTTTTAGCGCCAAGGGGTATGACTCATCCCTCTCATGCTGGCAACAAATGTAAACAAAGGGAAACAAACAAAGGAAACAGAAAAACGGAAAATTCAAATAAAGAGCAGAAAAAGTAATATTTACAATATCAAAACAACAGTTTTACAGTAGAAGTGGACATGCGTGACCATCCAACTATGCCTAATATTGGCCTTCACTATTTTGGTTAAGGAAAAAGCTATTAGTCTTAACAAACAAACTTTTTCATGTTGAAATTAAAGCAGCAATGTTCTTATTCGTATCTCATGTGCTTCTGCGATGTATTTAGAGATTGACTGTAAATTCTGTTTTTTCACATGCTAATAATGACCTTAGATCATGTCTTAATGCTGCTGGGGAGGAAAACATATTACATCTATTTCTTACAATGAGAGAGAGAGAGAGAGAGAGAGAGAGAGGGAGAGAGAGAGACAGAGACAGAGACAGAGAGAGAGGAGAGAATATGTGTGTGTGTGTGTGTGTGACAGAGAGGATGACAACTTGAATCAAGAGTCATTTGTCGAGCAGGCTTGAGTGTACCCTGTCAACTAAATGGAAGACTTAACCTCTGCTTCACTGTCAACAGAATGGAAGACATAACCTGCACTTCATTGTTAATAGAATGGAAGACATAACCACTACTTCACTGTCAGCAGAATGGAAGACATAACCTCTGCTTCACTGTCAACAGAATGGAAGACATAACCACTACTTCATTGTCAACAGAATGGAAGACATAACCTCTGCTTCACTGTCAACAGAATGGAAGACATAACCACTACTTCACTGTCAACAGAATGGAAGACATAACCTCTGCTTCACTGTCAACAGAATGGAAGACATAAGCTGCACTTCATTGTTAATAGAATGGAAGACATAACCACTACTTCACTGTCAACAGAATGGAAGACGTAACCTCTAGTTCACTGTCAACAGAATGGAAGACTTAACCTCTACTCCACTGTCTACTGAATGGAAGACATAACTTCTACTTTACATGTACTGTCAACAGAATGGAAGACTTCACTTCTACGTCACTGTCAACAGAATGGAAGATATAACTTCTACTTCACTGTCTACTGAATGGAAGACATAACTTCTACTTCACTTTCAAAAGAATGGAAGACATAACTTCTACTTTACATGTACTGTCAACAGAATGGAAGACTTCACTTCTACTTCACTGTCAACAGAAATGGAAGACATAACTTCTCTTTCACTGTCAACAGAATGGAAGACTTCACTTCTACGTCACTGTCAACAGAAATGGAAGACATAACCTGTACTTCACAGTCAATAGAATGGAAGATATAACTTCTCCTTCGCTGTCAACAGATCACTTTCCTATGACTGTGTCTGTCCACATTTAAGTTGACCACGACACATGGAAAAATACAGTGAACCCTGTTTGTCGGTTCTGTGGTAAAATACGATGGTTCATGTTTGTTTGTCTGTCTGCCTGTTTGTCTGTCTGTCTGTCAGTCAGGCTCTTTCTCTTGCCTTCCCTCTCTACCTTCTGTGCCCACTTCCACCTAAGTGTTAATTCTTTTTTCGTCTGGGAATGTTGGATTTACCGTCCTTGGTACATTGGCAGTAAGGACAGTGAACCAACATTACACCACACACGTATATTTTTCTGCCACTATTTTTGTGCCTGATGCCTACCGCCCCCCACCCCCCACCCCCCATCCCCGCCTCTCCCTCTGTTTCTGTCTCTGTGTTTTTCTGTATATCTCTGTTTTTCTCTCTCTGTGTCTGTCTGTCTGTTTGTCTCTCTGAGTCTCTGTACCTCTCTGTATCTCTCTTTCAGCTTCTCTCTGTCTCTCGTCTCTATCTCTGTCTATCTATTTCTCTCTCTGTCTCTGTCTCTCTCTGTCTCTCTGTCTGTCTGTCTGTCTCTCTCTCTCCCCCGGGTTCTCCCTCTGTTTCTGTCTCTGTGTCTTTCTGTATATCTCTGTCTGTCTGTCTCTCTCTGTGTCTGTTTGTCTGAGTCTTGACTCTCTGTACCTCTCTGTATCTCTCTTTCTGTTTCTCTCTGTCTCTCGTCTCTATCTCTGTCTTTCTATTTCTCTCTCTCTCTCTGTCTCTGTCTCTTTCTTTCTCTTTCTCTCTCTCTCCTCTCTCTCTCTCTCTGTGTGTGTCTCTCTCTCTCTGTCCTTCTGTCTCTTTCTGTCTCTCTGTCTCTGCCTCTGTTTGTCTGTCTATCGGTCGGTTTCTCTCTGTCTCTGTCTGTCTGTGTCTCTGCCTCTGTCTGTCTGTCACTCGGTTGGTCTCTCTCTTTCTCCCTCTCTCCCTCTCTCTCCCTCCCTGCATTTACTCCCTCTCCATCTTTGCTAGTTTCTCTTGGACTGCTAAAGTTTTTGTGTGTGTGTTGATGGTACCAGCTGTCACATTTATAGCCACACATGCAGTTCTTCGAGTCCTGTCTGTCTGTCTGTCTGTCTCTGTGTGTCTCTGTCTGCCTCTGTCTTTCTCTTTGTCTCTGTCTCTCTATCAAGTTGATTTTTCAGTGATGTCGGAAATGGAAAGTATACCCATCTCCTGTTGTGTTATGCCATCGTCTCTAGCATAGGGACATAAAATCGATCGATCGATCAATCAATCAATCAATCAACCAATTAATGAATCAATTGATCAGTCAATGAAGCGTTAACTCATTGACTCATTAACTCACTGACTGACTGACTGACTGACTGACTGACTGACTCTCTCACTCACTCACTCACTCACTCACTCACTCACTCACTCACTCACTCACTCACTCACTTATTCAGTCAATACATATCTTTCTCTACATCTGCCTCTGTCTGACTGCATCTGAACGTGTGCTCGTCTGTGTCTGTCTATCTGTGTATGTCTGTCTGTTGGTCTGCGTCTGTCTATCTGTGTATGTCTGTCTGTCCGTCTGTTTGTTTGTATCTGTCTGTCCATCTGTTTGTTTGTCTGTGTCTGTCTGTCTGCCTGCTTGCCTCTACCCCTCTCTGCCTCAATCACCGGATGATTATCGAGTGTGTGTTAGTTCTCATTGCTGGCGTTAGCAGGAGTATACTAACATTCAAATCACCTGCACTTTTTCAGGTCTTGTCTGTCTGTCTGTCTGCCTGTCTGTCTTTCTGTCTGTCTGTACCGCCTTTCCCTCACCTCCATCTCTATCTGTCCCCTTTCAGTGTGCCTCCCCCCTCCCTTACCACTATCACACCTCCCTCTCCCTTGACTATAAACATTCCGTTAGTTTAGAAAAAGTGCTGAAGATACAGCATGTTAACCCTTTGACTCTCGCACCCTGTCCACCAGCATCCTGCATTGCTAATCATGCTAGCAAAATAAAAACTTAACCCTTTGATTCCCTCACCCTACCCACCAGCTTCCTACAGGAAGCTGGTGGGTAGGGTGAGGGAATCAAAAGGTTAAGTTTTTGCTGCTGGTGGATGGGGTGTGGGAGTGAAAGGGTTAAGTTCAGTACAGCAAACCCCTTGCCTGTCTCATTCAGCCTGTTAAAAAAAAGTACAGCAGCCCCTGTTTATCTTCTTCGGCCTGGTACACAGTATCCAACAATACTCTGTCTAGGCTGTCCCAGTTTTACACTGTGCCGGCTGACTGGGAGATCGGTGGTGTAAGAGTTAACCAAACATTTTGTGCTGAATGTAGTCGGACTGTTGATGTTGAATGCACACACGTTGTTCGTATGTAATACTGGACGGGCTTTTTTTTTGCAGAGTGGTTGAGGACAGAGAGGGTGGGAGATGTACTTGCACTGACAAGGGATAGATTCGTATGGAGGGCCATGATCGCCAACGCCATGCAGCAGGGCACATGATGATGATGTTGTTAGTGTGGGGCTGTTGATGTTGATGTGAACTGTTTCAGTTTTAGTTTCAGTTTCAGTTTCAGTTTCTCAAGATGACGTCTCCGCGCTCGGAATGAACGCCATATGTACTATCGTTACATGTGCCATGTGATGGAGAAAATCCAGAATGGTCACGGCACACGCCTTAAGCCTGCACATAAACCCAAGAGCTGGCCAGGTCCTGAATTCCTTCCTAGATAGTTCCACAACCCTGAGGTCGTAGGAGAGTGAGGTGACAGATACCGGGCTGCATTATGCGGGCAGCGCCTATCCCCCGTCCCTCTCTTCAAATTCATATTCATTTTTTTATCAAGACTTCAGAAAGGCAAGAAGTCTGATTGGTCTCCAAGGGGTGGGACCTGGGAAATCAACCTATCTCTCAATGTTTTATACGAAGGCAGCCGGGCAATGCTCTGCTTTTCACGATTTTAACTGCCGTGGGATATTTAGCGGGCGCAGCTGGAAGGCACACGGGTCCGACTCGTTTTTCGACCCGTTATGAAAGACTAGACGTTCAGTTCGATTTTCCGGTCAAACTGAGGAGAAAATTCGAGGCCTTCACGGGAGCGAACACTGGAACCTCGAGTTTAGTTATTGGCAGGCGAACAAGATAACAACATGATAACAAGATAAGATA
>JAPXFY010000020.1:53559594-53564594 GCA_030674185.1 Monoplex corrugatus
GGGCCACACAATAAAGACAGACAGACATAAAGCCAGAACATGCACACCATAGGGCCACATAATAAAGACATACATAAAGCCAGAACATGCACACCATAGGGCCACATAATAAAGACAGATATAAAGCCAGAACATGCACACCATAGGGCCACATAATAAAGACAGACATGAAGCCAGAACATGAACATCGTAGGGCCACATAATAAAGACAGACATGAAGCCAGAACATGAACATCGTAGGGCCACATAATTAGGACAAACATACATAAAGCCGGAAGATGCACACCACAGGGCCACATGATAAGGACAGATATACAAGAAGCCTGTACATGCACACCACAGGGTCACATAAAAAGAATATACATACAAGAAGCCAGAACATGCTCGCTATAGGGTCACATAATTAGGACAGACATAGAGTAAGTCCGAACATGCACATCATAGGGTCACATTATAACCACAGACATACAAGAAGCCAAATCATGCACTCCATAGGGTCACACAAAAAAAAAAAAAAAAAAAGAACAGACATACAAGTATTGGTGAATATTCACAGGGGAGGTAATTTTAGGTATCTACTCCTAGTAGGAAGAATAAAACACACTGTCACCTCAAATTCTCTTTTCACTGGGAGAACGTGCAGTTTGCTCTTCAGCGATTGGGGCAAACGAGGTGAAATAACAATGTAGCAAAGTCTCCAACAGGTGGCATATTACAGAATCTGGTAGCCTACAATAGCACAAGGTTTTCGTGGACAGGCTGGTTCATTTGATAGATCCAAGGACTCCACGATAGTGTCTCGAATTCAAACCTAGTCCGAACCATAAAAAACTTACCTTTGCGCTGCCCTTCTTAATGCTTCAATCATTCTAATGATGTCAGTTTAATGTTTCAAGAGAGCACCGGTTAGACCCAGGGAGAAGATACTAGACGGACTTGCAGAGTGGCTGGGAACAAGGAGGGTGGAAGAGATGCTTGAGACAATAAGTGATAGAGAGAGATGGAAGTCCACAATCGCCAACGCCATGCGGCAAGGCACCTGATGATGATGATGAGAGTTTCATAGGTCCTCGTCTCCCTTTCCCGTTTCAAGATCTTCTCAACGCATATGGCTTTGCACAGGCTCAAAGAGGTTGTCGGGTATATGACATGTAAAATCATCGATCCAAAGGGAGAAAGGGTTCTAAGAAAATATGGATAAAATGTGTGAAAGATATGAAAGAAACAAGTGATGTTCTGTTTTGTTGAGTTTAAAGTCCTACCATTCTCAGAGTATATGAGGACTAGCTTATAAGAATGTTGCCCTAAAGAAGCCTTAAAACATTCTGGTTGCACTGTGCGATACCGATGCTATCGTCGGATTCTCTCTGTATATGAACAACTGAAACAGCTGAAAGACTCAACTATGGCAAACGCTACCCATCTGGCCCACGTCCGAAAACTGCATCTTCCCTCGATGCTTCACGGCACAAAGGGACAGAACAAAGTAAAGTAAATGTACGGACTTTTTCAAGTGTGATGAATTGATGAATTCCCTCTGGAGCAAACACCAGACACCAGGCGCAATGTAAGCCGTTTTGCAATGTATTCTCTATGGCATTGGACGCCAGAGAAGTTCATTCGGTGGAAGAGTTTGGGGGAATCGCTTTGTTGTTTTCAAAATCAGAGGAAATGCATGGGTCGGAATCCACTGGCCAGATAATATTATTAAGAATCCTAGCCGCGAGAAATCGAAGTAGTCAAGGGATGAGAGCGCAAGAGATGTAATGTAATCAGTGTGTTTGTAGGATTTCCTCTCAGATCTGTGGATCACAGAGGTAGACAGGGGAAGACATTGCAGACTCTGCTTCAATGATGTAGGAAACCTTGATATATGAAACGCTTGATTTTCTTTAGCTGTTTGCTTGTTTAACTGTTATTTTTTCAATTACTTGTTACAATACCTTTGAATTTCGAAAGCTAATCCTCGTTTCTGTCACCTACCCTCACTCTCCCATTTTTCCTTTTCTTTCAAATTGGCTGTTTGAAAGCAAATATGTGTATGGAGTTTCAAGGAAATCATGAACAAAAACCTTGATGTGTGTGCCATGGACTGTGAGATCGTGTTTTATCTGGCCAGTCCTATGATGTTTGGAGACATTCAGACTGACCTGTCACAGCTGGCTGCACCATGCATACTGTTGTCTAATATCACACACACGCGCACGCACGAGCGCACACACGCACACACACACACACACACACACACTTGATTCATAATTTATCTTTAAGAGGCACTGATATTACTTTCTGCTGGATACCTTCTCATAGTTCTTTTAGTTATAATAATAAAGTTGACAGGGCTGCCAAACGGGGAGCTAATAACTCACCAGATTCAAACAATATCCAGCTTTCTCTCTCGTTGCACGAGAATTACACTTTAGTGGACAACTATGTCTGGAAGCAGTTCCAATTAAAACAGAAAAAGTATGATAAATGTCACATGAACTTTGAAGTTAGCAAAATACTTAAGCAGCTTCATGCCAGCAGAACTATACAGTCCCTTATGTACAGATGGAAACTTGATGCATTCAAAACAAAATATACCAATAACATAGTGTGTCTGTGTGGAAAGAAGATAACACATAGTCATATTCTTTCTTGCGTTAGGGTAAAACGACATATTCCAACACTATCTGTGAGTACAGTTTCTGACATATTTGCCTCATCATCATTACTGTATGAATTTTTTGTTAGCCTGTCAAAAAGTCCTATAGCGAATTACCTTTAAAATGTTATTTGACTTGTTCATTGTTGTGGTTAGTCAATTATTAGTTTTACTTTTTATTCATTTCTTCCGGATATTTACTAATTTTGTTTGTCAGTTTGTTTGTTTAAATCGATAATTATGGTAACATTATTTGTTAGTTTTACCTTCCCCTCTTCAAAACAGTTGTTTTCTGGATCATCTTTTCTCAAATTCAAAATTGACAATTTTCAAATATCTTCTTCACTCCTCCTCTATCACTCCCCCCCCCCTTTTTTTGTTTTTTTTTGTTTTTTGTTTTTTGTCTAAAATCACTTTAGTGAATAGACATTAAATCAAAGACCACCACCACCACACACACACACAACACACACACACACACATACACACAATACACACACACACACACACACTATATGTTTGTGTGTGCGCGTATACGTAATACATATATGTATATATATGTGCATATATATATATATATATATATATATATATATATATATATATATATATTCATGTGTGTGTGTGCCTGTCTATCTATCTATCTATCTATCTATCTATCTATCTGTCTGTCTGTCTATTATATGCATATATACATGTATGTATCTATATATATTTAGATAGATATATAGATATGCATGTATACACACATATAGATATATATCCATAGATATATCCATATATATTATGTATATATGTATATATATGTATACATGTATGTATTCATACATACATACTCACATATAAATATGTACAGATATGTATGTATAGATTCACATGTAAACACACATACACACACACACATACACACACTTTCTCTTTGTCTGTCTCTGTCTCTCTGTCTCCTGTCTCTGTCTCCGTCTCTTTGTTTCATCTGTCTGTCTCTGTCTCTGTCTGTCTGTCTGTCTCCGTCTTTCTCTCTCTCTCTCTTCTCTCTCTCTCTCTCTCTCCCTCCCTCTCTCTCTCTGTAGTCAGTAGAGAACATAGCTTCAATCATTTCTATGAAAGAGAAGATTCAAAGGGAAGAAAAGGGGAGTGAAAGAAGGAAAAAAGAAAAGGAGAAGATGGAGGGTTGCACACAGAATATAGGCCATGTATGCAGCCAGCATTATGCTGTGTGTTCCATATGTACACGTCATCACCAGAGATTTATCGTGCTCGGACGATTCCACATGCGCTCTCTCTGAATCTACCACAGTCTTCAGTAGCCGAGTCACATCCATCACAAATGTGATGACAATTGTTATTGTGTTATCTGCTTGTGTTCAGTGAGTGATGATTATAATGTGTGAACTTGTGTATAGTGTTGTTTGAATTTATAAATGCTCTATTGTTTAATGAAAACACGTTGAAGCAGTAGTTGTTATTAATTACTCTTACGTTTGTTTCAGTTTGATTTTGTGAAGAAGATTTCAGCAAAGTTACGAACAGCAAGCTGATCGAACACTTTTGCATTGATCAGTCAGTCAGTCAGTTAGTCAGTCAGTCAGTCAGTCAGTCAGTCAGTCAGTCAGTCGGTCGGTCAGTCAGTCAGTCAGTCAGTCAGTCACTCCCTCAATCAATCAATCAATCAATCAATCAATCAATCAATCAATCAATCAAACAATCAATCAACCAATCAATCGATGGACCGACCGACCGACCGACCGACCGATCAATCGATCGATCGATCGATCGATCAATCAACCAACCAACCAACCAACTAACCAACCAACCAACCAACCAACCAACCAACCAACCAACAACCAACCAACCAACCAATCAACCAATCAACCAATCAACCAACCAATGAATGAATGAATGAATGAATGAATCAATCAATGAATGAATCAATCAATCAATCAATCAGTACACACAGCAATATGTTGCTGTTACTTCATCTATCCTGTAGAGGTCCATTCTATTCTATTATTTTCAAATCATATTTCATTTTTAAATTTTGTCCAGCGGTGGTTACTTTTTTGTTATTTATTTATTTTATTTATTTATGTATTTATTTACTTATTTGTTTGTTTGTTTATGTATTTATCTTTTTTTTTTTTTTATTCATTTGTTTATTTATTTAGATATATCACTACTGGAGTCAGAATAAAATCACATTCTACTGTTGAAAAATGATAAATGTCCGTGTACAGATTTTGATGCCGAACCTAAATAATTCTTTCTTTCTTTCTTTTTTTTTTTTTTTTTTCTTTCTTTCTTTCTTTCTTCCTTCCTTCCTTGCTTGCTTCTTTCCTTTCTTTCTTTCTTTCTT
>JAPXFY010000020.1:53579594-53597094 GCA_030674185.1 Monoplex corrugatus
TGTAAAGAAAACAAGGTTTGTGTTATCACACTGTAAAGAAAACAAGGTTTGTGTTATCACACTGTAAAGAAAATAAGGTTTGTGTTATCACACTGTAAAGAAAATAAGGTTTGTGTTATCACACTGTAAAGAAAACAAGGTTTGTGTTATCACACTGTAAAGAAAACAAGGTTTGTGTTATCACACTGTAAAGAAAACAAGGTTTGTGTTATCACATTGTAAAGAAAACAAGGTTTGTGTTATCACACTGTAAAGAAAACAAGGTTTGTGTTATCACATTGTAAAGAAAACAAGGTTTGTGTTATCACACTGTAAAGAAAACAAGGTTTGTATTATCAAAATTGTAAAAGAAAACAAGGTTTGTGTTATACACACTGTAAAGAAAACAAGGTTTGTGTTATCACACTGTAAAGAAAACAAGGTTTGTGTTATCTCACTGTAAAGAAAATAAGGTTTGTGTTATCACACTGTAAAGAAAACACAGGTTTGTGTTATCACATTGTAAAGAAAACAAGGTTTGTGTTATCACACTGTAAAGAAAATAAGGTTTGTGTTATCACACTGTAAAGAAAATAAGGTTTGTGTTATCTCACTGTAAAGAAAATAAGGTTTGTGTTATCACACTGTAAAGAAAATAAGGTTTGTGTTATCTCACTGTAAAGAAAATAAGGTTTGTGTTATCTCACTGTAAAGGAAATAAGGTTTTGTTATCACACTGTAAAGAAAATAAGGTTTGTGTTATCTCACTGTAAAGAAAATAAGGTTTGTGTTACCACATTGTAAAGAAAATAAGGTTTGTGTTATCACATTGCAAAGAAAATAAGGTTTGTGTTACCACATTGTAAAGAAAATAAGGTTTGTGTTATCTCACTGTAAAGAAAATAAGGTTTGTGTTATCACATTGTAAAGAAAATAAGGTTTGTGTTATCACACTGTAAAGAAAACAAGGTTTGTGTTATCACACTGCAAAAAAAACAAGGTTTGTGTTATCACACTGTAAAAAAAGTAAGGTTTGTGTTATCTCAATGTAAAGACAGTAAGGTTTGTATTATCTAAATGTAAAGACAGTAAAGTTTGTATTATCTCAATGTAAAGACAGTAGGATTTATGTTATCTCAATGTAAAGACAGTAGGATTTATGTTATCTCAATGTAAAGACAGTAAAGTTTGTGTTATCTCAATGTAAAGACAGTAAAGTTTGTGTTATCTCAATGTAAAGACAGTAGGATTTATGTTATCTCAATGTAAAGACAGTAAGGTTTGTGTTATCTCAACGTAAAGACAGTAATGTTTGTGTTATCTCAATGTAAAGACAGTAGGATTTATGTTATCTCAATGTAAAGACAGTAAGGTTTGTGTTATCTCAACGTAAAGACAGTAAAGTTTGTGTTATCTCAATGTAAAGACAGTAGGATTTATGTTATCTCAATGTAAAGACAGAAAGGTTTGTGTTGTTTCAATGTAAATACAGTAAGGTTTGTGTTATCTCAATGAAAAGACACTAAGGTTTATGTTATCTCAATGTAAAGACAGTAAGGTTTGTGTAGCTTCAATGTAAAGACGGTAAAGTTTGTGTTGTTTCAATGTAAATACAGTAAGGTTTGTGTTGTTTCAATGTAAATACAGTAAGGTTTATGTTATCTCAATGAAAAGACACTAAGGTTTATGTTATCTCAATGTAAAGACAGTAAGGTTTGTGTAGCTTCAATGTAAAGACGGTAAAGTTTGTGTTATTTCAATGTAAAGACAGTAAAGTTTGTGTTGTTTCAATGTAAATACAGTAAGGTTTGTGTTATCTCAATGAAAAGACACTAAGGTTTATGTTATCTCAATGTAAAGACGGTAAAGTTTGTGTTATCTCAATGTAAAGACGGTAAAGTTTGTGTTATCTCAATATAAAGACAGTAAGTTTGTGTTATCTGAACGTAAAGACAGAAGTTTGTGTTATCTCAACGTAAAGACAGTAAGGTTTGTGTTATCTCAACGTAAAGACAGTAAAGTTTGTGTTATCTCAATGTAAAGACAGTAAGGTTTGTGTTATCTCAGTGTAAAGACAGCAAGTTTGTGTTATTTCAATGTAAAGACAGTAAGGTTTGTGTTATCCCAATGTAAAGACAGAAAGGTTTGTGTTGTTTCAATGTAAAGACAGCAAGTTTGTGTTATCTCAGTGTAAGGACAATAAAGTTTGTGTTATCTCAGTGTAAACACAGTAAGGTTTGTGTTATTTCAATGTAAAGACAGTAAGGTTTGTGTTATTTCAATGTAAAGACAGCAAGTTTGTGTTGTTTCAATGTAAAGACAGTAAGGTTTGTGTTATCTCAGTGTAAAGACAGTAAGGTTTGTGTTATCTCAGTGTAAACACAGTAAGGTTTGTGTTATCTCAGTGTAAACACAGTAAGGTTTGTGTTATCTCAGCGTAAACACAGTAAGGTTTGTGTTATTTCAATGTAAAGACAGCAAGTTTGTGTTATCTCAATGTAAAGACAGTAAGGTTTGTGTTATTTCAATGTAAAGACAGTAAGGTTAGTGTTATCTCAATGTAAAGACAGTAAAGTTTGTGTTATCTCAATGTAAAGACAGTAAGGTTTGTGTTATTCCAATGTAAAGACAGCAAGTTTGTGTTATCTCAGTGTAAAGACAGTAAGGTTTGTGTTATCTCATGTAAAGACAGTAAGGTTTGTGTAGTTTCAATGTAAAGACAGTAATGTTTGTGTTATCTCAATGTAAAGACAGTAAGGTTTGTGTAGTTTCAATGTAAAGACAGTAATGTTTGTGTTATCTCATGTAAAGACAGTAAGGTTTGTGTAGTTTCAATGTAAAGACAGTAATGTTTGTGTTATCTCAATGTAAAGACAGTAAGGTTTGTGTTCTTTCAATGTTAAGACAGCCAGTCTGTGTTATCTCAGTGTAAAGACAGTAAGGTTTGTATAGTTTCAATGTAAAGACAATAATGTTTGTGTTATTTCAATGTAAAGACAGTAAGGTTTGTGTTATCTCAATGTAAAGACAGTAAGGTTTGTGTTATCTCAATGTAAAGACAGTAAGGTTTGTGTTGTTTCAATGTAAAGACAGTAAGGTTTGTGTTATCTCAATGTAAAGACAGCAAGTTTGTGTTATCTCAGTGTAAAGACAGTAAGGTTTGTGTTGTTTCAATGTAAAGACAGTAAGGTTTGTGTTATCTCAATGTAAAGACAGCAAGTTTGTGTTATCTCAGTGTAAAGACAGTAAGGTTTGTGTTGTTTCAATGTAAAGACAGTAAGGTTTGTGTTATCTCAATGTAAAGACAGCAAGTTTGTGTTATCTCAGTGTAAAGACAGTAAGGTTTGTGTTATCTCAATGTAAAGACAGTAAGGTTTGTGTTGTCTCAGTGTAAAGACAGCAAGTTTGTGTTATCTCAACGTAAAGACAGTAAGGTTTGTGTTGTCTCAGTGTAAAGAGAGCAAGTTTGTGTTATCCCAATATAAAGACAGCAACTTTGTGTTTTTTTCAATGTAAAGACCGCAATTTTGTCTTATCTCAGTGTTAAGACAGTAAGGTCTGTGTCATCTCAAAGTAAAGACAGCAAGTTTGTGTGTTATCTCAGTGTTAAGACAGTAAGCTTTGTGTTGTGTCTTTGTAAAGACAGTAAGGTTTGCATTATCATACTGTGAAGAAAGTAAGATTTGTGTCACTTCACTGGATTTCAGTTATGACAGTGTGTATGTGTGTGGGGGAGGGGGGAGGGTAGTGAGGGGCGAAGGGAGAGAAAAAGTGTGATGGCATAAGAATGGGACAAAGAGAGAAAGATTACAGAGAGTAGTTTCCCCCTTTTTGTGATGAAGGTAAATGATGTGATGATAGTGACGACGACAACGACGACGGTGAGGATGATGATGATGATGGTGATAGTATTTCAGTCACGCCAGAGTGTCTGCGTGGGTTTGGTTGGGTGGGGGTGGAGGGGTGGGGGGTGGGCGAAAGGCGAGAAAAAGTGTGATGGCACAATGAGACAACGAGAGAAAGGTTACGGGAAGTAGTTTCCCCTGATCTTGAAGATGATGATGATGATGATGATGACGACGCCAATGACAACGACAACGACGACGACGACGATGATAATAATAATAGTATTTCAGTCAGAATAGGGTGTGCGTGGGTTTGGGTAGATTGGGTGGGTGGAAGGTTGGGGCGCAAAGGGAGAGAAAAAAGTGTGATGGCGCAATAGAACGAGAGAGAGAGAGAAAAAAAAAAGGTTACAGTGAGTACTTTCCCCTTGCAGTTTACGGGATCGATATGGCGTGGCGTGATGGGTGGCAGTGGCGCACGAACAACTCAGGAAGGATTAGCTTGCATTAGACGGTTTTACTTTTAGTCTGTCCAGATGAGTGTGTTCCCCTGATTTAGGTCAAATCGCCATGGCATGACGTACATCACGACGTGCTTCTCAAACAGCAAGCAGCTTGCTATCCAATCCGTGGACATTGCTGTAATGTGTGCTGTCCACGACACGCCATTGGGGTGGTGGACAGTAAAAAGCATACAGCTTGAAAAAGAGCTTCTCCCTTGTCTATTCAACAGGTCATATACTCTGTGTTTTTCTTCTGGTCTAACATGGAGACGTATATTTCTTTTATCCAGAAGGGGACTTCCCCATTTATGGGCCCACCCCTTCATCACACATACACACACGCATACACACACGCGCATGCACGCACGCACGCACGCACCCACACATATACACATACATAAATATATACATACATACATACATACATGCATACATACATACATACATACATACATACATAAGTAATACATAAGTACATACGTAGATACGTACATATGTACATCCTTACGTGCATACGTGCATACGTACGTACATACGTACATAGTACATACATACGTATGTACATACATATATACATACATACATACATACGTACATAGTACATACATACGTATGTACATACATATATACATACATACATACGTACGTGCGTACGTGCGTGCGTGCGTGCGTGCGTGCGTGCGTCCGTCCATCCATCCATCCATCCATGCATACGTACGTACATACATACATACATACATACATACATACATACATACATACATACATACATACATACATACGTATACTTACATACGTACATGCATGCATGCATACATACATAAATACATACATACATACATACATACATATAACATACATACATACATACATACATACATACATACATACATACATACATACATACATACATACATATATACTCATAGAACTCATTTATCTGTGTTATTTTCTTAGAATATTTGAGTCGCGTTTGTCAGTGTTTACACTCCTGTATGTAAAATAAGCATGATGTTAAAAGGATGCATGTACAATACTATTTGACTGTTATTCTAATAACTGTGTTATAGAATGATGCTTTGTGAGAAAAGTACACACTTTACAAGAGAACCAAACCGGTTCAGTCAGAGATTTAAATTGTACTTCACCATTCAACAGACTGGAGGTTGTAATGTTTCAATTATCTGTATCTATGTCTTCCTAAGTAGAGAACATAGCCAAGTAGACAAAATTGCCGAAAGATGAAGTGTCCAGAAGGACTGTAGAGAGAAGGAGATGGAGACAGCTGACGGGGCATGCATCAGCGGCTACCACCGAGAATGATGTCGCCGACAGGTGAACAGGTGATATCAAATGTCATGCAGTGGCACGTTCATCGGTTGTTATTGTTGTTGTTTTTGTTGTTGTTGTCGTTGTTCAGCGTTCTGATGTTTATCAGATGTGTGTATGCACATTTAAAACCAGTATCCGTCTTGTACTGCCTTCGCCACATCCTCAGCATAAAGTGGAGCGACAAAATACCAAACGCCCAGGTCCTAGCATGTGCTGGTCTCCCCACCATGCACAATGGTCCTGTCAATATTTTTGTATGCATGCGAAACATGGACCATAACAGCAGACATTGAAAGAAGGATACAGACAATGGAGATGAGATGCTTCCGCAAACTCCTTGGTATCTCGTACAAAGATCATATAACCAATAAGGAAGTGAAAACCCGAATCGAAAACGCCATCGGGCCGCATGAAGACCTCCTGACTTCAGTGATAAGACGAAAACTGAGGTGGTACGGGCACGTCACGCGATCATCTGAACTGGCCAAGACCGTCTTGCAGGGAACAGTACAGGGAGGGAGACGAAGAGGCAGACAGAGAAAAAGATGGGAAGACAATATCAGAGAGTGGACTGGCCTGGAATGGAACATCATTCTGCGGAAAGCTGAGGACCGTGAGGAGTGGAGGAAGTTGGTTGCAAAATCTTCAGTGGTGCCCCAACGGTCAACCAGACTACGGGACTGATGATGATGATGATGATGTATGCACATTGTTTTGCCCATACTCTGCAGCCCGTATTTTGCTGCATAGCCTACATCCTCCATCTTTGATGAGTGTGCGTGCTGGGTGTTTTCATGTTTCCATAAGTCACCAGACACTGACGTGACTTACAGAATCTTTAACGTGCAGATTTGATGTACACACCAAAGTAGTTTAGGCACCGCAGATTGCACACCTGTTGACTTCATAGATCAGAAAAAACCGTCCACCCTATACCCATCAGTCGGAAGGTGTCCAGCCAGGATCGACCCCCAGACCTTCTGTGTTAAAGTCCATCGTCTTACCCTCTTGACTCACACGCCCGTCTCTCCCATTAACTCCAGCGCTGGGCTGTCGTTACTTCATTTGAATGACGGTTTTCTGTTGTCAAGGTCAAGGCACCTGTTGGTAAGAATGCTTGTCATCTTCTTGAATACTGTTTTGGCTTGGCCGATTCTGCCGGCTATTTCTTACCAACAGGTGCCTATCAATTGACATCAGGAAGAGAGTTCTTGAATGTTATACAGAACCAGTGCTGTTGTACGGATGTGAGGCGTGGACGGTCAACAAGCAAAGCCAGAACAAGATTGAGGCAGCCGAGATGTGGTTTCTAAGAAGAATGTTGAGAGTTCCATGGACAGCAAAGAAAACAAACGAGACAGTCTTGATGGAGGCAGACACAAGTAGACCACTCATAAGGAAGATTAGGAAAAGACAGGCAACATTTATAGGCCATTTTATGAGGAAGGGGGATTTGGAGCACCTGGTCACAACGGGAAAGCTGGAGGGAAAGAGAGCACCAGGTAGACCCAGGGAGAAAATGCTGGACGGCCTTGCAGAGTGGCTGGGGACGAGGAGGGTGGGGGAGATGCTGGGGCCAACGAGAGATAGGGACAAGTGCAAGTCCATGATCGCCAACGCCATGCGGCAAGGCACCTGATGATGATGATGAAGGTCAAGGCCATGTCACAAGTGAGGAGAATGACAGAATAAAAGACTGTTCAGTATGGTTTGTCTACATCTGTTTTGATGTCTCACACACACTGGGGACTGGTATCAAACGTGTAGCCTCCGTGGGTCAGTGTCGACTATGGATGATGCATGCTCCCCTAGTGTCGTGCTGAGTCGAGCTGACGCTTCTGGTAAAGTTCATACATGAAAGGCAGTCCCTGCCACATTGAATGCACATATGTGACCTCCCACCACGAAATCAGTCTTAACTCGCAGTCAGATGAACAGCACTAGGAGCTGAAAAGGTGACTGAGGGTGTATCTGGGGTGTTTTGACTTTTTCTCAAAATTGATTTCTGTAGACAATGATCTATCCCCCACAAAAACGTTTTTCTTGAAAAAAATATTATTAATCAATTTAAAATTGTATTTTAATGCACTGATCACAGCAGAAAGAACGCAATTTCCTACCAAAAGTACATATTTTTCTCTCTTATTATGAACTGTAACCTGTACAGTACCCGCACATGTAATATACTCATGGAAAGCTCTTTGGTGCACCTTTCAGATAATGACAGCGAAAATTAGAAACAAACTGGGTCAAAGCCACCAAATAAAGAAATTTAAAGAAAATGTGTAGGAGAGCACAAAAAAATTTAGAGGCCGTTTTCTCAAAATGGCAGTCATACAACTTAATGATTTAAACATACATAACTTCTACATTTTTTTGAGTACAAGCTTTATTTAAGTACCAAAATAATCAGCAGAATGTACACTTTACATTGATATGCATATCTCAAAATGCCCAAAATGCTAGTTAAGACTGATTTCGTGGTGGGAGGTCACATATGGATGCTGGCTGTGGGACTGCCTTCACGGGAGTTCGTTTTCGCCTGGCTCTCTTTTCGTCAGCTAAGGTCTGGATCTTCTTTTCCCCCCGACCTCAGTTGTTTCAAGAGCACACTACGCCATCTGTAGTGGTCGGGTGCTGTGTCTTCCGAGCTCTCCGTGTTGATGTCCAGAGCTTTCATATCGCGCTTGCAGACGTCTATGCAACGTATCGTAGCTGGGGGTGGCTGACACATCTCTAGCCAGAGACCAGTTCACCATAAAGGATCCTTTAGGACACGTCCATTTTCCATCCAGCGCTTATGGCCAAGCCAGAGCATCATGCATTGTTTGAGTAGTGTGTGCATGGTGGGGAGACCAGCACATGCTAGGACCTGGGCGTTTGGTGTTTTGTCGCTCCACTTTATGCTGAGGATGTGGCGAAGGCAGTACGAGACAGAGACTGGTTTTAAACTTGTAGAGTGTCCACATCTTTTTTTATTAAGTGTCTTAGACGCAATGGAGACTGGTATCAAACTTGTAGCTTTCTTCCCTCTGTTGTCCGTCTTCTCCCATGAGAAGGAACTGTACTTAAAAAGGAAAGTAAGGGGCAAAATTAAATTAGACTGTTTAATCAGGTCTGTAAGATTTTATTTCCTTACGTGTAATTAGAAAAAGGCAGAGGGAGAGAAAAGGAGAGACAGAGACAGAGAGAGAGAGAGAGAGACAGACAGCCAGCCAGACAGACAGATGGACAGAGAGGGAGAGAGAGAGAGAGAGAGAGAGAGAGAGACAGACAGACAGACAGACAGATAGACAGACACACACAGAGACTGACAGAGATGGACAGGCAGAGACAGAGAGAGAATGACAATCCTGCTGAGAACTTTCTTCCAGACAACACAAATGCTAGCCCCACCTACTCTATCCCCACCTCCGCTGCTTTCATTGTTAATCCCTACGCAAAGACTTGGCTACTGTGTACAGATTTCTTTGCAGGGCAGGCAGACATTTCAAGGCAGACAAAATCTCAACTCGAAAAAAAAAAACCCGCTGTAATTTAGTCCTGTGCTGCAAGAGATTGATGGAGAGAAAATAGCTCAGTAGCTGACTGAACTTTTTGGTTTCGTGCAAAACATGAAGATAAACTCAGTGGGAGAGAGATCGAAATGGAGAGAGAAAGAGAGAGAGAGAGAGAGAGAGAGAGAGAGAGAGAGAGAGAGAGAGAGAGAGAGAGAGACAGACAGACAGGACAGGGCAGAGACAGAAACAGAGAAACAGAGACAGACAGACAGACAAAGACAGGGCAGAGACAGAGAAACAGAGACAGACAGACAGACAGACAGAGACAGGGCAGAGACAGAGAAACCGAGACAGATAGACAGACAGACAGCAGAGAGACAGACAGACAGAGACAAAAGACAAGAGCAGAGAGATAGAGTGAGAGACACAAGACTCCAAGGACTATAATGACTCAGGACAACAACTCCCATAACAGCGTCCACTCTGGACTGGGAGTGGGACATGAAAATAAAAATTACTTGTTTGTTTTGCTGTATCTTTTGTTAATACATCAAAATGGTGAACAGTCTTTTTTACTACCACCACCACATAACCACACCGCCAAGACACCACCCCACATACATGTACAGTCACACACTGATGTATGTATAGAAACACACAAGAGAGAGAGAGGAGAGAGAGAGAGGAGAGAGAGAGAGAAGAGAGAACAGATAACTATGAGAGAGAGAGAACAGATAACTATGAGAGAGAGAGAGACAGAAACAGAGACAGAGACAGAGAGAGAGAGAGACAGAGAGAAAGGGAAAAAGAGGGAAAATGAAAAGGGAGAGAGAGAGAGAGAGAGAGAGAGTTGAGAGAAAAAGGAAAAAAAAGATAATAAAAAAAAGAGAGAGTGTGTGTGTGAAAAAATGAGGCAGAGAGAAACAAAGAGAAAGAGAGAAGTGGGGGGGGGGGGGGGGGGGAGAATGACAATCATGTCTGAGAACTTTCTTCCAGACAAGAAAAATATTATCCTCACCTACTCTGTCTCCACCTCCACTGCTTTCATTGTTAATCCCTACACACACAAAAATGAGTTACTTTGCACAGATTTCTTTGCTGGGGAGAAAGACATTTCAAGGCAGAGACATTTTCAACTAGAAAAAAACAACAACTGTAGCTTAGTCATGTGCTGGAAGAAGTTGATAGAGAGAAAATAGCTCAGTAGCCTACTGAACTTTAAGATTTCGTGAAAAACATGAAGATAAACTCAGCGGGAGAGAGAGACTGAAATCAAGTGAGAAAGAGGGAGGGAAGGGGAGAGGGTGTGTTGTGTTTGTGTGTGTGTGTGTGTGTGTGTGTGTGTGTGAGTGAGTGGAGGAGAGAGAGAGAGAGAGAGGGACACAGAGACAGAGACAGAAACAGAGAGACAGAGAGACAAAGAGACAGACAGATAGAGGGAGAGGGATGGAGAGACAGAGAGATAGATATAGACAGACAGACAGAGAGAGAGAGAGAGAGAGGGAGGCAGACAGATGGACAGACAGACAAACCAACAAAGATAGATAGATAGATAGAGATAGAGTAAGTGAAAGAGAGTGAGAGTGAGAGAGAGAACATGAGAAAGAGAGAGTGTGTATGTGAAAAAGGGATCATCATCATCATCATGAGGTGCCCTGCCGCATGGCGTTGGCAATCATGGACTTCCATCTGTCTCTATCTCTCGTTGCCCCTAGCATCTCCCCCACCCTCCTCGTTCCCAGCCACTCTGCAAGGCCGTCCAGCATTTTCTCCCTGGGTCTACCTGGTGCTCTCTTTCCCTCCAGCTTTCCCGTTGTGACCAGGTGCTCCAAATCCCCCTTCCTCATAAAATGGCCTATAAATGTTGCCTGTCTTTTCCTAATCTTCCTTATGAGTGATCTACTTGTGTCTGCCTCCATCAAGACTGTCTCGTTTGTTTTTTTTGCTGTCCATGGAACTCTCAACATTCTTCTGAGAAACCACATCTCGGCTGCCTCAATCTTGTTCTGGCTTTGTTGACTGTCCACGCCTCGCATCCGTACAACAGTATTGGTTCTATATAACATCCAAGAACTTTCAAGAATTCAAGAAAAAGGGATATATATATATATATATATATATATATATATATATATATATAGAGAGAGAGAGAGAGAGAGAGAGAGAGAGACAGACAGACAGAGAAAGAGAGAGAGAGAGTGAGTCATGTTTGAGAACTTTCTTCTAGACAACACAAAGGCTAGCCCCACCTACTCTATCCCCACCTCTGCTGCTTTCATTGTAAATCCCTACACAAAGACTTGGTCGCTGTCTACACATTTCTTTGCAGGACAGGCAGACATTTCAAGGCAGACAAAATCTCGACTAGAAAAAAAACCCCTGTAATTTAGTCCTGTGCTGCAAGAGATTGATGGAGAGAAAATAGCTCAGTGGCAGAGCCCACTGAACTGTGTGATTTGATGCAAAACATGGAGATAAACTCAGCGGTAATGAGAGAGAGAGAGAGACAGACAGACAGTCAGACAGTCAGACAGCCAGATACAGACACAGACAGACAGACTGAGAGAGAGAGAGTGTGTGTATGTGTGACAGAGAGAGAGGGAGAGAGAGAGAGAGAGAGAGAGAGAGAGAGAGGAGAGAGAGAGAGAGAGAGAATAACAATCCTGCCAGAATTTTCTTCCAGACAACCTAAATGCCCCATGTACTCTATTCCCACCTCCACTACTTTCATTGTTAATCCCCACACAAAGACTTAGTCCTTGAGAGAGAGAGAGAGTGAATATGAGAAAGAGAGAATGAATATAAGAGAGAGAGTGATAGAGAGCGAGACAGACAGAGACAAGGAGAAGGAGAGAGAGAGAGAGAGGGAGAGAGAGAGAGAGAGAGGGATACATAGAGACAGAGAGAGACAGAGACAGACAGAGTGACAAAGGATGACAGTGAGAGAGAGAGAGAGGAAGAGAGAGAGAGAGAGAGAAAGAGGGGGTGAGAGAGAGAGAGAAAGAAAGAGAGAGAGAAAGAGAGGGTGAGAGAGAGAAAGAAAGAAAGAGAGAGAGAGAAAGAGAGACAGAGAGAGAGAGACAGAGAGAGAGAGAGAGGATGGCAATCCTGTCTGAGAACTGTCTTCCAGACAACACAAAGGCTAGCCCCACCTACTCTATCCCCACCTCTGCTACTTTCATTGTTAATCCCTACACAAAGACTTGGTTACTGTTGGCACATTTCTTTGTAGGGCAGGCAGACATTTCAAAGCAGACAAAATCTCAACTAGAAAAAAATAGAAATCCTGTAATTTAGTCCAGTGCTGCAAGAGATTGATGGAGAGAAAATAGCTCAGTAGCCAATTGAACTTTTTGATTTCGTGCAAAACATGATGATGAACTCGGCAGGAGAGGGAGGGAAAGAGAAAGAGAGAGAGAGAGAGAGAGAGAGAGAGAGAGAGAGAGAGAAAGAGAGAGAGACAAACAGACAGACAGACAGTCAGTCAGACACAAACAAAGACACAGACAGACAGACATATAGACAGAGACAGAGAGACACAGACAGAAAGATAGACACAGACAGAGAGACACAGACAGAAAGACAGAGACAGAGAGACACAGACAGACAGATAGATAGGGACAGATAGACACACATACAGACTGAGAGAGAAAGAGAAAGAGAGAGAGAGAGAGAGTGAGAAAGAGAGAGAGAGTGAGAGAGAGAGAGTGAGAAAGAGAGAGAGACAGACAGACAGACAGAAAGAGAGACAGAGAGAGAGGATGGCAATTCTGTCTGAGAACTGTCTTCCAGACAACACAAAGGCTAGCCCCACCTACTCTATCCCCACCTCAGCTGCTTTCATTGTTAGTCCCTGCACAAAAACTTGGTTACTGTCTGCAGATTTCTGTCCAGGGCAGGCAGACATTTCGAGGCAGACCAAATCTTAACTCGAAAAAGAAAACCCCTGTAATTTAGTCCTGTGCTGCAAGAGATTGATGGAGAGAAAATAGCTCAGTAGCTGAACTTTTAGATTGTCTGCAAAACATGAAGGTAAACTCACCAGGGGAAAGAGAGAGAGAGAGAGAGAGAGAGAGAGAGAGAGAGAGAGACAGACAGACAGACAGACAGACAGACATGAAGAGAAAGACAGAGAGACAGAGAGACAGAGAGGGACAGAGAGAGACAGAGATTGAGAGACAGACAGACAGAGAGACTGAGACATAGACAGTCAGAGACAGAGAATGAGAGACAGAGACAGAGAGAGACAGACAGACACAGAGAGAGAGAGAGAGAGAGAGATAAACAGAGCCAGACAGGCAGAGAGAGACAGAGACAGACAGGCAGAGACAGAGAGAGAGAGAGAGACAGACAGGCAGAGAGAGACATACAGACAGAAGGAGTGAGACAGAAACGATAAGAGACACAATAGTCCAAGGACTATAATGACTAGGACCAACAGCTCCTGTTACAGCGTGTGCTCAGAAAGGGTTTGGATAGGGAGTGGCGACATGAAAATTAAAATGAGTTTTTTAAATTTTTTTTATTAATACATCAAAATGGTAAATGACATTAGCTAAAAAGAATTAACGTACTCTTAAACAGAGCAGGACAACACAGAACGAATGTCTAAAAAGAAATATATCGTTACTCTTAAAGTACTTGGAGCAGGACAACACAGAACGAATGTCTTAAAAGGAATGTATCGTACTATTAAAGTACTTAGAACAGGACAACACAGAACGAATGTCTTAAAAGGAATATATCGTACTATTAAAGTATTAGAACAGGACAACACAGAACGAATGTCTAAAAAGGAATATATCGTACTCTTAAAGTACTTGGAGCAGGACAACACAGAACGAATGTCTTAAAAGGAATGTATCATACTATTAAAGATACTTAGACAGGACAACACAGAACGAATGTCTTAAAAGGAATGTATCGTACTATTAAAGAACTTAGAGCAGGACAACACAGAACGAATGTCTTAAAAGGAATATATCGTTCTCTTAAAGCACTTGGATCAGGACAACACAGAACGAATGTCTAAAAAGAAATATATCGTTCTCTTAAAGCACTTTAGCAGGACAACACAGAACGAATGTCTAAAAAGGAATATATCGTACTCTTAAAGTACTTAGAGCAGGACAACACAGAACGAATGCTAAAAAGGAATATATCAGTACTCTTAAAGTACTTAGAGCAGGACAACACAGAACGAATGTCTAAAAAGGAATATATCGTACTCTTAAAGTACTTAGAGCAGGACAACACAGAACGAATGTCTAAAAAGGAATATATCGTACTCTTAAAGTACTTAGAGCAGGACAACACAGAACGAATGTCTAAAAAGGAATATATCGTACTCTTAAAGTACTTAGAGCAGGACAACACAGAACGAATGCCTAAAAAGGAATATATCGTACTCTTAAAGTACTTGGATCAGGACAACACAGAACGAATGTCTAAAAAGGAATATATCGTACTCTTAAAGTACTTGGATCAGGACAACACAGAACGAATGTCTAAAAAGGAATATATCGTACTCTTAAAGTACTTGGATCAGGACAACACAGAACGAATGTCTAAAAAGGAATATATCGTACTCTTAAAGCACTTGATCAGGACAACACAGAACGAAAGTCTAAAAAGGAATATATCGTACTCTTAAAGCACTTAGAGCAAGACACACAGAACGAATGCCTTAAAAAGGAATATATCGTACTTTTAAAGCACTTGGAGCAGGACAACACAGAACGAATGTCTAAAAATGAATACATCGTACTCTTAAAGCACTTAGAGCAAGACAACACAGAACGAATGCCTAAAAAGGAATATATCGTACTTTTAAAGCACTTGGAGCAGGACAACACAGAACGAAAGTCTTAACAAGAATGCATCGTACCCTTAAAAGCACTTAGTACCGCATATCACAAAACAAAAATCTTATAAGGAATGTTATAGCACTCTTGAAGCACTTAGAGCATGACGACACACAATAAATATTTTACGACTTCCTTTCCATCATCACAAGGCTCAGCCATCAAGAACAAATCCGGATGGTGGCTCCATGAAGAAAATGCTTTATCGCAACTTCCAGTCTAACGATGGAAGCCGAGGCCGTGACGTATGCTTTGGAATAATTTTAACTTCACTAGATGATGAGATGAAAGACTGTCAAAGCCTTCATCCTGATTGATTCAATGAACTTACTTCACATACTTCAAAAAATAGAGAGTGGAGTGGGAACCCGGACTGGCAAGAGGCAATAAACATTATCAATCTAGAAAAGCTCGTGTGAGTATACTAGCGCTGTATTTAGACATTCTGAGTGTGAAGGGAAATGAACGTCCCTGGAGCCAAAATGCACTTAATGCATGCACCCAATTATCAATCCCACGAAGAAATACATATGGCTTTACTGAACACATACGTGTGAATGGACCAGCAAGGCAGAAAATGATAGGAAGAAATGACAGAGCGTGAAGGAATGAGACAGAAACAAAGAGAGTGAAAAAAAAAGAGGAAATTTCTAGCACAGAATTTCCAGTAGGTGGGGATACTATTTTATACTGAAAGAGCCCCCAGCATCCCCGTTGGGAAAAACGTGTTCATTTGTTAAAACAATATGCACAAATAATGTATCTTTTTTAACACTTATCTTTTGCCCTCTACCTTCTGCGTCATTCTCCTTACATTCTAGTCTATTAATGTCTTTGAACTGCATTTGATCTCTGATTCCTGAAAAGCTCAGAAAGTTTATTTTCCACGCTGCAGGACTCTGCGGAGTCTTACTTTTGAAACAGTACCTATGTTGGTCTAATTAACGACGGCTTTTGTTTTTTCCTATTCATGGTGAATCTTTTTGTCAATTCCTTGAGCAATTGAATTAACGATCAATAGTATGATGACCTTAATTTTGTTTGCAAACAATTTAAGTGCCTAAAACCCAAAGATCTTTCTTCAGACAAATTTGCAGGTAAGCCAATACGACAAACTATCTACGGCTTGAAAAGGCACTTAAAATTATTCCTTTGCAAACAAAATTAAAATCATCATACTATGATCATCTAACTCAATTGCTGGAGGAATTGACAAAAAGATTCACCACGAGAGGAAAAACGAAAGGAATCGTTAATTATAAAAACGTAGGAGTAACACTCAAAAGTAACACTCCGCAGACTCATGCATCGTGGAAAACAAAGTTTCTTAGCTTTTCCTGAATTAGACATCAACAACAAATTTAAAGACATAAAAAGTAAAATGGAAGGAGAGTGGCGTAGAAGGCAAAGGCAAAGTTTAAGTGATAAAGAAAAATTACAGACATGTGGGCGTATTGTTTTCAAATTGAACACGGCTTCCCCCCGTGCTGATGCCGGGGTCTCTATCAGTATAAATAGTATCCCCACCTTCTTGTAATTCTGTGCTAGACATTTCCGCTTTTCTGTCACTCTCTTTGTTTCTGCCTTATTCTTTTACTTTCTGTCATTTCTTCTTATCATTTTCTGCCTTGCATTCACCAGTATGTGTTCTAAAAAATCTTACTTTCTCTTGGGATTCATCATTGGGTACATGTGTTAAGTCCATTTTTGATTCTAGAGAAATGAGATATGCGGAAGCAATTTTAGCAAATTTAGGCCTATTTTCATAATGCTTTAGTGTCCTTAGTTATGTTTAAATTTGTATTCGGGTATGTTTTTTTTAAATCCCCTGTGCGATAAATTTTGACGGAGTGGTCAATGCCAGGGTCATCTCCCAAGAATTATGATCATATGCGTGAATGCATTGTTATGTGTTCTGAATTTTCTTTTCCTTTTTTTTTCCCTGTTGAAGTATTGTGTGTCTATTGGAGTGGTTATAGCCTGATATGGCTCTACGCAGTCGGCTGGGCTTTGAACAAAAATAACTGGAACAAGAACACAGATTCACGCGTAAAGAAAATGTTTGAATTATAGATGCTGTGTTTTGATGGATGAACAAAAGGCTGAAGTGTAAAGAATAGCTGTTAATTATGAATGTTGGTCTTTTAGCGCGTGATGATAGGAAAGTGCATTGTGAGAAAGTTATTGCGTATCGGTAGCTTGGCTGAATATGATAGTCAACACGTGTGTGTGTATTGTGGTGTGTGTGTGTTATGTGTGTGTGTGTGTGTGTGTGTGTGTGTGTGTGTGTGTGTGTGTGTGTGTGTGTGTGAATGTGTGCATTGGTATGCGTGTGTGTGTATGTGTGTATTGGCATGCGTGTGTGTGTATGTGTGTGTGTGTGTGTGTGTGTGTGTGTGTGTGTGTGTGTGTGTGTGGTGTGCGTGTTTGTGTATATGGTGTGAATGTGTGCATTTGCGTGTATTTGTGAGTCCATC
>JAPXFY010000020.1:53604594-53607094 GCA_030674185.1 Monoplex corrugatus
TATAGAGTCTGTATTATAGTGTTTGTCCTTAATTCTACCCGTTATTTATAGAGTCTGTGTTATAGTGTTTGTCCTTAATTCTACCCGTTATTTATAGAGTCTGTATTATAGTGTTTGTCCTTAATTCTACCCGTTATTTAAAACGTCTGTGTTACAGTTTGTTCTTAATTCTACCCGTTATTTAAAACGTCTGTGTTACAGTTTGTTCTTAATTCTACCCGTTATTTAAAACGTCTGTGTTACAGTTTGTTCTTAATTCTACCCGTTATTTAAAACGTCTGTGTTACAGTTTGTTCTTAATTCTACCGTTATTTAAAACGTCTGTGTTACAGTTTGTTCTTAATTCTACCCGTTATTTAAAACGTCTGTGTTACAGTGTTTGTTCTTAATTTTACCCGTTATTTAAAGTATCTTTGCTACAATGTTTGTCGTTAATTCTACCGGTTATCTAAACAGCCTGTGCTATGTTGTTTTTCCTTTATTCTAAACGTTATTTAAACAGTATATGCTATGTTGTTTCTCCTTGATTCTACCCATTGTTAAAACAGTCTGTGCTGTATTAGTTCTCCTTTATTTTTACCCGTTCTTTTAAACAGTGTGTGCTATATTGCTCTTCATTGATTCTAACCGTTATTTAAACATCTGTGCTGTATTGTTTCTCCTTTATTCTACCCGTTATAAAAACAGTCTGAGATATGCTTTTCCTCCTAATTGTACCCGTTTTTAAAACGCTCTGTGTTGTCTCGTTTCTTCTTTATTCTACTAGTTATTTGAATAACCTTACCCGTACTGTTTCTCTTTTACTCTACTGATTATGTACACAGTCTTTATTATATTGATTCTCCTTTATTCTACCCGTTGTTTAAACAGTCTCTGCTGTATTGTTTCTCTTTAATTCTAGCTGTTATTTAACAATCTCTGCTGTATTCATCATCATCATCATCAGGTGCCTTGCCGCATGGCGTTGGCGATCACGGACTTCCATCTGTCTCTCTCTCTCTTGTTGCCCCAAGCATCTCCTCCACCCTCCTCGTCTTCAGCCACTCTGCAAGTCTGTCTAGCATTTTCTCCCTGGGTCTACCTGGTGCTCTCTTTCCCTCCAGCTTTCCCGTTGTGACCAGGTGCTCCAAATCCCCCTTCCTCATAAAATGGCCTATAACTGTTGCCTGTCTTTTCCTAATTTTCCTTATGAGTGATCTACTTGTGTCTGCCTCCATCAAGACTGTCTCGTTTGTTTTCTTTGCTGTCCATGGAACTCTCAACATTCTTCTTAGAAACTACATCTCGGCTGCCTCAATCTTGTTCTGTCTTTGCTTGTTGACTGTCCACGCCTCGCAACCGTACAACAGTATTGGTTCTATATAACATTCAAGAACTCTCTTCCTGATGTTAATTGATGGGCATTTGTTGGTAAGAATGCTTGTCATCTTCTTGAATGCTGTTTTGGCTTGGCCGATTCTGCAGGTTATTTCCAATGTGCATATGCCGTCTGATGAAATGACCGTTCCCAGGTATTTGAACTTATTAACCTGTGTCTGCTGTATTGCGTCTCCTTAATCCTGTTATGTTATACAGTCTGTGTTATATTGTTTCTCCTTTATTCTACTCGTTATTCAAACAGTCTGTGTTGTATTGTTTTTTTTTCTTTATTCTACCCATTATTTAAAAAGTGTATGTTGTATTGTTTTCCTTAATCCTACAACGTAGGTTGTATTTTTTCTCAATTCTAAATTTAAACAGTTCGTGCCATATTTTTTTCCTCTTTTATTCTACCCGTTGTTTTAACAGTGTGTGTGTGTGTGTGTGTGTGTGTGTGTGTGTGTGTGTGTGTGTGTGTGTGTGTGTGTGTGTGTGTGTGTGTGTGTGTGTGTGTGTGTGTGTGTGTGTGTGCAGTTATGATTCTTTTAAACCCTTCCCGTTATTTATTGAACAGTGTGCTGTATCGTTTCTCATTAATTCTCCTTAATTCTACCCTTTATTCAGGCAGCCCACGAGTGACTCTGATTAATGGATTGGGAATGCCACAGTCGTTGCCATGGAAATTACGATGGCTGCAATCAACTTGACCACAGGCCACGTCGGATGATAGATTGTTCACATTATCGTCATCCGCATGGTCACCAGCCACCATCACAATGTCTGGGAGCCCTTGTGTGGATGGTGGTACCATAGAGTCTCTGCTTTATTTCCTTTCTTTCTGCCTGTCTTTTATGGTGGCCCTACAGTGTCTCTATTTCTATTCCTTTTTTTTTTGTCAAAAGAGATTTACCATTTGAATTTCCTTTTGCAATCAGTTTCAGTTTCAGTTTCTCAGGATGACGTCTCCGTGCTCGGGACGAATTCCATATGCACTAACGTCACAGGTGCCATGTGATCGAGAAGATCCAGAATGATCACTGTACAAGCTTTTAGCCTGCACATAAACCCACGAGCTGTCCAGATCCTGAGATCCTACCTAGATAGTTCCATAATCCTGGGGTCGTAGGGTAGTGAGGTGGCA
>JAPXFY010000020.1:53612094-53619594 GCA_030674185.1 Monoplex corrugatus
GATGTAGGTGGTTGTGGTGGTGGTGGTGGCGGTGATGGTGATGATGATGGTAATAGTCATGATGGTGATGATGATAGTGAGGGGGGCAATAGTGATGTTGATGTAGATAATGGTGGTGGTGGTGGTGGTGGTGGTTGTGGGTGGTGACAGTTGATGGTCATAGTCAAGGCGAGGATGATAGTGACGATGATGGTAATGGTTGATGGTGGTGACGGCGCTGAATGGTGATGATAAGGACGACGACGACAACAACGACGACGACGATCATACTGATGATGATGATGATGATAGATGATGATGATGATGATGACGATGAAAGCGCTCAGCAGCTCCATGACGAAGACCACAGATAAAAATGACAGTTGCTGTAGGTGCTAACCACCCCTGTTTCGGCCAAGGACGGCTGTTAGACTCTCTCGCCATGAAACCACAAGGCCCTTGCTGTTGCTTTGAGACTGTAAGGCTGTTGCTTTGAGACTGTAAGGCTGTTGCTTCAAGGTTTACGTCAGCTTCCACCACAGTTGATAATTTTGGTCGACGGGGACGATCGTCCCTCGGGACCTTGCCAGCATATCGGGTTTTGTGAAAGGTTAAGGGATTTGCCAGATGATTGCAGGCAGGTTTGGATGGAGCACAAACGTAACAAGAGACTCTAGGGAGAGCCAGACAGCAGAAGGTCTTCAGTGGGGAAACCCCTGTCAAGCAAGAGCTTTTGGCCCTTATCTCCTGACACCCTAAGGGAACCCGGCCGCATCCAGGTCAAGGTTCCTGGAGGCCCTTCTGCTGTCGCCATTTTTATAGGGGTTTCCAGTGCACTGGGTTTTGTGCAGGCTCAAGGGGTTCGGCAGATTTGTGTGAAATGCGCATTAATTATCCGCGTGACATGGTCTCTTCTTGAACAAACTTCAAACTCTACGGAAGAGGGATTGGGTAAGGGTTTTGTCTAGATCTCATTCAGGCCCACCTGAAAGACAACTTATTCAGATTTGCAGTAGGGCCAGTTTGATGTCTCGCCCTAGAACTGAGCTGGCAACCATCATCATCACTATGTGCTTTGCCGCATGGCGTTGGCGATCATGGCCATCCATTCGAATCTGTCGTTTGTCGCTAAGAGCATATCTCCTCCCCTTCTAGTCCCCATCCACTCAACAAAACTGTCTAATATTTTCTCCCGGGTTTAACTGATGTTATTTTCCCCCTTAGCTTTCTTTCATTAGTGAAGAAGATTAAGAAAAGACACGCAATATTTAAAAGATATTTTATGAGGTAGGAGAAATTTGAACTCGCAATCATTGGCATGTAAACCCAACGCTCAACTTGCTGAAGTGATGTTTTATTTGGTTTTCTTTTGTCAAAGTAAAGATAATCGTTAACCATTTTTATGACAAAACGTTTATCAAGTTGTGAAAATAAAACAAATAATAATTATCTAGAGCAACACGTTCCTCTTTTTTTGCTCGTTTACCTCCCCGGATCTTCTGATAGAATTCCGTCCGCCATCTTCTTTTAATTCTTCACTGCCTGACCCTGCTTGTAATCTGTCTTTAACCCTTTACTGCCTGATCCTGTTTGTCATCTTCCTTTAAGCTTTACTCTCTGAGTGAAGCAGGGAGTTTCAGTGTTTTTCTCATAATTTTGTATTTGGTGTTTGTTTGTGATTTTACATTCACGTTTGACAAAGGCCAGTTGGCCAAAAATTTGCGCCTGTCTTGTCTTGTATTAAATACGCGTTCTGATTCTTTTTTCGTGTTTTTCTGGTTCCTGTCTAACCTTGTTTTTCTTACTACTGCTCATGATGACATGGGCATTCCATCTCTTACCCACTGGACGAGGCGGCAGGGAAGTTTTTAGTCCCGTTTTTATTATCCATTGTTTGGTGTCTGTGATTTGTCTGTGACCGCGCGTTCGCGCTTGACAAAGGCTAGTTGGCCGAAAATTTGCGCTTGTTTTGTTTTGTCTTGTTGGAGACGCGCTTACATTGGTTTTCTTGTTCTTCTGGTTTGTGTTTGCTTGGGCGCGGGCAGTCAATCTTGTTTTGGATTTTTTAACCTTGTTTGTTATTTTCCTTTAACCTTTCTCTGCCTGACCTTGTTTATCATCTTCCTTTAACCCTTTACTGCCTGACCTTGTTTGTCGTTTTCCTTTAACCCTTTACTGCCTGACCTTGTTTTTGTCATTTTCCTTAACCCTTTACCGCCAGACCTTGTTTATCATCTTCCTTTAACCCTTTACTGCCTGACCTTGTTTGTCATCTTCCTTTAACCCTTTACTGTCTGACCTTGTTTGTCATTTTCCTTTAACCTTTTCCTACCTGACCTTGTTTATCATCTTCCTTTAACCCTTTACTGCCTGACCTTGCTTGTCACCTTCCTTTAACCCTTTACTGCCTGACCTTGTTTGTCACCTTCCTTTAACCCTTTACTTCCTGACACTGTTTGTAATCTTCCTTTAACCTTTTACTGTCTGACTTTGTTTGTAATCTTCCATTAACATTTTACTGTCTGATCCGGTTTGTCATCTTCGTTTAACCCTTTACTGCCTGATCCGGTTTATCATCTTCCTCTGACCCTTTACTACCTCACCGTGTCCATCAGCAAGTTATTGGAGTTACTGCACGAGGGATTCACCGCCCTCTGACAACTCCATATGCGCTTCACCCAAATTCGCCAGCAATTATCTGACAGATTTTCTGAGCCTGCACAAACGCTTATGCGCTGGCAAAGGTCCACCAGCAAGTAGGATGCTAATTGAGACTGGTGGATTAGGTGAGGGAGTGAAACAGTTTCTATACTCCTCATTCCTTGTCTGAATGCCCGTTCTCTGTCATCATCAAGTGCCCTGCCACATGGCGTTGGCGATCATGGCACTCCATATGCATTTATTTCTTGTTGTCACAAGCACATCTCCCACCCTCCCTTTCCTCAGCCACTCTGCAAGTCCATCCAATATTTTTTCCCTTGATCTTCCTGGTGCTGTCTTTCCCTCCAGCTTTCCTGCTGTGACCAGGTGCTCTAATTCCCCTTTCCTCATAAAATGGCCTATAAATGTTGCCTGTCTTTTCCTTGTCTTCCTTATGAATGATCTTCTAGTGTCTGCCTCCGTCAAGACTGTCCCGTTTGTTTTCTTTGCTGTTCATGGAACTCTCAACATTCTTCTTAGAAACAACCGTTCTCTCTGCCTGTGCTTAAATTGTCTGATTTCTGTCTACTATTCTTTTTCCCCATCAACTGGTCTCTCTCTATCCCCACTCGACACCTTCACCACCATATCCACTCTAAAAACTTCTCCACGTGAAGATGAAGCATCAAAAATCCAAAGACAGGAACGAGTTGCGACGATGAAGCGAAAATGAGTGATTTCATGGGGAGAGAGCATGACAATGCAACCGCTGAAGAGCGGGACAGAGGTTGACGGGCCGTGAGGTAGATCAGCAAGCCATCGTTTGAACTGCTAAAGCTGATGACATGTTGCAGTGCTTAGGGGTCTTCGACCTTACACGGCTAGACAAAGAGAGAGAAGAGGAGAGAGAGAGAGAGAGAGAGAGAGAGAGAGAGAGACAGACAGACAGACAGAGACAGAGAGAGAAGAGAGAGTGAAGAGAGACAGACAGACAGAGCAGAGACGAGAGACAGACAGAACAGACAGAGACAGAGGAGAGAGAGACAGACAGAGACAGAAAAGAGGAGACAGAGATAAAGAAAAAAGACAACAGAGAGACAGACAGATAGACAGACGGAAGACAGACAGACAGAAGATAGATAGGGAGAGAGCGACAGACAGACAGACAGAGAGAGAGAGAGACAGAGACAGGACAGACAGACAGACATACAGATAGATAGACAGGGAGAGAGAGAGAGAGAGAAGAGAGAGAGAGAGACAGAGAGACAGATGACAGACAGACAGACAGAAACAGACTGACAGAGAGACAGACAGACAGGGAAAGAGAGAGACAGAGAGGCAGATAAATAGTGATGCAGACACAGAAGACAGAGAAGAGAGGCAGAGAGAGAGACAGACAGAAAGAAAGAAAGAGAAGAGAAGAGAGAGACAGACAGAAGAGAGAGACAGAGATAGAGAGACAGAGAAGAGAAAACAACAGACAGAAACAGAAGACAGACAGACAGACAGATAAACAGAGACAGTGTCGCAGACAGTTTTAATGTACAACAGAACGTAATGTAAGTTGCCAGGGATTCTTATACATATTTCACAAGCAGTACAGGATTTCAAAGGGCATAGTGTTTATGTCAGATGCAAAGTCCCCCGGGAATACAATAGCGTAAATAAATAAATAGTTCTTTCTCTACTTGACGCTGAAATATAAATATTGAAAAAAATCTAATGGGCTGGGGTTATTAAGGGGTAACAGCCTATCTACCACTTGCCAACGTGTGTGGGTGTGTGTGGTGTGTGTGTTTTGTGTGTGTGTGTGTGTGTGTGTGTGTTGTGTGTGTGTGTGTGTGTGTGTGTGTGTGTGTTGTGTGTGGGTGTGTGTGTGGTGTGTTATATATGTGTGTAGTGTGTTGTGTTTTGTGTGTGGTGTGTATGGTGTTGTGTGTTGGTGTGTGGTGTGTGTGTTGTGTGTGTTGGTGTGGTGTTTTGTGTGTGGGTTGTGTGTATGCGTGTGTGTGTGTGTGTGTGTGTGGGGTTTAGTGTGTGTGATATGTGTGTGTGTGTGTGTGTGTGTGTGTTGTGTGTGTGTAGTTGGTGTGTGTGTGTTGTGTGTGTGATGTGTATTAATATGTGTTGTGTTAATATGTGTGTGTGTGTGTTGTGTGTGTGGTGTACGTTCGTTCGTTAGTGTCTTTTAGTGTATGCGTGTGTGTGTGATGGGTGTATGATTTGTTATAGTATTGTGTGTGTGTGTGTGTGTGGTGTGTGTGTGTGGTGTTGTTTCGTGATTCATTTCGTTTCTTTCTTTGATTTAACGTTTTTCACTATGAGAGGTATTAGACTCTCTCTCTCTGTCTCTTTTGTCTGTCTCTGTCTCTGTCTCTGTCTCTCTCTCTGTCTCTCTCTCTCTCTCTGTTTGTCTGTCTCTATCTGTCTGTCTGTCTGTCTGTCTCTGTCTTCTGTCTCTGTCTCTCTTTTTCTCTGTCTCTCTGTCTGTCTCTGTCTCTGTCTGTCTGTCTGTCTCTCTGTGTGGTTCATTTTTGTTTGGAATTTCTTTCAGATTGATGAGTCAAAAAACAAAACAAAACAAAAAGAAAAAAAGGTGGATACGTCGTGGATATTTATGGATGCTCAGACTTCACGCCTGAATTGATAGAGCCATGGTCACAAGATCTGATGTCTTGAGTTCCATCCCAGCCTGCAACATAAAGCCCGGTCTGTTGGCATCCTATCGCTCCAATCATTCTGGTGGTGCCACCTTAAAGTTGCATGGATCATCATCATCAAGTTCACTGCCACATGGCGTTGGCGATCATGGCCCTCCATATGTATCTATCCGTTGTTGCCGCAAGCACATCTTCCACCCTCTCTATCCACAGCCACTCTGCAAGTCAGTCCAGTATTTTCTCCCTGGGTCTACCTGATGCTTTCTTTCCATCCAGCTTTCCTGTTGTCCTTATGATTATTCCTGATAGGATTTTTGTTATATGGCTCATTAAGCTGATTGTGTTTCATGGATCATCATCATCATCATCAGGTGCCTTGCTGCATGGCGTTGGCGATCTGTCTCTATCACTTGTTGCCTCAAGCATCTCTTCCACCCTCTTTGTCCCCAGCCACTCTGCAAGTCCGTCTAATATATTCTCCCTGGGTCTACCCGGTGCTCTCTTTCCCTCCAGCTTTCCCGTTGTGACCAGGTGCTCCAGTTCCCCTTTCCTCATAAAATGGCCTATAAATGTTGCCTGTCTTTTCCTAATCTTCCTTATCAATGACCTACTTGTGTCTGCCTCCATCAAGACTGTCTCGTTTGTTTTCTTTGCTGTCCCTGGAACTCTCAACATTCTTCTTAGAAACCACATCTCGGCTGCCTTCAATCTTGTTCTGTCTTTGCTTGTTGACTGTCCACGCCTCGCAACCGTACAACAGTATTGGTTCTATATAACATTCAAGAACTCTCTTCCTAATGTTAATTGATTGGCATTTGTTGGCAAGAACACTTTTCGTCTTCTTGAACGCTGTTTTGGCTTGGATATAGTTTCTAATCCCCTATTTCCCCATTTCAAGACCTTGCCAGTGCACACGGTTTTGCACAGGATTACAGATTCTGCCAAATATTTACTGGAAGATCAGGGGTGATCGCGTATGGAACTGTCTGAGTGCGACGTATCCTTTGAAAGAAACTTCTTACTGTAAGATGAGGGAGAAAGAAAAACAACCAAACACGACACATCATCATATTCTGGAGAACTGTTTCAGGGATTCTCTATTGAGACCCCTGCACATTGCGCAAAATAAACACGCCTTGTTTTTGTTTTGTAGAGGGGAAGGGGTGGGTGTTTGATAGAATAATATCTTCTATTGGCCACCAGCTTTACGATAGGACGAGATGATCACGCAATGCATGCTGGGTATTTCTGTGACGTGACTTCCGGTCATTAAGCTGTGGGATTGATTGGCGAATTTTAAATTATCAGATTTTTTGTTGAAAACATATCTTATGAACTATTGTTCTGTTGTATGCACTTCTTACAGATTATCACTCTGTTGCTGCTGTTTTATATATATATATGTGACCACGAACTTTGAATTATCGGACTGTTTATTATTGTAAACATATCTTATAAACCAGTGTTCTTCTGTTGTTGCTTTACGTATAATTGAAAAAAACAATGTTATAACGAATTTGGAATTACTGGACATTTTGTTGTAAATATGTCTTATGATTTATTGTTCTGTTGTAGCTGTGTTTACATATGTGTGTATGAAACACTTGTATTTGTCCATTTATTCATATGTTTTTCTGCCTGACACATTCTTTGTGGGCTGTTGGTTGTATTACACTGTCTAATGCGTTATACATTAGTCTGTCATATATTGTGTGTGGGCTGTTGTGTACCATTACATTGTCCATTGATTAAAACATTTGTGATCTCCCACCACGAAATCAGTCTTAACTAGCATTTCGGGCATTTTGAGACATACATATCACTGGAAAGTGTACATTCTGCTGATTATTTTGGTACTTGAATAAAGCTTGTACTAAAAAAAAAGTAGAAGTTATGTATGTTTAAAGTCATTAAGTTCTATGACGGACATTTCGAGAAAACGGCCTCTAAAGTTTTTGTGTGCTCTCCTACACATTTTCCTTAAATTTCTTTATTTGGTGGCTTTGACCCAGTTTGTTTCTAATTTTGGCTGTCATTATCTAAAAGGTGCACCAAAGAGCTTTCCATCAGTATATTACATGTACATGTGCGGGTACTGTACAGGTTATGGTTCATAATAAGAGACAAAAATAGGTACTTTTGGTAGGAAATTGCGTTCTTTCTGCTGCGATCAATGCCTTAAAATACCATTTTAAATTGATTGATGATACTTTTTCAAGAA
>JAPXFY010000020.1:53632094-53647094 GCA_030674185.1 Monoplex corrugatus
GCTGGACTTTCAAGCTTCAACCACATTTTGAGCTCTGCCATGACTAGTGCCAGCAGTGAAAAGAAACCAGTGCTGTTATTTACTTCCTTATTTATTCATTAATTTACATTTATTCACTCATTTACATTTATTCACTGGACCAATTAGAAATGTCAATGGGCGGTTGAAAAGGCCCAATGTGGAAATCAAATCAGCTAATACATCAGCTCTGTGAACTTTGGACAAGGTAAGTATCTTTCTTTAAACGTATTTTAGATTTGCAAGATGAATGGTGGGCATGACATTTTAGCTGTTGTCTTATTTTACCTGGGTGTCGTTTTTAACGTGGTGTTAGCCCTGATATGGCTCTCGTAGTCGGCTGGGCGATAAACAATATGAATCTGAACCTGAAATAAATATCTGAACCTGAAATAAATGTATCTTCTTTCGTAGTACGATATAACCCTGATGTCTGAATTTTACACAGACTGTTGGCTCTGTTGATAGGTCCGTCGACTCAATATCTAGTGTCTCGAGTTCAATCCCTGTGGACAACTTAAAAACTGGCCTGTTCATTGCTCATCTTAATGTTTCAGTAACACTTATGGCGCTTAGTGTTTCTCAAGGAGGCCTACCTACCTCCTCCTCCCTCCCCTGTGGGGATGCCAGGGGCTCTTTCAGTATAAATATTATCCCCACCTTCTGGAAATTCTGTGCTAGAAATTTCTTCTTTTCTGTCACTCTGCTTCTGCCTTGTTTCTTTGCATTGTCATTTTTTCCTATCATTTCCTACCTTGCTGGTCCATTCACCTGTATGTGTTCGATAAAGTCTTACGTACTCTCTTTTGGGATTGATAATTGGGTGCATGCATTGAGTGTATTTTTGGTTCTAGGGAAATGACATAATTATGCAGAAGCAATTTAATTAATTTAAGCCCGTTTTTATGTTTTAGTGTCCTTAGTTATATTTAAATTTGTATTCATGTATGATTTTTAAACCCATTGTGCAATAAATTGGACAGAGTGGTCAATACCAGGGGCATCTCCTTAGATTATTTGCGCAAATGCGTTATGTGTAGTTAATTTTCTTTTTTTTCCCTGTTGAAGTATGTTTTGCAACGGTTGTAGCCCTGCTATGGCTGTACGTAGCCGGCTGGGCTTTAGATTAAATAAAATAACACTAACAATAAATTTGATCAACCTAGGTTACAAGAAACCCAGATTCCATTACTGATCGTATGTGTCTGCCCTCCCCTTTCCATTACACCTTGAGTGGTGGTCTGATTGCTAGTCTTTAGATGAGATAATAAATTTAAGTGCCGTACACAGTATACAACTACCGCACGTTGAAGATCATACGGTAATAAAAGAATTGCATCTGTGAAAATTTTGTAGAAAAATATGGTCAATGAATAAACAAAAAATACACTATAAAAATGTGACAACGCACTTCGGCGATTTCCTTTCCCCGGAAGGAGCGGCCCGTTTGTCACACGGGAAACCTTAAATTCGTTGTGAACAACAAAACATCACAATCCAGTCCAGTTCGGAGTTCAGTCCATCAGGTATATCAGTATCGGAAACAGTGCACCTTTCTAATACTAAGCACAACGAACACATGATCAGAATATTGTGAACCATGATTAGTACTGTTTTTATGCAGAACGGTGCGCCTTTTCAATTCCAGGCACAAGAAGCACAGACCAAAATATTGTGAACCATGATTATTACCGTTTTTATCCAGAACGGTGCGCTTTTTAATTCTAGGCACAACGAGCACAAGACCAAAATATTGTGAACCATATTTTTGTATTTTTATCCAGAACAATGCGCCTTTTAAATCCCAGGCACAACAAATATACTCCTAATCATAATTTAAGGGCCACTTCTTCCTTCCTCTCTAATTTTAAGTTGAAATAATTGACAATGTTTAGAATTGATTCTATGTTTTATTTCATCATTTCCACACCTGTTTTGGAAAAAGAAATTAGCACAATGACCCATTAGTGAACAGCACATGCATTTAAAGGAACATCCCCCCCTTTTCAAAAAACAAAGTGTCAGATTTGGCCAATCTGTTTTCAATATCGCGTGTGTCCGCCCCGAGCCTGGATGCATGCTTCACAGCGCCGATGCATCGACCCCACAAGGGTACGGAGTGTGTCCTGAGGGATGGCCGCCCACTCGATCTGCAGGATGTCGACCAGCCTGGCCAGGGTGCCCGGTGGGGGGTGGTTGTCCCTGATGCGCCTCCCGAGCACATCCCAGAGGTGTTCAATTGGGTTCAGGTCAGGTGAGCACGCTGGCCAGGCCATACGGACGACTTCATGCTGCTCCAGGAAGTCGGTCACAAGGCGTGCTCGATGCGCAGGTGCATTGTCGTCCTGGAAGATGGCGCCTTGACCAAGGTCCACAAGCGCAGGCAGTGCCACGGCCGCCAGAACCTCGTCCCGGTACCGGACCCCGTTCAGGATGCCGTCAATGGGGAGCAGGGGGGTCCGGGTACCACGGCTCATGCCACCCCACACCATCACCGACCCGCCGCCGTACCGGTTATGCTCTTGGACAGTGGCGTCAGCGAACCTCTCCCCTTGACGTCGCCACACCCGAGCCCGGCCATCGTTAAAGGTCAGGGTGAACCTGGACTCATCCGAAAACAAGACCCGGGCCCACTGTTGCCTTGTCCAGGTCACGTGCTCCCTGGCCCAGGTCATGCGGCGCACTCTGTTGACCGGTGACAGCACGGGTCGGACGGCCGGTCTCCGTGACCTCAAGTTTGCCTCATGTAGCCGTCTTCTCACCGTGCTGCAGCTGATGTTAGCACCTGTTGCGTCCCTCAGCTGACCCCTCAAGGTCACCGCAGTGGATGCCCTTTCCCTCAGGACGGAGAGGGCAAGGTAGCGGTCTTGCTGTCTTGTCGTTACTCTGGGTCGACCCGTGTGACGCCTTTCCTGGACTGCTCCAGTCTCATTGAAGCGCTCCAGCAGTCTCTGGATTGTGGAATGCGACACTTCAAGTCGTCTAGCAACTTCCCGCTGCGCTAGGCCTTCATCAAGCAGAGCGAGGGCTCTCCCCCGCTGCTCATCCGTCATCCGTCGTCTTGCAAGCATGGTTAAAACGAACCAAGAACGGGTCCTTTTTATCCTCGTCTGCGGGCAACTTTGGCTGGAGTAGTGTTCAAAAAGGGCTTGCCTTGCACGTGCAAAGCGAATTTTGTCGCTACCTTGCCTGCGTCGTCAGAGAGACCCAGATGAAGATTCGACAATTTCGTGTGGAAATTGTCTTCCTTGGGCCGCCCATTGCAAATCGGCAAATCCCCAAACACGTGCCAAAAGGAAACTGCAATGTTGTCTGAGCTCTTATCCGTTCAGTTACGGCAACGAATTGGAGAAAAGAGTAAGAGAAAATAGGTTATTTCTCCTTTAAAAAATTGACTCAAAAACGTTCCTGGCCCTTCAATAATGACGTGTAGTATATATGACCAGAATATTGTGAATCATAATTATTGTTATACAATCTAATAAAAGTTCCTGCGTCCACAGAAAGATGACAGACTTTGAGCCTCCTTCACTGTGCCTTCAGTGGACAAAAAGCCCCGCACATCCAGGACCTGTGTCAACACCTCAAACACCACAAGGCGTCATTTACATCTTTCCCCGCCATCTGGTCCATCTCGTCCGATCTTCATGAAGACCCGGTAAGTAACTAGACCAAAATTGAAAACTGGTGGTGGGTGGGATGGGATGGATAGAGGAAGGGGGGGGGGGTTGCCAGAGGGATAGTGAGGTGGTAGGGATCTCAACTTTTCTAGGGACCAGCATTGTGATGGCTGTGCCAATCTGTTCTCCATCTGATGATGGACTGACTCAGCCCAATACATCGTTGGCATCTAGAACACTGGAGATCCTCCCCTCCTCTGTTCTGAGTCGGCCTGTGTATATCCTTCAGGGCTTTGAGATCTTGTTCTGTTCGTGCCATGATATCCTTGGTCTTCCTCTTTCGCATTTTCCTTTGCGCAAAAAAGTGGCAGAATGGTTAAGACGTTCGCCTGTCAATAACTAAGTTCGCGGCTCCAGGGTTCGTTTACCGTAAGAGGCGTCGTCTTTTCTCCTTAGTTTGAACGGAAAATCGAACTGGACGTCTAGTCTTTCGGAAGAGGACGAAAAAAGAATCGAACTCGTGTACCTTCTGGCCTGCGCATCCTAAAGAATCGACGGCAGCTGAAAGTCGTGAAGAGCAGGACATTCGCCCGGCTGACCTGGCAAAAAAACTATCGGTATTGGAGATAAAGGTTCACTTTTCAGTTCCCTTCCCTTGAGACCCAATTAGTCTTCTTGCCTTTCTGGGGTCTTGGTGGAAAAAAAGTGACGGAGAAGACAGCTTGGGTCAAGGGTCATTTGTCGAACAGGCTTTTTTGGTGTACCCTAACTTAGCATCGTGTGCGTGTGTGCGTGTGTACGTGCGTGCGTGCGTGCGTGCGTGAATGTGTGTGAGTGCGTGCGTGTGAGTGCGTTCGCGTGCATGCGTGTGTGTGTGTGTGTGTGTGTGTGTGTGTGTGTGTGCGCGTGTGTGCGTGTGTGTGTGCATGAGAAGATGACGGCTTGGGTCAAGGGTCACACGCCCTTCTCCTGTCCTGTTCCCCACCCCACCCACCACCCCATTTTGCGTGTGTTTGTGCCCTGGAGGTTTGGTCGTTGTTGGCGATTGCTTTGGTGAATGATGGGAGTGCGTGCCTTGATTTGAATCTTGAATCAAGATTTGGCGCCTTACTGTTGTCATATTTTTCATTGTTAGTCCAATGAAGGGCAGTCTGGATATTGTGATTATGCTCTCTTCGAGTAGTTACTGGTTGGAGATGGTGGTAGGACAGATGATTCCTCTGATTCTTCAAAAAAAATTCTTTTGTGTAGGGTTGACAGCTTGATAAGGTCGCTTTGTAATCTTCCATCATTCTGAGCCTTAAAGTGGGGTGAAAAGGACACGGCTGTGGTACAATTCCACTGTGTATTTGTATTGTATTTGGGGGAACTGGTGAGATGACTGTTCCTTGACATTCAAACCATTCAACCTGTCCCATCATGCTGTGTCATCTGCCGTCACTCTGCATGAGGGGATTTCTTTGTCTTTCACCTACCACCATGTCATCCAGTCCTCCAGTCATCTCACCAGGCGGCGGATGCACTGTGGTGATGGCCAGCAGAGCTGGACATGGACAGGCTAAGAAAGCATTCAGCGTTCTTGACGACTCCGGGGAAAGTTCTTCAGTGTTATACAGAACCGATGTTGTTGTACAGATGCGAAGCGTGGACAGTCAACACGCAAAGTCAACGAGCATGAAGCAGCTGAAATGTAGTTTCTAAGAATAATGTTAAGAGTTATATGGAGAGCAAAGAAAACAAACGAGACAGTCTTGAAAGAGTCAAGCACAAAAAGAATATTAATGAATAGGACTGGGAAAGGCAGACATTTACAGGGCATTTTATGAGGCAAGAAAATTAGAGTACCTAGTCACAACATGAAAGGAAGAGGCCAAAAAAGCACAAAGTGGACCTAGGGAGAAAATACTGGACAGACTTGTGGAGTGGATGAAGAAAGAGGGTGGAAGATGAACTTGCATTGACAAAAGATAGATTCGTATGGCGGGCCATGATCGCCAATGTCATGCGGCAGTGCACATGATTTGGGGGAACTCCACACGTTGTTCAGCATTCTGAGCATGTTGATGGTCTTTCTGAGGCGATACTAGATGGTGTCTGCTCATCCATCATTCTCCCTCAGATGAAGACACTGCATGTCGTCTTTCAACTTCATCTTTGGCAGGAGTCCTGCTTCACACTTCTGCATATATACGTATACAACAAAATGCATTAACGTGTGTTTGTACAGACCTTGTACATATACAAAAGCATAACGGACAAAACATTCTTTTACATGAAATTTTCTCTATTCATGAATGTAAATGACATCAACGTTCGAGGAAACCACCATCATCACCATCTACCAAACACCAACCACCACACCCACCACCACCATCACCCACCACCACCACCACCACCACCACCATCACCCACCACCACCACCACCACCACCACCACCATCACCCACCACCACCACCACCATCACCCACCACCACCACCACCATCACCCACCACCACCACCACCACCACCACCACCACCACCACCGCTACCACACTCAAAACTATAGGAATACATTTGATACCTTCTTATTGACAGATGACTGAAGAAACTTCATGAACAACATCTAAGCTGCACACCATTCCAGACATCCTCAGAACGGACGGTACTGATGAGTTCTAGGACTTTTCTGCTTTACAACAAAGGACGAAAACTGACGTCTGCCTTTGTCAACGTAGCTGACAAACCACACAGCCACACCTCTAAAGGCCCTGAATGTATTCGACGAAGGTAACTGAACAAAACGTGTGCGTGCGTGCGTGCGTGCGTGTGTGTGTGTGTGTGTGTGTGTGTGTGTGTGTGTGTGTGTGTGTGTGTGTGTGTGTGTGTGTGTGTGTGTGTGTTTGTGTGTGCGCGCGTATGTGTGCGCGTATGTGTGCGAGTGTGTGCGTGTATTATGTGCATGTGCGCACGTGTTTGTGTGTATGTGTACGTGTGCGTGTGTGCGTGTGTGTGTGCGCGCGCGTGTGTGTGCGCGCGCGCGTGTGTGTGTGCGTGCCTGTTCTTAAAAGTGCGCGTGCATTAAGTTGCTGTCTATGTATGTGTGGAGCGACAAATTACCAAACACCCAGGTCCTAGCATGCGCTGGTTCCCCACCATGCACACACTGTTCAGACAACGCAGGCTGCTCTGGTTTGGCCATGTGCGGCGGAAGGTGGCCGTATCCCAAAGGATAACCTTTACGGTGAACTAGCCTCCGATAAGAGATGTTGGCCACCCCCAAAAGTCGTCTGCAAGCGCGATATGAAAGCTTTGGACATCAACACAGAGAGCTGGGAAGACACAACAGCCGATTGCAATAGATGGCGCAGTGTGCTCCAGAAACAACTCGGGTTGGGGGAAAAGAAGATACAGACCTTTGTTGAGATGAGTGCCAGGTGGAAAGCAAAACTGTAGTGAAGGCAGTCCCATGTCAGCATCCATACATGCATCCAATGTCGCAGAGACTGCCTTTCCCGCATCGGCCTTACCAGCCACTGCGGATGCTGCTCCAGTGGCGTCAACTCGAATCGACACGACACTAGGGCGCATCATCCATAGTCGACGTCGGCTGGCGGAGGGCTACCACTACTAAACACTTCTCATAGGCGAGATCTTGAGGTCTCTACCTAATTTAAGAAAAAAAATCTCCGGCGGAGATTTGAACCCCAGTCCTCTTGCCTAACAGGTGGTGATATTGACAAGTATACTACCGAGGATTACAGAGATGGTCATCTGTTGTGAACTTGACCACACATTTTCAAACGCTGTGATGATTCTTCTGATTTCATGCGACAAACGCTACGAAAGCCACAACCCAAAATCTGTACAGAGTATGGCCTAGTGGAAAGAGTACGCGCCTAGAAATCCAAGTTATGTTCCCATCGGACGGTGATTTTTCTCCTCCCTCCACTAGTTCTAGTCGTTCAGATGAGACACTAAACCGAAATGCTGTACCCAAAAAGGGTGGTGGGGTGTGGATGCCGGAAGATCTCTAGTACAGATAGCATCCCGACCTTCGGAAAATTCAGTGCTAGAAATTTCCTCCTTTTTTTCATTCTGTTTCTTCCTTGTTCCTTTTCTTTCTATCATTTCTTCCTATCATATTCTGCTATTCTGGCCTATAGATCTATTTGTGTTCTGTGCAGTCTTTCATGCTTTCTATTGATATTTGTTGTTTGTACAGGTATTAACTACATTTTTTGGCTGTAAGGAAACACGATAGGCAGAGGCAATTTTCGATAATTTACGCCATGTTTTTGTATGCTTTAGTGTCGTTAGTGATCTGTACGTTTGTGTTCAGGTTTTGTTTCTAAAACCTCATGGAGATAACTTTAAGGAAATGATCAATGCCGGGAGCATATCTTTAGATTAGTATGCAAATGCAGTGTTCATCATCATCATCAGGTGCCTTGCCACATGGTGTTGGCGATCATGGCCTTCCATCTGTTTCTGTCTCTTGTTGCCTCAAGCACCTCTTCCACCCTCTTTGTCTTCAGCCACTTTGCAAGTCCGTCCAATATCTTCTCCCTGGGTCTACCTGGTGCTCTCTTTCCCTCCAGCTTTCCCGTTGTGACCAGGTGCTCCAATTCCCCTTTCCTCATAAAATGGCCTATAAATGTTGCCTCTTTTCCTAATCTTCCTTATCAAGGATCTTCTTGTGTGTGACTCCATCAAGACTGTCTCGTTTGTTTTCTTAACTGTCCATGGAACTCTCAACATTATTCTTAGAAAACACCATCTCGGCTGCCTCAATCTTGTTCTGGCTTTGCTTGTTGACTGTCTACGCCTCACAACCATGCAACAGTATCGGTTCTATATAACATTCACGAACTCTCTAACTGATATTAATTGCTAGGCATTTGTTGGTAAGAATGCTTTTCATCTTGTATTCTGTTTTGGCTTGGCCGATTCTGCTGGCTATTTCTGATGTGCATCTGCCGTCTGATGAGATGATCGTTCCCAGGTATTTAACTTTATCAACCTGTCTCAAGGTTGTGCCGTTTGCTGTTATTTTGCATGAGGGGAGTTCATGTTTTTTACTGATCACCATAACTTCAGTCTTCCTGCAGTGTTATCTGTACTTAATTCCATTTCCAAATTTTTGTCATGGTCATCGAGATCTGTACATTTTACTATGGTTGTAGCACTGTTATGGCTCTCACCTGGCAGCTGGGCTTTAAATAGTAATGATTGTAATAAACGAAGATGCTGTAAGCAGCAATTATTTTGGACATGTTGAACATCTGTGGCAGCAAAGTTTTCCTTGGCAAAAGAAAACATCCTTAGGTAAACAAAAATACATGTATGCATATAGATATAATAAAGGGAAGTGGCGCCGTACGATGGCGATGTGCTTTGTGTTGAAAAACCTGCTGCAGCAAAGTAGTTTTCCTTGGCAAAAGAAAACACCCTAAAGTAAACAAAAATACATGCATATAGATATAACAAAGGAAGGTGGCGCCGTGCGATGGCAATGTGCTTTCTCCGTGAAGGTCAACCCCCAGTTCACGTGGTAAAACTGCGTTACGTCCAAAAACAATGAACCCAACGCCATCCAATCCAATCCATTCTAGTTCGTTCGATCACAGCGACGAGAAAATTGTCCAACGGAGATTTTCTTTCTTGTTGTGAAATGTTAGTTATGCAGCGGAAAATGATACATCCTTCAAACCAAGAGGAGTTCATTTTAAACATAAACGGAAATAGACCCTAATTTGAGTGCAGTGACCTGAAACGCTGCTTAAGTTTCCAGAACACTGTATCTGCTATTTCCTTTTGAATGTGTTCCATATTCGTGCAGCTGTGCAACCGTTCAGCGACTAATAGACTTGTTTGTATGTTAAGTGCGTATGACTAATTGTCTGTTTTGTTTTTCCGGTGTGTGCATGTTTTTGTTTTCCTATGAAAGCGAGTTTTCTACAAGATTTTGCCAGAGGCAGTTCTTTTGTCGTGGAATCTTGTACTTCCATCCATCTGTCCGCCCCTTATATGTCTATCCATTTACGTTAAATCATTTGAACTTTTTAATTTTTTTTATTTGTCTATTTACGTATTTTGTGTAAATTTTTGCACATACAATTTTGGTTTCATTGTTGCAGTTTGCCCGTGATGACCTCACACCACGCCAGGATTGTAGCGTACGCTATGCATCGTAAAAAGCAGCAGCAGCAGGAAGATCAAAACCAAGTAAGTCTTCCATTACATATGTTATAGAAACCAGAAAAAAACATAAAGAAGGAGAAACCAAACAAGAAAACAAGAAAAACAAAGAAAACAAATTACGCCAAAAATATGTAAAATAAAAAGAAGGAACAAAAAGATGAAGAAGAGGAAACGAAAGACACACGGGAACACGAACAAGAAAGGCGAGAACAAGGACAACAAGAAAAAATAGAAGAAGAAGAGGGAAAATAAAAACAAAAACACAACAAGAACAACAACAGATACAGCATAAAACTGAGCAAGGAGATAAGGAACAATCACAAAACTTGCACTATAAAACAAAACGACACAAAACCAAAATTGAAACAAAACCACACAAACAAGTAGAGAAACACACAAAACAAGAAGAAAAGCAGACCAATACGGAATATAAAAAAACCATGATTGTTATCCTTACGTAGTTAAAAACAACAGCCAGAACAGGAACAACACGGAGAAACAGAAATGTAAACAGAAACAGTGGCAACAAGCAAACCAAGAGAACAGCAAGAGCAGAAACGATAAGCAGAACGACAACAAACAGAAAAAGAACATCAATGATAACAACAGCGATAAAAACACCACCAGCAAAACGCCGAGAACAGCATGAAGGAGAAGAGTAAAAGGGAAAAAAAATGAAGAATAAGAAATACATCATGAACAATTATACCAATAAGAGGAGGATCAAAGAAGCTAGAAACGGAAAACAAAACAAAAGCAAAATAAAGCATTGAGGCCAAAGGCAGAACGAGCATAAACTAGGCGACAAAATTAAACACAAAAACAACAGAAAGACAAGTAGACCATGATTAATAAAACTACCAACAAAATAGAATAAAAACACAAAAGAAAGAGGAATGTATGATCAAGAAAACAAGGAGGAAACAACTAAACAAAACAGAGAACTAAGACATGGCAACAACTGAAACAAGAACTAAGAACACGATAACAAACGAAATCGCGAAACAAAAAGAAGGGAAACAAAGAAACAAAAGGAATAAGAGAAGAAACATTTGGCGGAAATGCAAAAGAAAGCCAAGAACAGAAAAAAAAAACAAGAAATAAGTAAATAGAACAAGAAAACGGAAAAAAACGACATGGGACAAGACAAACGAAAGAACTGGAATACAGATGCAGACAAAAGACAAGAAGAGCAAGTCAAAACATACACGTAAACACGAAAACAAATGTCAAGAAAAAAGGAATAAAAAAGATCAAGAAGAAAGAACAAGGGTAGAAGAGCAAAACCTGACATCATGGAGTACATTATCATTATAACATCAACAACAAATGCCAATGTCGCAACGCCACAACACCAAAAGGAACAGGAAGAAGAAAATACAAAACGGAACTAATACAAGACAAACACAAACGAAAACATGTAAACAACAACAAGAGCAACAAGAAAAACGAAGCCTTCAGCACCAAAGACCCAACATGAACAAGAAAAGAAAAATGTTTATAGTTGGACAAAAACAAGACAACGACGACGACGAGAACAACAACGAGAACAACTACATCGAGAAACTACAACGAGAACAACAATGAGAAAACACAACGAGAAATACAACATGACAACAACAACGAGATTAACAACAAGAACAAACAACAATAACGGAAACGACAACAACAAGAACAAGAACAACAAGAACAACGAGAACAACAACGAGAAGAACAACAACGAGAACATCAATGAGACAACAACGAGAACAACGAGAAAAACGAGAACGAGAAAAACAATGAACAACGAGAACAACGAGAACAACAACGAGAACAACGAGAACAACGAGAAAACACGAGAACAACGAGAAGAACGAGAAGAACGAGAACAACGACAACGAGAACAACAACGAGAAAAACGAGAACAACGGAACAACAACGAGAAGAACAACAACGACGACAATGAGAAGTTTAACAACGACGACAATAACAACTGCGACGACAACGAGAAAAAAAAAACGACAACGAGAAGAAAAACGGCAACGAAAACGAGAACGAGAAGAACATCGACAACAACGAGAACAGCAATGATGACAACGAGAAAAACGACAACGAAAACGACGACAATGAGAACAACAACAAAGACGACAATGAGAACAACTATGACGACAACGAGGAGAAAAACGACGACACAAGAAGAAAAACGACATCGAGAACAACAGGACGACAACGAGAACAACAACAATGACGACAACGAGAACAACGACAACAGGAACAACGACAACGAGAAGAGCAATAACGACAACGAGAACAACAAGAACTACGACAACGAAAAGAACAAGCACGACAAGGACAACAATGAGAACAACAACGACGACAACGAGACGAACAACAACAACGAGAACAACGACGACAACGAGACTAACGACGACGACGAGAACAACGAGAACGACAACGAGAACGACAACGAGAGGAACAACGACGACAACGAGAAGAACAACAACGAGAAAAACGACGACAACGTGAAGAACGACAACGAGAAGAACGACGACGAGAAGAACAACGAGAAGAAAAACAATTACGACAACGAGAACAACAGCGACAACAACGAGTAGAACAAAGACAACGAGAACAACAACGACGACAACGAGAACGACGACAACGAAAAGAATAACAACGACGACAACAAGAACAACAACGAGAACAACAACAACAAGAAAAACGACATCGAGAACAACAATGACAACGAGAACAACAACGAGAACGACTAGAACAACGATGAGAACAACGAAAACAAGAACGAGAACTGCAAGGAGTACAACAGCGAGGACAACAGCAACGAGAATAACAACGAGGACGATAACAACGAGAACAACTACAAAGAGAACAACAGCAACTAGAACAACAAGAACGACGAGAACAACGTCGAGAAGAATAACGACGAGAAGAACAAGGAAAACGACGAGAACAACAACGAGAACAATAACGAGGACAACAAGGACGACAACGAGAAGAACAACGACGACAAAGAACAACAACGAGAACAAATACGGCAACGAGAAGAACAACGACGACAACGAGAAGAGCAACAACGAAACAACGACAACGAGAAAAATGAGAACAACAGCGAGAAGAACGACAACGAGAACAACAGCGACGACGACAACGAGAACAACGACAATGAGAACTACAACACAACGAGAAGAACAACACAACGAGAACGACAACGAGAAGAACGATGACAACGAGAATAACAACGATGACGACAACGAGAACGATGACAACGAGAAGAACAACGATGACAACAAGAACAACGACGACAACTACGACGAGAAGAACAACGATGCTAACTACGATAACGAAAAGAACAATGCAAAGAACGACGACAACGAGAAGAACAACGACGACAACGAGAAGAACGACTAGAATGAGAACAAGAAGACAACAACAACGAGAAGAACAACGACGAGAAAATCGACGACGGCAACGACAACGAGAACAACAACAGCGACAACTACGACAACAAGAACCACTACAACTACGACAACGAGAACAAATACAACGAGAAGAACGACGACAACGAGAAGAGCAACAACGAAAACAACGAGAAAAATAACGAGAACAACAGCGAGAAGAACGACGACAACGAGAACAACAATGACGACACAGAACAACGACGACACAGAGAAGAACGACAACGAGAAGAAAAACGACAACGAGAAGAGCAACATCGAAAACAAAGAACAACAACGAGGACAACAACGACGACAACGAGAACAACGACGACAATGAGAATAAAAACGACAACGAGAACAACGACGACAACGAGAACGACGACAACGCGTAGAACAACGACGAAGCGAAGAACGACGACAACGTGAAAAACGACAACGAGAAGAACGACAACGAGAAGAACGACAACGTGAAGAACGACGACAACGTGAAAAACGACAACGAGAAGAACGACAACGAGAAGAACGACAACGTGAAAAACGACAACGAGAAGAACGACAACGTGAAGAACGACGACAACGTGAAAAACAACGAGAAGAACGACAACGAGAAGAACGACAACGAGAAGAACGACAACGAGAAGAACGACAACGTGAAGAACGACAACGAGAAGAACGACAACGAGAGAACGATGGGGAATTGGTGGGGGGGGGGGGGGGGGGGGGGACAGAGAGGACGGGAGAAGAGAGGGAGGGAATCAGAATGGGGGGAGGGGCGGGAGAAGGAAGGGAACTCTGGACGTGGGGGGAGGGTGGGGGAAGAGAGGGAGGGAACTCCGGACGTGGGGGGGGGGGGCGGAGAAGGGAGTCTCTATGGGGTTAGAACAGAGGGAGAGAACTCCAGGGGGTAGAACAAAGGGCCTGAAATCCAAGGGGGGGTTAGAATAGAGGGAAGGAACACCAAAGGGCGGTAGAACAGAGGGAGGGAATTCCGGAGTGGGGAAGAAGAGAGGGAGGGAATTCCAGATGGAAGAATTGGAAACAGAAGGGGAGAAATCCAAGGGGTGTGGGGGAGAGAAGGAAGGAACTTCAGAGGGGGTAGAACAGAGAGGGAAGGAACTCCAGGAAGGTAGAACAGAGGGAGGGAACTCCGGAGTGGGGAATAATGGAGGAAGAGAACTCTGAAGGGTGGTGGGGGGTTAGGGCTGGGAACAAAGTGAGTGAACTCGGGGACTGGGGTGCAGGGAACAAAGGGAGAGGGAACTAGTGGGGGTAACAGAGGGAGGGAGCTTGGGAGGAAGAGAGGAAGGACACTCAGGGGGTGACAGAGGGAGGGAACTCTGGATGGGGGGTGAAGAACACAGGGGGAGGGAACTCCAGATGGGGGGTGGGTAAAGAATAGAGGGAGGAAATTCTGAATGGGGGGGTGAAGCACAGAGGGAGGGAACTCCACATGAGGGGGGGTGGGGGAACAGAGGGAGAGAACTCTAAATAGGGAGGTGAAGCACAGAGGGAGGGAACTCCACATAGGGGGTGGAGAACAGAGGGAGGGAACTCTGGATGGGGGGAACAGAGGTAGTAGGGAAACTCTGGGTGGGGGGAAAGAGAGGGAGGGAACTCTGGGTGGGATGAACAGAGGGAAGGATTTCCAGGTGGGGGAAATAGAATGAGAGAACTCTGTGTGGTGGGAAACGGAGAGAGGGAACTCCAGGTGAGGGGGGGGGGGGGACAGAAGGTCCTTCGGTTGGGG
>JAPXFY010000020.1:53654594-53664594 GCA_030674185.1 Monoplex corrugatus
TAAGATTGGAACCAGATTTGTGTCAGTGGACATAACACGTATGTGTTTAGGTTAGGACCAGATTTCTGTAAGTATCTGGCCTGTTCATGGGTTTATGTGCAGGTTTAAGGCTTGTGCCATGAAGAAGCATTTCATGAAGCATGTATTTCCACCCAATACTCCTTACAGTTGCTTGAACACAGCATCTTGTAGCCACTGACCCCTATCTCCCTTCACTTGCAGTTCTAACACCATCATCCCCTACTCCTCATGGCTTCTACATCTTTTACGCTTTGACACTCTCCCCTCCCCATCAACCCTAACACCATCACCCCATCATGCCACCATCCTCACCCCTCACCCCCATCCCTCACTCCATGTGCTGCATGAGCCGTTATCAGGCGGTGATTGTGCTGGCATGGTCTGCAGGCCTTGAAGGAGCCAGTTACTTGCCGCTCATACAGCTCTGGACTCTGATAAAACACCCCACGATTTCTTCCCTAGCCAGACCAGGCGGGGCTGTGGCTGTGTGTTGCGCCGTTTGATGTATTTGTGGTTGTGATGCGTGGCTGTGTGTGGAGGGCTGATGTAAGCCTCAGTCCTCGATTTGTACGTCCGGTAATGCATTTAGTCAATAGCGTGTGCGTGTTAAGATACGACCAACCTTTCTTAAATGGACATAGAAACACCTGTGTGTTAAGACAAGATCCAGATAGTGATATAAAAGTCGTGAGTGTTTACATAGAACCAATTTCTGTAGTGGACATGGAAACACGTGAGTTAAGATTAGAACCAGATTCTGTAAGCGGACATAGAACACGTATGTGTTTACATAAGAACCAGCTTTCTGAATAGCTGGCCAGCTCATGAGTTTATGTGCAGGCTTAAGGCTTGTGCCATGATCACCGTACATGTTGCAAGCTGTGCGTTCGTGCATATGAATTCGTCCCTAGTGTTGGAGACGTCGTCTTGAAAACTGAAACTGAAACGTAATGAACATAGAACATGAATGCTAGACTCATCTGTGAGTTAAGTTACAACTTGGAATCCATTGTCCAGTTTTTTTCTCTTATTTTCATACCTAGTAAAATTTAAGAGAGGCACAATGTGATGGTAGCGAGAGTATAAACACCACTTTGACATTGACAGAGTAATAACACTAGCACTGATCTACGTTACCAGTAGGTTAGTTTTATCGATCTTTCAAACAGGTCACAAATTGCAGGATTTGCAACATGAATAGACTAAAACAGAATATTTGCCTTTTTTGTCATGACTCTCGCATTATTTTCACTGTTCTTTAATATCGATGAGTATAATCTTTAATTTTTCAGGATTCGACGTGTGTTTTATTGTCTCATAAAACAAGAACAACAAAGAACGAGCAAACAAAGAAAATACACGTAGATATAACACATACAAAAGCAACACAACGACAACACAACTACACAGACACACACGCATATATACACCAAGACAAACACAAAGAACACACATACACATCACTCATAAAAACACACAGAAACACAACAAAATACACACAGAAACTAACGCTTACAAAATCCACACACATTTAATATAACAAGCCCAAAGACAAAGACAAAAAGAAACACGCACACGCAAGAAAGGTTGGAAAAAGCTGACAGCAGAAGCCCCCACAGAAAACAACTTTCACTGAAGCATGTATTCCCCCAATACCTACAGTGCTTGAACACAGCACCTATAGACACTGACCCCATCTCGTTCACTCGCATCTCTAATACCATCATCACTTTCCCCACAGGGCTTAATCTTTTACTACTTTGAATCTATCCTTCCCCATCACCCTAACACCATCACCTCCATCGCCACCTATCCTCACCCCCTACGCTCCCACTCACTACATGCTCATACCTTATAGGCGGTGATTGTGCGGCATGGTCTGCAGCCTTGAAGGAGCCAGTTACTTGCCGTTCCAACCTCTGACCTGATAAAACGCCCCGATTCTCCTACCAGACCAGGTCGGGCTGGCTGTGTGTTGCGCCGTTGATGTATGTCGGTTGTGATGCGTGCCCTGTGTGTGAGGCCGTGTACAGCTGATAATTAGCCTCAGTCAATTTGTAGGCCCCCTAATGCATTAGTCCTACTTCTTCCCGAAGCGTTGGGTGTAAGATCAATCAGACTTTAAATGGACATAAAACACGTGTATGTTAATTTAGAGCAAGCATTTTGTATATGGACATATAAACATGTGAGTTTAAGATCAGAATCAGACTTCTGTCAGTTGCATAGAACACGTGTGGTTAGATTACAACCAGATTTGTGTCGTGGACATAAACGTATGTGTGTTTAGATTAGGACAGATTTTGTAGTGATCTTGACTGTTCATGGGTTCTGTGCAGGTGTAGGCTTGTCCATGAGAAGCGTTTCAAGAAGTCATATATTTCCACCCAATACTCTCACATTGCTTGAATAGCATCTATAGACACTGACCCCTATCTCCTTTCACTGGCATCTCTAACACCATCATCCCTCACCCCTCATGGCTTTTTGCATCTTTTACACTTTGACACTCTTCCCTCCCCATCAACCCTGACATCATCACCCCCCATCATGCCACCACCATCCGCACCCTCCCCATCCCTCACTACATGTGCTGCATGAGCCGTTATCAGGGGTGATTGCGCTGGCATGGTCTGCAGGCCTTGAAGGAGCCAGTTACTTGCCGCTCATACAGCTCTGGACTCTGATAAAACGCCCCACGATTTCTGCCCTAGCCAGACCAGGCAGGGCTGTGGCTGTGTGTTGCGCCGTTTGATATATGTGTGGTTCTGATGCGTGGCTGTGTGTGAGGCCGTGTGGTAGGGCTGATGTTAGCCTCAGTTGTCGATTTTAGGCCCCAGTAATGCGTTTAGTCACTACTTCTTCAGTACAGCGTGTGTGTGTTAAGATTAGAACCACACTTCTGTAAGTGGAAATAAAAAACATACGTGTGTATTACAATTAGAACAAACTTTCTGTAAGTGGACATAGAAACATGTGTATGTTAAGCTCAGAACCAGATTTGTGTAAACGGGACAAAGAAACAACCCGTGTGTGTTAAGAGTCAGAACCAGGTTTCTGTTACGTGGACATAGAAAAGATTTCTACGTGTGTTTTAGATCAGAATCAGATTTCTATACATGGACATAGAAAGATTTATGTGTTAAGATCAGAACAGATTTCTGTAAGTAGACATAGAAACGCGTGTGTATTAAGATCAGAACAGATTCTGTAAGTGACATAGAGAACTGTGTGTTTAGATCAGAACCAGATTTGTGTAATTGGACATAGAAACACGTGTGATTAACTCTTTTCCTACAAGAAAATAGGTCACTGTACTAACTATTGAACCAAGTGATGTTAGGAGAGAGACTTCAGAAACCTGAAATTACACCTTTTCTTTTTTTCATTTTTGCCGCTTCAAACATCGTGTAAACGCAGAAAGAAATGACAGAGATACTCCTTTGCCGGAAAAGGATCACGTCAGCAATGCGGTCATTTTCTATTTATATACTCAAACCTGAAACTACGTTCAGGCACGAAATCTTCGTGACGCGTCCACGGAGAGGAAACTGAGTCACGAGGATCTAAGAACGCGGTAGGGAATGTGTTTAAGATCAGAACCAGATTTCTGTAAATGGACATAGAAACATACGTGTGTTTAAGATCAAACCAGATTTGTGTACGTGGACATAGAAAGATTATGTGTTAGATCAGAACCAATTTTCTGTACGTGACATAGAAAGATTATGGTTAATCAGAACAGATTTTAGTACGTGGACATAGAAAGATTTATATTTAAGATCAAACCAATTTCTGTACGTGGACATAGAAAGATTTATGCGTTAAGATCAGAACCAGATTTCTGTAAATGGACATAGAAACATACGGTGTTAAGATCAGAACCAGATTTGTGTACTGACATAGAAAGATTTATGTGTTAAGATCAAACAGATTTGTGTACGTGGACATAGAAAGATATGTTTAGATCAGAACCAGATTCTGTACGTGACATAGAAAGATTTATGTGTTAAGATCAGAACCAGATTTCTGTAACGTGGACATAGAAAATTTATGTGTTAAGATCAGAACCAGATTTCTGTACTGGACATAGAAAGATTTATGCGTTAAGATCAGAACCAGATTTCTGTAAATGGACATAGAAAATATGTGTTAAGATCAGAACCAGATTTGTGTACGTGGACATAGAAAGATTTATGTGTTAAGATCAGAACCAGATTTCTGTACGTGGATATAGAAAGATTTATGTGTTAAGATCAGAACCAGATTTGTGTACGTGGACATTAAACACATGCGTGTTAAATTAAGACCCAGAATCAGAATTCAATACGTGGACTTAAAAATACGTGTGTGTGTTAAGATCAAAGCTAGACTTTTTTAAGTCGACATAGAAACGTGGTGTTATCAGTTTGTGCGTTACTGCCTTCAAATAAACGTGTCTCAGTTTCCATTATTATATTATTTCGTTTATTTATTTTTTTCCTGCATACATAAAAGTTCAGAAAGACTGGCGATGTGAGACGGTGGCCAGGTGTAATGAACACCACCTGTTGAGATAAGCAGAGTTCAGCTGCTGTCTACTACATTACGCAGGCATGGGTAAGTTGTGCATTAATCTTGTTCAGATAGGTCACATAGCTTGGCATGCGAACTGCAACACGAATATTCTACAAGTTTGTGCTGAATACTATCTCTTGATTCTGTCAGTGACTCCCAGAGGTGTTTTTATTGTCTCATAAAAAAACAAACATGAATACGTGCAAACAATGAAACACGCACATATAGACAGATACAAGGGAAAGACCAAAGACAACACAGGCACACTCACACAAGAATATACGAACACAGACAAAGACAAAGACACACGCACACAGTCATACGCTCAAAAACACACACAAATAGGAACACAAATACACACATACAAATAGAGAAAAAAACACACGTAAATGCACACACATATGTAAAACTAATATGGACACAGACAAAAAAGAAACACACACGTCGCACACACACGCATACACACACACACACACACACACACACACACACACACACACACACACACACACGCGCGCGCGCACACATACGCTCACACACACACACACAAAGGCAAGCAAGACAAGCACACACACACACACACACACACACACACACACACACACACACACACAAACACACAAACACACACACGCACATAGACAGAGAGAGAGAGAGAGAGAGAGAGAGAGAGAGAGAGAGAGAGAGAGAGAGAGAGAGAGAGAGAAGCGCTCACGTGCATATATATATATACACTTCAATTTTCCAAGAAAATCAACAAGGGCATTGAGTATTTTCTCCAATATTTCGGCCCTTGGCCTCCTCAGGGTAAAATGACAATAAAATCGTATGATCTCATCTACATTAGAAATTCATCTCACTTCCTTTAAAATATGGCATACAATCATGTGGGGCATGAATGTACACACAAACATAGTCACCCCTATTCACACCCTCTCACACACACACACACACACAACACACACACACACACACGCACACACGCACACACACACACACACCACACACACACACGCACACACGCACACACACACATACATGAAACACACAGCAAATATAGACACACACACACACACACACACACCACACACACACACACCACACACACACACACACGCACGCACACCCACACACCCACACAAAAACACACTCGCACACACACACACACTACCACACACACACACACACACACACACACACACGCACACCCGTACGTACACACTCACACACGCGCACGTTCATACCATTACACACACATTCTCACACACAGGCCCTTGAACAATGACATCAATGCACGAATACATGCCCGGGTAATAAAAAAAACAAAAACATTATACATCTGCAAGCGAATACAAAATCAAAGCCAACAAACAAATAAACAATAACATATAATTCCATTTGTATAGAGCAAACAGTCCATGGGGCACACTGTGGGTCATGGCGATCCTGAGTAAATAAACAAGTAAACAAAAACAAACAAACAAGATTTCAGAAAGGCAAGAAGGCTAACTGGTCTTCAAGGGAGTGGGACTTGGGAAATCAACCTGTCTCTCCAATGTTTTATACCAAGGCAGGCCGGACAATACCCTGCTCTTCACGATTTTCAACTGCCGTGCGCAGCCAGAAGGCACACGGGTCCAACTCGTTTTTCGTCCCATTCTGAAGGACTAGATGTTCAGTTCGGTTTTCCGGTCAAACTGAGGAGAAAAGTCGAGGCCTCTGTGGGGAACCCTGGAATCTCGCATTTAGTTATCGGCAGGCGAACGTCTGAATTATTCTGCCATTCTTTTCCCTCAAACAAATGAATAAATGAACAAATAAATAAAGAAATAAATGAAAAATCAATAAATAGATAAATGAATAAATAAATGAATAAATAAAAGATAACTACAACAACATCAACAACAGCGACAACAAGGCTGTGGCCTGCTGGAGGATCAAATGTATGACCTCTTCAATATCAGCTTGAACGCTTTAAAACTGATGTAATGGACAAGAAGTTCATAATGATCGGATGGCTGATGATATGTTATAATCTCCCTTTCATTGTTTTCATTTTAAGCATTCCAAGCTTTTCTCAAATGCGTGTACACACAACGTTTAGTGCACACTGTGCAGGTGGTATGTTGCTGCCTCCTGTGTACTCTGTCTTCAAGGGAATGCATGCTAGGAATGTTCATGCTTTAAAAGCCATCGAACACGTGTTGTTCAGGTATCTCCCTTTAAACAGGTGTTGATTAATTCAGGTCCGAAACATTTGCTTACTGGAAGGGTTTGTCCTCTGAAAACCTTGTGTTGTCCAGAGGCATCGTCTTCTGAGAACCTTGTGTTGTCCAGAGGCTCGTCCTCTGAGAACCTTGTGCTGTCCAGAGGCGTCGTTCTCTGAGAACCTTGTGTTGTCCAAAGGCGTCGTTCTCTGAGAACCTTGTGCTGTCCAGAGGCGTCGTTCTCTGAGAACCTTGTGTTGTCCAGAGGTGTCGTTCTCTGAGAACCTTGTGCTGTCCAGAGGCGTCGTTCTCTGAGAACCTTGTGCTGTCCAGAGGCTCATCCTCTGAGAATCTTGTGCTGTCCAGAGGCGTCGTTCTCTGAGAACCTTGTGTTGTCCAGAGGTGTCGTCCTCTGAGGACCTTGTGCTGTCCAGAGGCGTCGTTCTCTGAGAACCTTGTGCTGTCCAGAGGCTCATCCTCTGAGAACCTTGTGCTGTCCAGAGGCGTCGTTCTCTGAGAACCTTGTGTTGTCCAGAGGCGTCGTTCTCTGAGGACCTTGTGCTGTCCAGAGGCTCATCCTCTGAGGACCTTGTGCTGTCGAGAGGCTTGTCCTCTGAGGAACTTGTGCTGTCTAGAGGCGACGTCCTCTGAGGACCTTGTGCTGTCCAGAGGCGTCGTCCTCTGAGGGCCTTGCGCTGTCCAGAGGTGTCGTCCTCTGAGAACCTTTTGCTGTTCAGAGGTTCTTGCTACTGTGGCGGTGTGTGTGGCAGTCATCCGAAGTCCATTTCAAATTCAGGTTATAAACACTCCTGAAAGGAGGAGATAGGGTGGGGTCAGGAGGCCATATTGAATATTGGTGGGTGAACTCAAGAATGGGTGGGCGAAATATGGCTCAGTGGGCGGGCGGACGACCTTTAACGCTATGGTAGGCAGGTAGATGCCGAGAGGGATTGTTGGTGAAGTCGAAACCTTATTAAAAGCAACAAGTGGAAATGTGCGATGAAGTCGAACACCTTCGACTGGGAATGACGTGTAAAACCTTTCTCCTTTCATAAAAGTTAATGTGTGGTTTTGTGTGTGTGTATGTGTGTGTGTGTGTGTGTGTGTGTGTGTGTGTGTGTGTGTGTGTGTTGTGTGTGTGTGTGTGTCTTTCTGTGTGTGTGTGTGTCTTCTCTGTGTGTGTGTGTGTGTGTTTTGTGTGTGTTTCTGTGTGTGTGTGTGTGTGTGTGTGTGTGTGTGTGTGTGTGTGTGTGTGTTTTGCTGTGTGTTTCATGTATGTGTCTCTTTGTGTGTGTGTGTGTGTGTGTGTGTGTGTCTGTTTGTGTCTGTTTGTGTGTGTGTCTGTGTATTTTTGTATGCGTGAGTGCATTTTCGTGCATGTATTAAATTCATATCTATAAACTCCTACATTGATGTATATGAGACACACATTTACTTATATACTCTTTATACTAATACTGGTAGTAGTATCTTATGTATGCGTGTATATGTATGTATATGTGTGTGTGTGTGTTTTGTGTGTGTGTGTGTGTCTGTGTGTGTGTGTGTGTAGTGTGTGTGTGTGTGAAACATAGTATTTACCAGGCGATTTAATATATTTGTTATTCCTTGCATATTTCTTATTGACTAGCATCACTCCCATTATCTTTCTAATTTCATGCTATGATTTGTTGTTCTCGTTGGATGAGATACGTTTACACTGTATTGATGTATTGGTATGTATATTCGACCATGCTTATACTGCATTGATGTGCTGGCATAGCATCTACCCCGTCCCCATCTTTTTCCTCTAAATATAACAGAATGAAATCACAGCTGAAAGAAGAGATGGGCTTATAAAAGAAAGAAGTGGGGGTAATTAACGGGAAATTATTAAAACAATTAACTGGACAGCCGAGATGTGGTTTCTAAGAAGAATGTTGAAGAATATAATATGCTCTCTATAATTTTCCATTGCTTTTATTCTTTTTCCCCATTTATGGCCATGTGTGCGTGTGTGTGTGCGTGTGTGTGCGCGCGTGCGTAAGTGTATGTTCAGCGCTTAGATTTGATTTTTATCGAGATTTTGCGCTATATAAATATTGTAATTATTATTATTATTATAATTTTGAGAGTTCTATGGACAGCAAAGAAAACAAACGAGACAGTCTTGATGGAGGCAGACACAAATAGATCACTCATAAGGAAGATTAGGAAAAGACAGCCAACATTTATAGGCCAATTTATGAGGAAAGGGGATTTGGAGCACCTGGTCATAACGGGAAAGCTGGAGGGAAAGAGAGCACCAGGTAGACCCAGGGAGAGAATGCTGGACGGACTTGCAGAGTAGCTGGGAATGAGGACGGTGGGGGAGATGCTAGGGGCAACGAGAAATAGAGATGGATGGAAGTCCATGGTCGCCAACGCCATGCGGCAGGGCACTTGATGATGATGATGAATTAACTGGACGCAACCGACATGTGAAGATTTCACAGTGCATACCTGGACACCACCAGAACAATGTAAACGTGAAGATGGGTCAATGAACAGTCCAGTTTATAATGCTGAGGATTGAGACTGTACTTATGAATCGTAGGCAATGACTTAAGCTGAATGTCTATTGTGGACATGGGTTAAGATCAAGACTTGTGTGTTAATGTCAATACAGTGACAGTGCCAAGAGACACACTGACCACACAAACATACACTTGAACATAAACTTGCGCTGTGATAACTGAGGAGACAGGGAGGCGTTATCAGACAGGACACTCATTGATCACTTTAATCATCAGGATGATGATTGATGAGACCGATACACTGTATCGATCTTACCTGCCGTAATGTTGGGTTGGCAGGGATGAGTGCACACAGGTGTGCATGGCCTTAGTCAGATACTCTGCCCCGTTCATTGATAAAAAAAAAAATGTCTGTGTGTGTGTGTGTGTGTGTACGTGTCATCTGTGCCATGATGCTGCATCTGTCTTGGTCTCAGTTTGATGACATTCCTTGGGTTTACACGTACAAACTTTGTTTCTTGTACTTACATGGATACACACGCGTGCACATACAGGCATAGGCACACGCACAAACGCGTACACATACACGCAAGCACGGATGCATGCACCCGCCCACATAATCACAAGCGTACATACAGATACGCGTACATACAGATATACATGTATATATATATATAGAGAGAGAGACAAACAGACAGACAGACAGACAGACAGATAGAC
>JAPXFY010000020.1:53667094-53669594 GCA_030674185.1 Monoplex corrugatus
GAGGGATGATAAACTCAGACAGGATGGATGATAACCCTAGACAGGAGAGATAATAAACTTGCACAGGAGGGATGATAAATTCAGATAGGAGGAATGATAAACTCAGACAGAGGGATAATAAACTCAGATAGGGTTAGGGTTAGGGTTATGGTTAGGGTTAGGGTTAGGGTTAGGGTTAGAGTTAGGGTTAGAGTTAGGGTTAGGGTTAGAGTTAGGGTTAGAGTTAGGGTTAGGGAGGGATGATAAACTCAGACAGGAGGGATGATAACCTTAGACAGGGTTAGGGTTAGGGTTAGGGTTAGGGTTAGAGTTAGGGTTAGGGTTAGAGTTAGGGTTAGAGTTAGGGTTAGGGTTAGAGTTAATGTTAGAGTTAGGGTTAGGGTTAGGGTTAGGGTTAGGGAGGGATGATAAACTCAGACAGGAGGGATGATAACCTTAGACAGGAGAGATAATAAACTTGCACAGGAGGGATGATGAATTCAGATAGGAGGGATGATAAACTCAGACAGGAGGGATAATAAACTCAGACGGGAGGGATGACGAACTCAGACAGGAGGGATGATAAACTCAGACAGGAGGGATGGTAAACTCAGACGGGAGGGATAATAAACTCAGACAGGAGGGATGATAGACTCAGACAGGAGGGATAATAAACTCAGACAGGAGGGATGATAAACTCAGACAGGAGGGATAATAAACTCAGACAGGAGGGATGATAAACTCAGACAGGAGGGATGATAAACTCAGACAGGAGGGATGATAGACTCAGACAGGAGGGATGATAGACTCAGACAGGAGGGATGATAAACTCAGATAGGAGGGATGATAAACTAAGACAAGAGGGATGATAGACTCAGACAGGAGGGATGATAGACTCAGACAGGAGGGATGATAGACTCAGACAGGAGGGATGATAGACTCAGACAGGAGGGATGATAGACTCAGACAGTAGGGATGGTAAACTCAGACAGGAGGGATGATAGACTCAGCCAGGAGGGATGATAGACTCAGACAGGAGGGATGATAAACTCAGACAGGAGGGATGATAAACTCAGACGGGAAGGATGACGAACTCAGACAGGAGGGATAATAAACTCAGACAGGAGGGATAATAAACTCAGACAGGAGGGATAATAAACTCAGACAGGAGGGATAATAAACTCAGACAGGAGGGATGATAAACTTCAGACAGGAGGGATAATAAACTTCAGACAGGAGTGATGATAAACTCAGACAGGAGGGATAATAAACTCAGACAGGAGGGATAATAAACTCAGATGGGAGGGATAATAAACTTCAGACTGGAGGGATGATAAACTCAGACAGGAGGGATAATAAACTTCAGACAGGAGGGATGATAAACTCAGACAGGAGGGATGATAAACTTCAGACAGGAGGGATAATAAACTCAGACAGGAGGGATAATAACCTCAGACAGGAGGGATAATAAACTCAGACAGGAGGGATAATAAACTCAGACAGGAGGGATAATAAACTCAGACAGGAGGGATGATAAACTCAGACACGAGAGATAAACTCAGACAGGAGGGATGATAAACTCAGACAGGAGGGATGATAAACTCAGACAGGAGGGATGATAAACTCAGACACGAGAGATAAACTGAGACAGGAGGATGATAAACTGAGACAGGAGGGATGATAAACTCAGACAGGAGGGATGATAAACTTCAGACAGGAGGGATGATAAACTCGGACAGGAGGGATGATAAACTTCAGACTGGAGGGATGATAAACTCGGTCAGGAGGGATGATAAACCCACACAGGAGGGATGATAAACTCAGGCAGAAGGGAAAATAAACTCAGACAGGAGGGATAATAAACTCATACAATAGGGATGATAAACTCAAACAGGAGGGATGATGCACTCATACAGGAGGGACGATAAACTCAGACAGGAGGGATGATAAACTCAGACAGGAGGGATGATAAACTCAGACAGGAGGGATGATAAACTCAGACAGGAGGGATGATAAACTCAAACAGGAGGGATGATAAACTCAAACAGGAGGGATGATAAACTCATACAGGAAGGATACACTCATACAGGAGGGATGATAAACTCAGACAGGAGGGATGATAAACTCATACAGGAAGGATGCACTCATACAGGAGGGATGATAAACTCAGACAGGAGGGATGATAAACTCAGACGGGAGGGATGATACACTCATACAGGAGGGATGATAAACTCAGACTGGAGGGATGATAAACTCGGACAGGAGGGATGATAAACTCACACAGGAGGGATGATAAACTCAGGCAGAAGGGAAAATAAACTCAGACAGGAGGGATAATAAACTCAGACAGGAGGGATGATAAACTCAGACAGGAGGGATGATAAACTTCAGACAGGAGGGATGATAAACTCGGACATGAGGGATGATAAACCCATACAGGAGGGATGATAAACTCAGGCAGAAGGGAAAATAAACTCAGACAGGAGGGATAATAAACTCATACATGAGGGACGATAAACTC
>JAPXFY010000020.1:53674594-53682094 GCA_030674185.1 Monoplex corrugatus
TGCAGTATAATGCCTATCAATTAACATCAGGAAGAGAATTCTTGAATGTTATATAGAACCAATACTGTTGTATGGATGTGAGGCGTGGACAGTCAACAAGCAAAGCCAGAACAAGATTGAGGCAGCCGAGATGTGGTTTCTAAGAAGAATGTTGAGAGTTCCATGGACAGCAAAGAAAACAAACGAGACAGTCTTGATGGAGGCAGACACAAATAGATCATTCATAAGGAAGATTAGGAAAAGACAGGCACTATTTATAGGCCATTTTATGAGGAAGGGGGATTTGGAGCACTTGGTCACAACGGGAAAGCTAGAGGGAAAGAGAGCACCAGGTAGACCCAGGGAGAAAATGCTCGACGGACTTGCAGAGTGGCTGGGGACGAGGAGGGTGGGGGAGATGCTAGGGGCAACGAGAGATAGAGACAGATGGAAGTCCATGATCGCCAACACCATGTGGCAGGGCACCTGATGATGATGATGAAACATAGTCGGATACACATTAATGCAGTATAAACATAATCAGTCAAATACATGTACATAAATCAATCCAGTACAACACAACCAGTCGGATACATATATTAAATCCATATAAACCTAGCCAGTCAGATACATACATTAATACAATTTATACATACTCAGTCTGATGCATATATTAATACAGTATAAACATAGTCGGAGACATACAGTAATATAGTACAAACATAGTCGGAGACATACAGTAATACAGTATAAACATACTGGGAGACATACAGTAATACAGTACAAACATAGTCGGAGACATACAGTAATACAGTACAAACATAGTCGGAGACATACAGTAATACAGTATAAACATATCGGAGACATACATAATACAGTACAAACAAGTCGGAGACATACAGTAATACAGTATAAACATAGTCGAGACATACAGTAATACAGTACAAACATAGTCGGAGACATACAGTAATACAGTACAAACATAGTCGGAGACATACAGTAATACAGTACAAACATAGTCTGGAGACATACAGTAATACAGTACAAACATAGTCGGAGACATACAATAATACAGTATAAACACAGTCTGAGACATACAGTAATACAGTATAAACATATCTGGAGACATACAGTAATACAGTATAAACATAGTCGGAGACATACAGTAATACAGTATAAACAAGTCAGGAGACATACAGTAATACAGTACAAACATATCGGAGACATACAGTAATACAGTACAAACATATCGGAGACATACAGTAATACAGTATAAACAAGTCTGAGACATACAGTAATACAGTACAAACATAGTCGGAGACATACAGTAATACAGTATAAACATACTGGGAGACATACAATAATACAGTACAAACATATTGAGACATACAGTAATACAGTATAAACATACTGGAGACATACAGTAATACAGTATAAACATACTGGGAGACATACAGTAATACTGTATAAACATACTGGGAGACACACAGTAACACAGTATAAACATACTGGGAGACATACAGTAATACAGTATAAACATACTGGGAGACATACAGTAATACAGTATAAACATACTCGGAGACATACAGTAATACAATACAAACATAGTCGAAGACATACAGTAATACAGTATAAACATACTGGAATACATACAGTAATACAATATAAACAGAGTCGAATAAACACAGTAATGCCGTATGGACGTAGTCAATCAGATACATACATTAATGCATTATACACATTACATTCTGTTATGCATTAAAACTGTCTGCTGCTAATCTCTCTCTCTCTCTCTCTCTCTCTCTCTCTCTCTCTCTCTCTCTCTCTCTCTCGCTCGCTCTCTCTCTCTCTCTCTCGCTCTCTCTCTCTCTCTCTCTCTTCTGTGTCTGTCTGTCTCTGTTTTACTCTTTCTGTCTGTCTGTCTCTGTCTCTCTCTCTATCTCTCTTTCTGTCTTTCTGTGGTGTGTTGTGTGTGTGTGTGTGTGTGTGTGTGTGTGTGTGTGTGTGTGTGTGTCTGTGTCTGTGTGTGTGTCTGTGTGTGTGTCTATCACTCTCTCTCTCTCTGTCTCTGTGTGTGTGTCTATCTCTCTCTCTCTGTCTTTCTGTCTGTCTGTCTGTCTCTCTTTCTCTCTCAGGTGTTTCCCAACTCCATTTTTTGTGATTGTTATAACAAGCCAAAACAGCATTCAAGAAGATGACAGGCGTTCTTACCAACAGATGCCTATCAGTTAACATCAGAAAGAGAGTCCTTGAGTGTTGTATAGAGCCAATACTGTTCTGCGGATGCGAGGCGTGGAAAGTCAGCAGGCAAAGCCAGAGCAAGATTGAGGCAGCCGAGATGTGGTTTCTGGAAAAATGTTGAGAGTTCCATGGACAGCAAAGAGGACAGACGGGACAGTCTTGATGGAGGCAGACACAGGTGGATCACTCGTAAGGAAGATTGGGAAAAGACAGGCAACATTTATAGGCTATTATATAAGGAAAGGGGATTTGGAGCACCTGGTCACGGCGGGAGAGCTGGAGGGAAAGAGAGCACCAGGTAGACCCAGGGAGAGAATGCTGGACGGACTTGCAGAGTGGCTGGGGATGAGGAGGGTGGGGGAGATGCTTGGGGCAACGAGAGATAGAGATGGATGGAAGTCCATGGTCGCCAACGCCATGCGGCAGGGCACCTGATGATGATGATGATGATGATGACCCCTCTTTCAACAAATCATGTGTGACTTAGACGTCAACGATGACATGGTGACCACAAGCAGCTGAAGACTGGTTTTACGGTGCACAATCACAATCATATTTTCTCTTGGACGAAACGTCAAGTCGCCTGACTGATACACAAAGCCAAGACTGACTTCTATCGGTGTATAATATCGTACAGTAATACTTCTCAGCACTTTAGGTCTCTGTGTCACAATCTTTGAAATCGTCAAAAATCGTCCTCCCCCACCGTTCCCCTCTCTTTACGCTCCCCTTCTCAATCATAGCCCCACCAGTCTGTAGTTCACTTCCGATGAAAGAAAAGAGGAAATAGACAGGTATGTAGGTAAGTGAGTGAGTGAGTAGTGATTGAGTAAGCAAGCAAAAATACAAACAAACAAGTAAGTAAGTAAGCAAGCAAGCAAGCAAGCAAGCAAGCAAGCAAGTAAGTACGCAAGCAAGCAAGCAAGCAAGTATGTAAGCAAGCAAGCAAGCTAGCAAGCAAGCAAGCAAGCAAGTAAGCAGGTAAGCAGGTAAGCAGGTAAGCAAGCAAGCAAGCAAGTAAGCAAGTAATCATGCAAGCAAACAAGCAAACAAGCATGTATGCAAGCAAGTAAGCAAGTAAGCAAGTAAGCAAGCAAGCAAGTAAGCAAGCAAGCAAGCAAGTAAGTAAGTAAGTAAGTAAAAAAGTAAGTAAGTAGGTAAGTAGGTAAGCAAGCAAGCAAGTTAGTAAGTAAGTAAGTACATAAATAGGTAAATAAATAAATACAAAGTGACGGAGTATGTGGATACATAACAAGTAAGAACAGAAAATAACAAATAACATTAAATACATATTTGTACCCACATTATAAGATACACAGATACACATGTCATTTACATGTAACCAAGATTATTCCAATGATAGGCTGATACAATACCAGTATAAAATATAGTCTGGGTAAACTATAGGCCAGGTAGGACCTCAGGACCCGGCCAGTTCATGGGTTTATCTGCTGGCTCAAGGCTTTTGTCATGATCACCATACACATGGCACCTCTGACGTAAGTACTTACAGAATTCGTTCCGAGCGCGGAGACGTCGTCTAGATAAACTGAAACTGAAACCGAAACTGAAACTGAAATTGAAACTTACGCTCCCCTTCTCAACTGCATGCTACGTTTTGTGACTTCTTTCATCATAAAGTTTGTGATATTCGCTCAGACCTTTGAAGTTTCTGATATTCGATCAGACTTTGACATCCAGTCCCTTGGTACATGCTGTCTGTCGATAGCTGATATTGACATATGCATGTGATGTGTACACTATGTGTGAATCTGTATGAAGTCAACACACAATCTGCAGCCTGTAATTATACACACACACACACACACACACACACACACACACACACACACACACACACACACACACACACACACACACACACACACACACACACAAACACACACATACACACACACACACACAGACCACCACCACCACCACCACCATCCTACTCCATTCCTCCACAACATTCATTTTTTTTCCATCAAGACCACTCTCCATCATCCCCCTTCATTCCAGCACAACTCAACAAACTCTCCTGTGTTGCAACATGCTTTGCCACCCCAACAATAACTGTGCGATTTTTCAGAAACAAAAATCATTCTGGGAGCTTTGCGTAGGAAATTGTGCTGCTACAATTTCCCATTGGACAATTTTCGAGGCCAAGTGAGAAAGACAGAAAAAGGAAAAAATCAAGAAACAAGCAAAGAAGCAATCAGTCATTCTTACAAACAGACAAACAAAAATAACAAACAAAGAAACGAAAAAACAAACACACAAACAAGCAAGCAAACAAACAAAAAACACACACAAAGAAACAGGAAATTGCAGGACACGAATGAATAGAAACCAGACAAACAAACAAACAAAGAGATAAACAAACGAACAAGCAAACACATAAACCAAATGGTAAGAACACACCAACTGCCATGGAAACAGACAAAACAAAGAAACCAACAAAGAAACAAAGTAAATCAAATGGAAATATCACTCTAAATGCCCTGGACTCAAAAACCTAATATCTCGACTTCAGTCCCAGCCGACAACATTAAAAATTGCCTGCTGGCTTGCTCATCATTTCTGACGATGTCAGCTAATTAATCTAATGTTTCATAGCTCTTTCACCCCTCTCCCTCCCCATTCAGGACCTTGCCAGCGCATAGGGTTTTGTGCAGGCTAAGGGAGTCTGCCAAATAATTACTGGCAGATTTGGGTGGAGCGTGTATGGAATTGTTCGAGTGCCATGAATCCCGTTTGGACAAACTCCTAACTCCTAACTCTAAACTCTAGCATGAAGATGGAATAGATACTGTTTGTCTCCAGCCAGTTTGTATAGTCTAGTCTGACCATCTTGGGCTGAACAGGCGAAACTTGTTTCCATGATATTGCTCAAATTATTTTTTTACGGATCATCGCACTTTGGGAGGTTACCTTTTTTCGTCTCATTTTTCTACGCCACCTTAATCGCCACAGAAGCTGGCACACGTTTTTTTTTAAATTTATTTATTTTCTTTTATATACAATGCGATGACGATGATGTCGATGAGGATGATAATCATGACGCTATGGAGTTCCATCTAGGATTGAGACTGCGTGACAGGGCTGTACGCTACGCTTACTATCATAATAATATATCCTGGCGTCAACCAGGCCAGAGAGGTGCAGACACCTGCGGTGCTGATCAGAAATTTGAGCAATATTCTCAATGACACATCCATGAAGTAGACGAGACTCAGCTGTGTGGTCCCAATCTTCCCAATGAGCCCATAGCACGCCCAGCTCTGGGTAGGTCTCAGTTAGAGCCGAAAAATCCCACAGAATGATTTATTTTTGAAGGGACTAATGGGGATTCGAATGATTATGTTTTTATAAAGCCTATAATTGTTTTTTTTTTTTTATAGATTTAGCCAATAATTGTCTGGTCATCCTTTTCCTCAACCATTCCACTCTCAGTCCAATAGGTTTATGGGTATAGGGGGCAACTTTTACTGTTTCCTTTATCATACTTTACGAGATACAGTTCACTACAGTTTATTCCTTTTTTTTTAACTTGTTTTTATTCATTTTCAAATATATAGCTCTAAAACATCTTGAAATGTACACAATGCATAATCAACAGATCTAACAAAATGTGGAAAGAACAAGCATTCATTGCAATACGTAGACATATATAAATATTATATTCATACACATAACACACATATACACATGCATGTATACAAACATACATATATATGTACACACGTATACATACATCTACATATACATCCATATACAGGGGGGGGGGGTGCACAAGTAGGTATACAGTAAGTATCACATCATTATTATAATGCTTAATTCCGCTCTCGATTAGAGGAGTGTGTGAATACCGACGGCAAGCAGTTTGAGTATCTGAGGGATTAAGGCTGTGCTTGTTATTACATGTATATGCAATATTCATTTGATAATAAATGCAATGAGTATTGTACGTGTTTTCTTTTTTCATAACTGTATACCTACTTTTGCACACCCCCCCCCCCCCTGTATATATACACGTACATACACATACACACACACACACATATATATACACACATTACAGTTATAGTCCTGTTTGTTCAGTGACAGGCTGACGCAAGGACAGACATTGAAAGCATACGCTCAGTACGACCCCAAGACTTTGCCAGTGTCTATGACTTATGTGCTAGCTTAACCGTTTGTCTCCCGCATCCTATCCACCAACTGCAAAAAAAAGTTAACCCTTTGACTTCCTCACCTATCCACCAGCTTCCTGCAGGAAGCTGGTGGATAGGCTGGGGAGTCAAAGGGTTAACTTTTTTGCTTCGCTAGCGTGGTTGACAGTGAAGAATGCTGGTGGACTGGATCTGGGAGTCAAAGGGTTAAGGTTTATGCCATTATCATGTTGGATCTTCTCCATCACATGGTATCTGTGGCGTCAGTACACATGAAACTTATATTCCGAGAACGGGAATGATATCTGTTGAAATGGAAGCTACAACTTATATTTGTTTACAATATATTTTACAGCTTTTGTGACACATTCTTCTGCAGAAAAAACATAACAAGAACATAGGTTTCGTTTTGAGGGTAGTGGCGTAAGCACTTTTATACTTTTACACACACACACACACACACACACACACACACACACACACACACACACACACACACACACACACACGCACACGCACGCACACGCACACACATACGCACACAAACATACCACACAACACACACACACACACACACACGCACACGCACGCACACGCACACACATACGCACACAAACACATACACACACACACACGCACACGCACAGGCACATGCGCGCGCACATGCGCGCACACATACACTCACGCACACATACAGTCACACACACGCGCTCGTACCCACACACACAGATTCACACACACAAAGTCACACACACACACACACACACACACACAACACACACACACACACACACACACACACACACACACACACACACACACACCACACACGCACGCACAACGCTGCACACACACACACACACAGTGAGCGAGCGAGCGAAAGAAGAGAGAGACAGACAGACAGACATACAGACAGACGACGACAGAGACAGTCACAGACAGACAACAAGACAGACAAGAAAACAGAAGATGAACAGACAGAATGGACGGACAGGACAGACAGACGGACAGACAGACGGACAACATACAGACAGAAGACAGACGGAACGGCAACGACAGAACAGACATGACAAGACTGACGGACGTACAGGCGGACAGACAGGAG
>JAPXFY010000020.1:53684594-53704594 GCA_030674185.1 Monoplex corrugatus
TATTATGAAAGGGGAATTAGAACACCTGGTCACAATGGGAAAGCTTGAGGGAAATAGGACACCAGGTAGATTCAGGGAGAAAATATTGGACGGACATGCAGAGTGGCTGAAGACAGAGAGGAACGGAGATGTACTAGCAACGACAGAGGATAGATTCGTGTGGAGGGCCATGATCGCCAACACCATGCGGCAGGGCACATGATGATGAGTGGTTCATTGTCTCATGATTATGAAGTTATCGCTTATCGGTGACTTTCAGTTGTGTGATGTGATACATGAATAGAAAGAGAAGACAGCATAACACATTCCGTATCGCGTCATGAGATCCTCGTGATTCAGCTTTCTCTCTCCGTGGACCGCATCACGAGGATTTCGTGCCCTGAACCGTAGTTTCAGTTTCGAGTATATAAATAGAAAGTGACCGCATTGCTGACGTGAATCCTTTTCCGGCAAAGGGAGTATACTCTTGTCATTTTCTTTCTGCGTTTACACGACGTTTGAAGCGGCAAAAATGGCAGGATATACCTTGTTTTCTGACAATACCCCATCCGGCCTTTCTCTCTCCTAGCATTACTTGGTCAATAGTTAGTATAGTACAGTGACCTATTTTCTTGGTAGGAAAAGGGTTAACAGCAAAAATCCTCAGGACGTTAAGATGGGCTCGATCATATTCTGATGTAGTGATTGTGCGTCGTCCCCATCTCTCTTGGCTTTCGGACAGTTCTCTGGCAGAACTTTCAAACCCTTCCTTTATGATAGTCTCTGAGTTTTCAATACATTTTATCGATAAAAAAAAACTGTCTTATCAAGTCATGCCTTCCGGTCTATCTCCTGACCCCAAACCCCTTCCATTGTTTGGTTGTTCGTCTTAATTCTGTGTGTGTGTCCTCGTAATTTTATTCATCAAACCTGAATCACAAACTTCGGTTGACGTATTTGTTTTCTTATACTTTGTGTTTTAGCTTTGTATTATGTTTGTTGCAATAGGAGAAATCCACTTCTCGAGAATCGCAAACAAGGAAACAAACAAATAAACAAATGAGCAAAAGAGCAAACGACAACAACAACAACAATAACAACAAACAAACAAAAAACGCGCACACAAACCAACAAGAAAAATACTCAGATGAGCAAGCAAACATATAGATTAAAATGAAAATAGCAAAACATAAATAAGCAAAGAACAGACAGACAAACAAACAAAACATAAATAAGCAAAGAACAGACAAACAAACAAAACATAAATAAGCAAAGAACAGACAAACAAACAAACAAAACATAAATAAGCAAAGAACAGACAGACAAACAAACAAAACATAAATAAGCAAAGAACTGACAGACAAACAAAACATAAATAAGCAAAGAACAGACAGACAAACAAAAATAAATAAGCAAAGAACAGACAGACAAACAAACAAAACATAAATAAGCAAACAACAGACAGACAAACAAACAAAACATAAATAAGCAAAGAACAGACAGACAAACAAACAAAACAGAAATAAGCAAAGAACAGACAAACAAACAAAACATAAATAAGCAAAGAACAGACAGACAAACAAACAAAACAGAAATAAGCAAAGAACAGACAGACAAACAAACAAAACATAAATAAGCAAAGAACTGACAGACAAACAAATAAAACATAAATAAGCAAACAACAGACAGACAAACAAACAAAACAGAAATAAGCAAAGAACAGACAAACAAACAAAACATAAATAAGCAAAGAACATACAGACAAACAAACAAAACAGAAATAAGCAAAGAACATACAGACAAACAAATAAAACAGAAATAAGCAAAGAACATACAGACAAACAAACAAAACAGAAATAAGCAAAGAACAGACAAACAAACAAACAAAACAGAAATAAGCAAAGAACTGACAAACAAACAAACAAAACAGAAATAAGCAAAGAACTGACAAACAAACAAACAAAACATAAATAAGCAAAGAACAGACAGACAAGCAAACAAAACATAAATAAGCAAAGAACTGACAGACAAACAAAACATAAATAAGCAAAGAACTGACAAACAAACAAAACAGAAATAAGCAAAGAACTGACAAACAAACAAACAAAACATAAATAAGCAAAGAACTGACAAACAAACAAAACAGAAATAAGCAAAGAACTGACAAACAAACAAACAAAACATAAATAAGCAAAGAACTGACAGACAAACAAACAAAACAGAAATAAGCAAAGAACTGACAGACAAACAAAACATAAATAAGCAAAGAACAGACAAACAAACAAAACATAAATAAGTAAAGAACTGACAAACAAACAAAACATAAATATGTAAAGAACTGACAAACAAACAAACACACAGGCAAACAAGCACACGGTCAAGTGAAGAGATCAAGGGACAAACAAAACAAAGAACACCAACATAGTCAAGCCATAGTTTTTGTCCAGTGTGTTTGTATATGAAACACTTGTATTTATCAAATGATGCTAATTCTGTATATCTTCTTTCTTATTTACTATTTGTGGCAATAGTAGCATTATGATCTGTTATTGATGCTTTCTCGTACGCCACTCTGTGTGTTTGTGTGTGTGTAGTGTGTGTGTGTGTGTGTGTGTGTGTGTGTGTGTGTGTGTGTGTGTGTGTGCGTGTGTACTCTGTGTGTGTGTGTGTGTGTGTGTGTCCGTCCGCGCGCGCGCGCGTGTGTATTCATGGTCTTTTGGGGAACTGGCATCAGCACTACCTATGGCTGATTTCATGTTATGATAGGTTGTTATTTTTGATGAACTATGCTTTTGCTGCATTGGTGTATGTGTGTGTGTGTGTGTGTGTGTGTGTGTGTGTGTGTGTGTGTGTGTGTGTGTGTGTTTATGTGCATGTGTGTGTGTGTGTGTGTGTGTGTGTGTGTGTGTGTGTATGTGTGTGTGTGTGTATCTCTCTCTAATGGTCTGTATGTCTGTATGTCTGTGTGTCTGTTTATACCATATCAATGTATTGACATGGCAACTCCCACACTGGCCCCCTGCCCCTATTTTGTCTGTGTGAAAGCAATGAGTATACTTTGACATGGACTGTTCGCACCATACAACTAGAATCATTATACTGAGATACCAGATTCAACACAAAGAGCAGAGGCCAGAATACAGAAAGCAAAAAACACAAAACTTATCAACTTGTCCCACTCCTGAAACTCCTCAAACATTTTTACTGAAACAAAAGCCAAGCTCGTCAATTCCATTTTAATTTCGAACCTGACATATAAGTGGTAGGCCTGGATAGGAAGAAGAAAAAAAATAGAGTAAAGACGAAGGATTAAATTATCAACTTGTCCCACTCCTGAAACTCCTCAAACATTTTTACTGAAATAAAAGCCAAGCTCGTCAGTTCCATTTTTATTTCGAACCTTACATACCAGTGCCAGACCCGGAAAGGAAGAGGGAAAAAAAGAAAGAAAAGTAGAGAAAAGACGAGGAATAAAATGGAAGGCTTAAAAAGCAAACCAGATATTTTAGGATCTACTGAAGTTTCCATCAAAGGTAGCATTTCAGCTGCAAACATAGTCCTTTGAACTTAACCAACGCTTTCAAAGCCTTCTGTTTCACCTTGACCACCGTCAAAGCTCCGGGAGCAGATTTTCATCATCATCACGTGCCCTGCCGCATGGCGCTGGCGATCATGGCCCTCCACACGAATCTATACCTTGTCGCTGCAAGTACATCTCCCACCCACTCTGCCCTCAGCCACTCTGCGAGTCCGTCCAATATTTTTTCCCTGGCTCTACCTGGTGCTCTTTTCACCTCCAGCTTTCCTGTTGTGACTGGATGCTCTCATTTCTCTTGCCTCATAAAGTGTCATGTAAATGCTGCTTGTCTTTTGCCAATTTTTCTTCATTAATGTTCCTTTTTAAGTTTGCTTCTTTCAAGACTGTCACGTTTGCTTTCTTTGCAGTCCATGGACCTCTTAACATTCTTCTTAGAAACCACATTTCAGCTGCCTCAATCTTATTCTGACTTTGCGTGTTGAATGTCTACGCTTCAAATCCGTACAACAATATCCGTTTTATATGAAACTGAAGCACTTACCTGTGATTTGAGTGATTAAGACGAGCGATCATCAAGACCAGAAATGACATGATCAGAAACACCAAGATCAGAGAAATGATGGAAACAACATCAGTCCGCCACGCCATCATATTCATCAACAGAGAATTATATGGTTTTGTCCTCTGACCAGAATACAACCCCAACTGCTGGCACGACAGCCATACAACAAAAAGATAGTGGAAATTTAAAACGAGAGGCAAACCAAGGAAGACCTGGATTGAGATGTGAAGGAGACCTCTACGTCACAAGGTATTCCTTCACTTCAGGCCTAGTGGACTGATATCCAAGAAAGTGCAAGAGGGTCGACACCCAAAAAATATACAGCGGACCGACACCCAAGAATGTACAAGCAGACCCACACTCAAATAGGTACAAGAAGACCAACACCCAAGAAGATACAAGCGGACCAACACCCAAGAAGATACAAGCAGACCAACACCCAAGAAGATACAAGCAGACCAACAACCAAGAAGGTGCAAACAGACCAACAACCAAGAAGATACAAGCGGACCAACACCCAAGAAGATACAAGCAGACCAACACCCAAAAAGGTACAAGCAGACCAACACCCAAGAAGATACAAGCAGACCAACAACCAAGAAGGTACAAGCAGACCAACAACCAGGAAGGTACAAGCAGACCAACACTATTGAGATACAAGCAGACCAACACCCAAGAAAGCACCAGCAAAGTGACACCCAAAGAGATACAAGCAGACCCACATCCAAGAAGATACAAGCAGATCAACACCCAAGAAAGTACAAGCAGACCAACAACCATGAAGATACAAGCAGACCAACAACCCAAGAAGGTACAAGGGGACAAACAATCAAGAAGGTACGAGAAGACCAACACCCAAGAAGATACAAACAGACCAACACCCAAGAAGGAACGAACCGACTTACACCCAAAAAGTACAAGGAGACCAACACCCAAGAAGGTACAAGCAGACCGACACCCAGTAAGGCACACGCAGATAGACTAAAAAACAGAAAGAGAGTGAAAGAAAGAATGAAAGAATGAAAGAAAGAAAGAAAGAATGAAAGAAAGAAAAGAAAGAATGAAAGAAAAGAAAAGAAAGAAAGAAAGAAAGAAATGAAAGAAAGAAAGAAAGAAAGAAAGAATGAAAGAAAAAAGAAGAAAGAAAAAAGAAGAAAGAAAGAAAGAAGAAAGAAAGAAAGAAAGAAAGAAAAGAAAGAATGAAGAAAGAAAGAAAGAAGAAAGAAAGAAAGAAGAAAGAAAGAAAGAAAGAAAAATGAAAGAAAGAAGAAAAAGAAAAGAAAGAAAGAAGAAAAAGAAAGAAAGAAAGAAGAGAAGAAAGAAAGAAAGAAAGAAAGAAGAAGAAAGAAAGAAAAAAGAAAGAAAGAAAGAAAGAAAAAGAAAGAAAAGAAAAGAAAGAGATGATAAAGAAAGAAAAGAGAAAGAAGAAAGAAAGAAAAGAAAGAAAGAAAGAAGAGAAGAAAGAAAGAAAGAAAGAAAAGAAGAAAGAAAGAAGAAAGAAAGAAAGAAATGAAAAAGAAAAAAGAAGAAAGAAAAAGAAAAGAAAGAAAGAAAAGAAAGAAAGAAAAGAAAGAAAGAATGAAAGAAAGAAAGAAAGAAAGAATGAAAGAAAGAAAGAAAGAAAGAAAGAAAGAAAAAAAAAGAAAAGAAAAAGAAAAGAAAAAGAAAAGAAAGAGTAAGCAAGGTAGAAAGGAGACCCACGTCTTTCTAGCCAACATACTGATCACTTTTCACAGCAGGCACCCGCCTTTGATAATGATCATCTCATCACTCAGGATTTTTCAATCTGCTTATTCCCTATTGTATGTTGTTCCCATTGTTATTCTTGATTGTTGTTGTATTTTATTTTTTGTTGTTGTTTTGTTGTTGTTGTTGTTGTGGTGGTGTTGTGGTGGTGGTGGTTTGGAAACAGATCCACATATCAAGAGGTGGGTGGGGTTGTTGATGTTCTCGTCGTATGTGTAAAAGGAGACAGGTGATTGATCTGATTGAGCTACACCTGTGGTCTTATTGAGTCAGACCTGTGAGCTGATTGAGTCAAACCTGTGATGTGAATGAGTGAAAACATACGATCTGGTGGAGTCAGACCTGTGATCTTGTTGAGTCAGATTTGTGATCTATGCGATTTCATTGAGTCAAACCTTTTAATCTGATTGAGTCAGACCTGTGATCTGATTGAGTCAGACATGTCATCTGACTGAGTCAGACCTGTCATCGTATTGAGTCAGACCTGTGATTTTACTGAGTCAGACCTGTGATCTTATTAAACCAGACATGTGATTAATTGAGCCAGACATGTGATCTGATTGAGTCAGACATGTGATCTGATTGAGTCAGACCTGTGATCTTACTGAGTCAAACCTGTGACCTGATGGAATGAGACCTGTGATCTGATTGAGTCAGACTTGTGATCTCACTGAGTCAGACCTGTGATCTTATTGAGTCAGATCTCTGTGATCTGTGTGATTCCACCGAGTCAGATAATATGTGATCTCATTGTGTCAAAACCTGTGATGTTATTTTGAATCATATCTACAATGTATGTGATCTCATTAAGTCAGACCTGTGGTTTCCCCATCGATTCAGACCTGTTAAGTCACAGCACTTTATGGATCCAGACTTGCGTACGTTCTTTTCTATCTACTGCTCTCTGTTGTCTAGAACTATCTGCTGTCTCTAGTTGTGTAGTGGTGTCTGCTGCTGTCCAATGATTGATGTCTACTGCTCTCTACTACTGTTTACTGCTGTATAATGCTGTTTTTCTGCTGTCTAAGGCTGTTTACTGCTGTCTAATACTGTGTAATACTGCAGCCAGTGTTGGGCTCAGCACATCCCTTTTTCCCCTCAATGATTATATCGAGCGCATGTAAAATTGCTTGATGCCCAGGCTCCCTGGCTTTTTGAGCTGTTTTGTTTTCGTTTTTCTTTCATCTGGAATGTGAGCCTTTAATATTTTGATGAACAGGATCCTTTATCGGGGTAGGGATATAAAAAGCAGAATAAAGACACGGAGACAAGAAAGAGAGAAAGAGGGAGAGAGAGAGAGAGAGAGAGAGAGAGAGAGAGAGAGAGGAGAAAGAGAGACAGACAGACAGACAGAGAAAGAGAGAGAGAGTGTGTGTGAGGGAGAGAGAGAGAGAGAGACAGAGACAGAAGAAGAGAGACAGAGAGAGAGAGAAGAGAAAAAGAGAGAACAGTGAGAGAGAGAGAGAGAGAAAAAGAGAGACCGAGAGAGAAGAGACAGAGAAAGAACAGAGTGAGAACAGAGAGAGAAAGAAAGAAAGAGAGAGAGAGAGAGAGAGAGAAAGAGAGAAAGAGAGACCTATAGAGAAGAGAAAGAGAAAGAACAGGGCGAGAGAACAGAGAGAGAAAGAAAGAAAGAGAGAGAGAGAGAGAGAGAGAGAGAGAGAGAGAGAAAGAGAGACCTATAGAGAAGAGAAAGAGAAAGAACAGGGAGAGAGAACAGAGAGAGAAAGAAAGAAAGAGAGAGAGAGAGAGAAAGAGAGAACTATAGAGAAGAGAAAGAGAAAGAACAGAGAGAGAGGAGAGAGAGAGAGAGAGAGAGAGAGAGAGAGAGAGAGAGAGAGGAGATGGTGACGTTCAAATAAGTTGTCTAGATCCATTGCAAAAACAACGCTGCAGCATGTCTGTATTGGCTTGACTGTTTGAAAAAAGAAGACTTGAGGTGACAAAAACAAGAAAGGCGAATGAAGAGAATAATGAAGAATGAAACAAAAAAACAAATGAAAAAAGAAATCAATGAATGGCAGGAAGAAGGAAAGAAAGAAGAAAACGCAGAGAAAAATGACGGATTAAACGTGAAGCATAAAAAATAAATAAGATATTTTTAGATCTGCTAAAGTTTCCATCCAAGGTAGCATTATAGTTGTAAAATATTTCTTGGAGCCCATTCAGCGCTATCAAAGTCTCCTGTTTCAACTACTAGAATAAAAAATGTAGACTAGGTAAAAAATATGGCTGGGTAAGACCTCAAGACCTGGTCAGCTCATGGGTTTATGTGCAGGCTTAAGGCTTGTGGCATGATCACCATGCACATAGCACCTATGACGTTAGTGCACATGGAATTCGTTCCGAGCACGGAGACGTCTGAGAAACTGAAACCGAAACCAGTTTCACCTTAACCACTGCAATTAAAATCTTTTGTTTCAACCATCGTCATTAAAGTCTTCTGTTTCAACCACCGTCACTGAAGTGTTTTGTTTCAACCACCGTCATTAAGGTCTTTTGTTTCAACCACCGTCACTGAAGTGTTTTGTTTCAACCACCGTCATTAAAGTGTTCTGTTTCAACCACCGTCACTAAAGTGTTTTGTTTCAACCACCGTCACTGAAGTGTTTTGTTTCAACCACCGTCATTAAAGTCTTCTGTTTCAACCACCGTCATTAAGGTCTTTTGTTTCAACCACCGTCATTAAGGTCTTCTGTTTCAACCACCGTCACTAAAGTCTTTTGTTTCAACCACCGTCATTAAAGTCTTTTGTTTCAACCACCGTCATTAAGGTCTTTTGTTTCAACCACCGTCATTAAAGTCTTTTGTTTCAACCACCGTCATTAAAGTCTTCTGTTTCAACCACCGTCATTAAGGTCTTTTGTTTCAACCACCGTCATTAAGGTCTTTTGTTTCAACCACCGTCATTAAAGTCTTTTGTTTCAACCACCGTCATTAAAGTCTTTTGTTTCAACCACCGTCATTAAAGTCTTTTGTTTCAACCACCGTCATTAAAGTCTTCTGTTTCAACCACCGTCATTAAAGTCTTTTTGTTTCAACCACCGTCATTAAAGTCTTTTGTTTCAACCGTCATTAAAGTCGTTTGTTTCAACCACCGTCATTAAAGTGTTTTGTTTCAACCACCGTCATTAAAGTCTTCTGTTTCAACCACCGTCATTAAGGTATTTTGTTTCAACCACCGTCATTAAAGTGTTTTGTTTCAACCACCGTCATTAAAGTCTTCTGTTTCAACCACCGTCATTAAGGTCTTTTGTTTCAACCACCGTCATTAAAGTGTTTTGTTTCAACCACCGTCATTAAAGTCTTCTGTTTCAACCACCGTCATTAAAGTCTTTTGTTTCAACCGTCATTAAAGTCGTTTGTTTCAACCACCGTCATTAAAGTCTTCTGTTTCAACCACCGTCATTAAAGTCTTCTGTTTCAACCACCGTCATTAAAGTCTTCTGTTTCAACCACCATCATTAAAGTCTTTTGTTTCAACCACCGTCATTAAAGTCTTCTGTTTCAACCACCGTCATTAAAGTCTTCTGTTTCAACCACCGTCATTAAGGTCTTTTGTTTCAACCACCGTCATTAAAGTGTTTTGTTTCAACCACCGTCATTAAAGTCTTCTGTTTCAACCACCGTCATTAAGGTCTTTTGTTTCAACCACCGTCATTAAAGTGTTTTGTTTCAACCACCGTCATTAAAGTCTTCTGTTTCAACCACCGTCATTAAAGTCTTTTGTTTCAACCACCGTCATTAAAGTCTTCTGTTTCAACCACCATCATTAAAGTCTTTTGTTTCAACCACCGTCATTAAAGTCTTCTGTTTCAACCACCGTCATTAAGGTCTTTTGTTTCAACCACCGTCATTAAAGTCTTTTGTTTCAACCACCGTCATTAAAGTCTTCTGTTTCAACAACCGTCATTAAAGTCTTTTGTTTCAACCACCGTCATTAAAGTCTTCTGTTTCAACCACCGTCATTAAGGTCTTTTGTTTCAACCACCGTCATTAAAGTCTTTTGTTTCAACCACCGTCATTAAAGTCTTCTGTTTCAACCACCGTCATGAAAGTCTTTTGTTTCAACCACCGTCATTAAGGTCTTTTGTTTCAACCACCGTCACTGAAGTGTTTTGTTTCAACCACCGTCATTAAAGTCTTCTGTTTCAACCACCGTCATTAAAGTCTTCTGTTTCATCCACCGTCATTAAAGTCTTCTGTTTCAACCACCGTCATTAAAGTCTTCTATTTCAACCAATGTCATCAAAGTCTTCTGTTTCAACCACCTCCATTAAAATCATCTGTTTCATACACCGTCATTAAAGTTTCCTGTTTCAACCTTAAACACCGCCATTAAAGTCTTCTGTTTCAACCTTAATCACCGTCATTAAAGTCTTCTGTTTCAACCTTAACCACCGTCATTAAAGTCTTCTGTTTCAACCTTAACTACCGTCATTAAAGTCTTTTGTTTCATCCACCGTCATTAAAGTTTTCTGATTCAACCTCAACCACAGTCATTAAAGTCTTCTGTTTCAAACACCATCATTAGAATCTTCTGTTTCAACCTTAACCACCGACATTAAAACGTTCTGTTTCATCTCAGCCACCGCCATTTAATCATTCTGTTTCAACCACAGTCATTAAAGTCTTCAGTTTCAACCTTAACCACCCACATTAAAATCTTCTGTTTTAACCACTATCATTATAGTCTTTTGTCTCAATCTTAACCACCGACGTTAAAGTCTCCTGCCACCCTTTCAACTCTTCACCTTCATTTCTCACTCTGGTCTCCCTCCCCCCCTCCCCGACCCTCCCATCCTTAAAAATGAACAGAAAGAGACGGAAGGGGGTGGAGCGTGCTTTGGACGGTGTTGTGGAAGCCATGTTTATCGTGACGGGTAACACGACCCTTGCTTGCACCATCTGATCCTGCTGATGCCCAGGGGTGACAGGAAATGTCCATGTGCATTTCATGTGCTCTAGTGGGAGGGTTGAGGGATCTGATGATGTTGATGTTGATTATTGTTACTGGTGTTATGGAGGCCCATATTGTCAATACGCGCAACGCAACATTTGCCTGCGTCATATAATCCTGCCAAATGCCTGGGGCTACATGGAAAGTCCATATCGCCGTGGTGTAGTGGTTAGCGCAACGGAGTACCGGTTGGAAGGTTGTGGGTTCGAATCCCCATCAATCACTTCAAAAATTTTTGTGGTGTTTTTTTTTTTATACTCTAACTGGCTCCTACTCAGAGTTGGGCGTACTATGGGCTTATTGGGAAGACTGGGACCACATAGTCTAGTCTCATCCACTTCACGGATGCGCGATTGAGAGTGTTGCTCAAATCTTCTGACCAACACTGCAGGTGTCTGTATCTGTTGGTCCTGGTTGACGCCAGGATATTTTATGATACTAAGTGTATAGTAAAGCCCTGTCACGCATCAGTTTCAATCCCAGATGGAACTCCATAGCCTCATGATTATCATCCTCTTTGTCATTATCATCATTGCATTGCAAAAACTGTGCCAGCTTCTACGGTTATTCAAACGGCATTGAAAATGGGACACACACACACACACACACACACACACACACACACACACACACACACACACACACACACACACACACACACACACACACAAACACACACACACACACACACACACACACACACATATATATATATATATATAATATATATATATATATACATACACACACATACATACACACACACTCACACACAAACACACACACAAATACACACATACAAACAGACTCGCACACACACACACACACACACATACACACACACACACACACACACACACACACAAACACACACACGCACACACACACAAATACATACACGCACACACACACACACACACAAGCAACAAACACACACACACACACACACACACACACCACACCACACCACACCACACCACACGTACAACCCCCCCCCCAACACACACAAAAGGTGAACACAAAAGAAACCCCCGTTAGTTCAATGATCCTTAAAAAGCAAATTAAACAGAAAGGTCCATGTCCGTGCACTGTGCGACGACGAAGAGAGATGATGGGTCTGTTGCTTGGTGATGTCAGTCATTGAACTGTTTGCTTGTATACTTATTGTAAATCATTCTTGTATAATGCTATCCTCCAAACTCACGTGGACTCATCTCACATAATCACTAGTGTTTTCTGCGGGCAATTAAACGACCTTAATGGCAGGTTTGTCCAAAATGCATCGATGAATTGTTGATCTTATCAGAGAAGATCACAACATTGATTTTTACCAATATAACCTCATAATTGATATTTACCAAACGTAATCACTGGTGTTGTTTTTTTCATTTTTACCAAATACAACCATATCATTGAATTTTACTGAATATAACCACATATTTTTTTGCCAAATATATAACGTCTGTTGTACGGACTCAAAGCCTAGACAGTTAACAGGTAAAGTCAGAACAAGACTGAGGCAGCTGAAATGTAGTTTCTAAGAAGAACGTTAAGTGTTTCACGGAAAACAAAGAAAAACAAAAAACAAAAAACAAAAAAAAACCTAAGACAATCTTGAAAGAAGCAAACACAAAAAAGGAGATCAATAAAGATTATAGAAAAGACAAGCAACATTTATAGGATATTTTATGAGACAAGAGAGATTTGAACGCCTAGTCACAACATAAACAGGAAAGCTTGAGAGGAAAATGGCACCAGGTAGATCCAAAGAGAAAATGTGACCCGTTCTGACAAAAGATACAATAAGTCGGGCGAGGCCTTTTGCTGCTGTGGGCTGAAAACTCTGAACAGGGACACATTTGTAAATTTTGAGTTTTCTGCATTTTCATGCCCTATAACCACTTTTACACCATGTCCTAACACAATAAAGTCAAATTCAATCGATAAGTATCGTTTTTTGTGTGATTTAATGTGTGGTAAGTGCTACTATCTCCTTTCAAAATATTCACAAGTTATGCAACATTTTGGTGATTAAAGTACGCTTTTCTTAAATGTGTTTTTCTTTTTGTTGTTTTGGATGGATGGACAATTATGTAAATAAGAGAAGTATGGAATTTCAGCTGATTTGGTTGATATTTAATGCTTGTTGCTAAGGAGTTTCTGACCATACCCTTTCAATTCAGACCTATTCTCTTCAACACCATTTTTTCTCAAAATGGCTGACTTGACCCCTCTCATCCTTGAAAGCCCATAACTTTTTTGTTTCTGTAGCCTGAAACTCAACTTTAGTACCATTTGAAAGCTGAGATTCTAATCTTTATAGTGATACCAAAACCCAAAAATACCTAAACTGAGACTTATTGTGCCTTTTGTGAGAATGGGTCACAAACATTAGACAGGTTTGCAGAGTGGATAAAGGACAGAACGGGTGGGAGACACATCACCCGCAACAAAAAGGTAGATTCGTATGGAGAGGCATGGCAGATGATGATGATGATGATGATGATGATGATGATGATGATGATGATGATGATGATGATGATGATGATGATGATGATGATGATGATGATGATGATGATGATGATGATGATGATGATGATGATGATGATGATGATGATGATGATGATGATGATGATGATGTTTGAAATAGAAAGGTTGTTTACTTTAAAAAGGACTAAGCAAATCTGTTGCACATGATCCAGACACTGAACTGTTTACATCACACGATTTTCATTTCGTATGATAAGTCTTTATTTCCTACAAACGCATCTGAAACATGTTGCCTTTTGAAATTATGTCAGTCTTGTAGAGTATTGCATGCCATGGACTGTGTGCATTCACCGTCTCTATGCACTTGGATTAGCCATAGAATATATTGGTTGACTGATTGATTTGGTTCAGTTTTTACGTCGACACATACCTCAAATGATATGGCCGACAGGGATAAGACTTACAGACAGTTTAAATTTGGGGAAGGTTCACAGAGAGTCAACATGTAGGGGAAGAGTTACAGAGAGTCAAAATGTAGGGAAGACTGACAGAGTCAACATGTAGGAAAAACTTACAGAGAGTCAAAATGGGAGAAAATCTTACAGAGAGTCAAAATGGAAGGAAGTCTTACAGAGAGTCAACATGTGAGGGAAGACTTACAGAGAGTCAAAATGTGAGGGAAGACTTACAGGGAGTCAAAATGTGAGGGAAGACTTACAGAGAGTCAAAATGGGAGGAAGACTTACAGAGAGTCAAAATGTGAGGGAAGACTTACAGAGAGTCAAAATGTGAGGGAAGACTTACAGAGAGTCAAAATGGGAGGAAGACTTACAGAGAGTCAAAATGGGAGGAAGACTTACAGAGAGTCAAAATGTGGGGGAAGACTTACAGAGAGTCAAAATGGGAGGAAGACTTACAGGGAGTCAAAATGGGAGGAAGACTTACAGAGAGTCAAAATGTGGGGGAAGACTTACAGAGAGTCAAAATGGGAGGGAAGACTTACAGAGAGTCAAAACGGGAGGAAGACTTACAGAGAGTCAAAATGTGGGGAAGACTTACAGAGAGTCAAAATGGGAGGGAAGACTTACAGAGAGTCAAAATGGGAGGGAAGACTTACAGAGAGTCAAAATGGGAGGGAAGACTTACAGAGAGTCAAAATGGGAGGAAGTCTTACAGAGAGTCAAAATGTAGGAAAGACTTACAGAGAGTCAAAATGTGAGGGAAGACTTACAGAGAGTCAAAATGTGAGGGAAGACTTACAGAGAGTCAAAATGGGAGGAAGACTTACAGAGAGTCAAAATGGGAGGAAGACTTACAGAGAGTCAAAAATGTGGGGGAAGACTTACAGAGAGTCAAAATGGGAGGAAGACTTACAGGGAGTCAAAATGGGAGGAAGACTTACAGAGAGTCAAAATGTGGGGGAAGACTTACAGAGAGTCAAAATGGGAAAAAGTCTTACAGAGAGTCAATATGTGGGGAAGACTTACAGAGAGTCAAAACGGGAGGAAGACTTACAGAGAGTCAAAATGGGAGGAAGACTTACAGAGAGTCAAAATGGGAGGAAGACTTACAGAGAGACAAAATGTGGGGAAGACTTACAGAGAGTCAAAATGGGAGGAAGTCTTACAGAGAGTCAAAATGTAGGAAAGACTTACAGAGAGTCAAAATGGGAGGGAAGACTTACAGAGAGTCAAAATGGGAGGGAATACTTACAGAGAGTCAAAACGGGAGGAAGACTTACAGAGAGTCAAAATGTGGGGAAGACTTACAGAGAGTCAAAATGGGAGGGAAGACTTACAGAGAGTCAAAATGGGAGGGAAGACTTACAGAGAGTCAAAATGGGAGGGAAGACTTACAGAGAGTCAAAATGTGGGGAAGACTTACAGAGAGTCAAAATGGGAGGAAGTCTTACAGAGAGTCAACATGTAGGAAAGACTTACAGAGAGTCAAAATGGGAGGAAGACTTACAGAGAGTCAAAATGTGGGGAAGACTTACAGAGAGTCAAAATGTGGGGGAAGACTTACAGAGAGTCAAAATGTGGGGGAAGACTTACAGAGAGTCAAAATGTGGGGAAGACTTACAGAGAGTCAAAACGGAGGAAGTCTTACAGAGAGTCAAAATGTGGGGAAGACTTACAGAGAGTCAAAATGGGAGGAAGTCTTACAGAGAGTCAAAATGTGGGGAAGTCTTACAGAGAGTCAAAATATGGGGGAAGTCTTACAGAGAGTCAAAATATGGGGGAAGTCTTACAGAGAGTCAAAATATGGGGGAAGACTTACAGAGAGTCAAAATGTGGGGAAGACTTACAGAGAGTCAAAATATGGGGGAAGACTTACAGAGAGTCAAAATGTGGGAAGACTTACAGAGAGTCAAAATGTGGGGAAGTCTTACAGAGAGTCAAAATGTGGGGAAGTCTTACAGAGAGTCAAAATGTGGGAAGACTTACAGAGAGTCAAAATGTGGGAAGACTTACAGAGAGTCAAAATGTGGGAAGACTTACAGAGAGTCAAAATGTGGGGAAGTCTTACAGAGAGTCAAAATGTGGGGGAAGTCTTACAGAGAGTCAAAATATGGGGGAAGTCTTACAGAGAGTCAAAATGTGGGGGAAGTCTTACAGAGAGTCAAAATATGGGGGAAGACTTACAGAGAGTCAAATTGTAGGGAAGACTTACAGAGAGTCAACATGTGGGAAAGACTTACAGAGAGTCAAATTGTAGGGAAGACTTACAGGGAGTCAAAATGTGGGGAAGACTTACAGAGTCAACGTGTGGGGGAAGACTTACAGGGAGTCAAAATGTGGGGAAGACTTACAGAGAGTCAAAATGTGGGGAAGACTTACAGGGAGTCAAAATGTGGGGAAGACTTACAGAGTCAACGTGTGGGGGAAGACTTACAGAGAGAGAGAAAATGCGGGGAAGAGTTACACAAAGTCTAAATGTGGGGAAGATTTACAGAGAGTCGAACAGTGGGGAAGACTTAACGACAGTCAAAATATGGGGGAAACTGAGGGTCAACATGTGTGGAAGACTGTACAATCTCACACAGAGGGAAGACTTACATAGAGTCAAAATGTGGGGGGAAGACCTGACTGGCGTGTTGGGAGTATAATACTGATGATGTGTCTCTGTGTCTCTGTCTCTACATGCTTGTAGACAGCATTATAAAAGCACCCCTCCAATTCCCAACCACCCCCCACCCCCAGTCCATTACCACAGGCTTTTAATACCTTCCCACATCGAGTGGATTTTCTTTTAATTTAACGTCTTCCTTCCATCCTTTCTGCGTTTCCAGGGCTCTTTGAGGCCCACAGCTGTCACGTTTGCACAAGATGACAGACAGACAGATGTACAGACAAACAAACAGACGGACGGACAAACAAACAAAAAGAATATATGAACAAACAAAGAAAGGAAGGAACAAACGAACGAACGGACGATCGAACGGACGAACGGACGATCGAACGGACGAACGAACAAACGAACAAACAAACGAACGAAGGAACGAACGAAGGAACGAACGAACGAATGAACTAACTAACTAACTAACCAACTAACTAACTAACTAACTAACTAACTAACTAACTAACTAACTAACTAACTAACTAACTAGCTAGCTAACTAACTAACTAACGAACGAACGAACTAACGAATTCACTAACTAATCAAAAAAACAACGAACCAACGAACGAATGAACGAACGAACGAATAAAGGAACTAATAAAGGAACTAACTAACGAACAAACGAACGAACAAACGAACCAACCAACCAACCAACCAACAACCAACCAACCAACCAACCAACCAACCAACCAACCAACCAACCAACCAATCCACCCACCAACCCACCAACTCTCCAACCAACCAACCAACCAAACCAACTACCTACCTAACCAGCTAATTTATTAACAAACGCAACGGAGGAACGAAGTAACGAACCGACATGCTAACGAACTAACAAACTAGCTGTCCTTCAAATTATCAGCCTGATCAGAATTGACACAGACACCACAGATCCATGGGGATCAGTAATTAGTGGGGCCCCCCTAGGAATCAGTAATCACTCCCTCCCTCCTAACAATCAGTAATGACTGTCCGCCCCTCACCTCGTCTGTAAGTAGGGTAATAGGCAACGCGAGGGATCAATGAGCATCAGGCATCTGTCCCAGATGCTCTCGTCAGTTGTGGAGAAAGGACAGGGACAGGGTGTTGCCCGTTTGATCTCACTCACCCTACCAATGCTGTGAGGACAGTTTGGGTGAGGAGACCAGAAGCAAAGAGTTCAGGAAAGAGTTTAGTAAGAGAGTTCGGCAAAGAGTTAAATCCTGTTACTTAACGCTGTCTCGGTCCAACATCAAAATCATTGCGAGGGGCGTTAGAGGCAGGTGGTTTTAGCGGACATCAAGACTTTTATAGAGCGAGTTCCAACCCGCCTGGTTAGCGCTTAGATTGTGGTTGATGCCTGGAGGATAGTCATTTCTCCTTGTTAGCTGGTGGGTGGGTTACTGGAGGTTTGTCCTACCTATGTCCCAAGTCACAGTATGTGCATACCGCTTAGTGCCTGAATTTAACTATAGCACATCAAAAAGTACTTGCTCTACTTATCTTGAAAGCTATGTCAGTGTTCGGTGGTTATCACACAAAGACACACACACATACACAGCACAACACACACACACACACACACAACAACACACACACACACACACACAACATAAATATATATATGTGTGTGGTATATATATATATATACATATACAAATATACATATATATACCAAGAGAGAGAGCGAGAGAGAGGGAGACAGACAGACAGAGAGACAGAGACAGACAGAGACAGAGACAGAAACAGAGAGAGAGAGACAGACAGACAGTCAGACAGACAGTAGACAGACAGAGACAGAGAGAGAAGAGAGAGAAGAAAGAGAGAGAGAGAGAGAGAGAGAGAGAGAGAGACAGAGAAGAAAAGAGAGACGTCAGACTTCCAGAGATTGAGTTCCAGCCCGCCCAGTTAGCGTTAGTTCGTGGTTGATGCCTGGAGGTTTGTCCTTTCTCCCAAGTCACAGTATGTGCATACCACTTAGTATCTGAACTACAGCACATCAAAAAATACTTGCTCTACTTATCTTGAAAAACCATGTCAGTGTTCGGCGGCTTGTGAAACAGACACACACACATACACACGCACACACACACACACACCACACACACACACACACACACACACACACACTCACACACACACACATACACACACTCACACACACACATGCAGAAGGAGAGAGAGAGAGAGAGAGGGAGGGAGAGTGTCAGAGAGAGGGAGTAAGAGGGAGAGAGAAAAATAGAGAGAAGAGAGACAGAGAGACAGAGACAGAGAGACAGAGAACGACAGAAAGAGAGACAGAGACAGAGAAAGAGCGAGAGAGAGAGAGAGAGAGAGAGAGAGAGAGAGAGAGAGAGAGACAGAGGACAGAGAAAACAGAGACGTCAGACTTCCAGAGATTGAGTTCCAGCCCGCCCAGTTAGCGCTTAGTTCGTGGTTGATGGCTGGAGGTTTGTCCTTTCTCCCAAGTCACAGTATGTGCATACCGCTTAGTATCTGAGCTACAGCACATCAAAAAATACTTGCTCTACTTATTTGAAAAACCATGTCAGTGTTCGGCGGCTTGTGAAACAGACACCACACACACACACACACACACACACACACACACACACACACACACAACACACACACACAAACATACACACAACACACACTCACACACACACATACACACACTCCACACACACATGCAGAAGGAGAGAGAGAGAGAGAGAGAGAGAGAGAGAGAGAGAGAGAGACAGATAAAAAAAAAGAGAGAGTAGCGAGAGCGAGGGGAGAGAGGAGGGCAGAGCACAGTAGATAGAGAGAGTAGACTAGAAGATATTGTCTAACTTCCAGAAGTTGGTGTTCCAGCCCCACCAGTACGCTTACACTAGTAGTGAACCTGGAGGTTTGTCTTCCCCAACACATCATGTCAACCGCTTGTACCATAACAACAGCACATCAAACACACACCCACACACAACAAACACAACTTCTCATCTTTCGTCTCTTGTCAAGCAACCACACGACACACACACAACACACACACACACACCACACACACACACACACACACACACGACATTACTTTCGACAACCAACACACAAACCTACACACCACACACCACACACACACACACACACACACTCCACACACACACACATCCTTTTTTGTCACACACCAACACACACACGCCTCCACACACACACCACACACACACACACACCTCTGTCACAACAACACACACTCTCACACACACACACACACACACACACACACACACACACACACACACACACTCTCTCTCTCTCTCTCTCCTCTCTCTCTGTCACACACCAACACACACAACGCCTCCCACACACACACACACACACACACACACACACATCTCACACACCAAACACACACACGCCCCACACACACACACACACACACACACACACACACACACACACACACACACACACACACAGACATGACAACCTCAATTTTAACTTCCTCTACCATCTCCGCGCCTGATGTAAATTCACGTTGGAGTCTTTGATGTCGATGGAACGGTTTGAGATGGGGGGTGGCGTATGGGGAATGGGGGATGGGGAAGGGGTCAGGGGGGGTGAGGGCCCGGGGGAGTGGAGAGAGT
>JAPXFY010000020.1:53712094-53717094 GCA_030674185.1 Monoplex corrugatus
CACAGCTGCCATGTGTATGGTGACCGTGGCACAAGCCTTAAGCCTGCACATAAACCCATGAGCTGGCCAGGTCTTGAGGCTCTACCTAGACTATGTTTTACCTATACTGGTATTTTATCAGCCTACCACTGGAATAATCTTGATTATAAAACAACATTCAAGAAGATGAAAAGCATTCTTACCAACAAATGCCTATCACTTAACATCAGGAAGAAACTTCTTGAATGTTATATAGAACCAATACTGTTGTACGATTGTGAGGCGTGGACAGTCAACAAACAAAACCAGAACAAGACTGAGGCAGCCGAGATGTGGTTTCTGTGAAGGATGTTGAGAGTTCCATGGACAGCAAAGAAAACAAAGGAGACAGTCTTGATAGAGGCAGACGCAAGTAGATCATTCATAAGGAAGATTAGGAAAAGACAGGCAACATTCATAGACCATTTTATGAGGAAAGAGGAATTGGAACACCTGGTCACAACGGGAAAACTGGAGGGAAGGAGAGCACCGGGTAGACCCAGGGAGAAAATGCTAGACGGACTTGCAGAGTGGCTGGGGACAAGGAGGGTGGGGGAGATGCTAGGGGCAACAAGAGATAGAGACAGATGGAAGTCCATAATCGCCAACGCCATGCGGCAAGGCACCTGATGATGCTGATGATGATGACATGTAAATGACATGTGTATATGTATATCTTACCCTCAAAAAGGTACATGTATATAAAGTAAGTAAAAAAATGATTAAAGGCGTCAGCTTAGTGTTTCAGAGGTTCCTTCTTCTCTTCTCTCTCCCCCCTCCCCCCACTACCACCGCACCTTCCCCATTTCAAGACTTTGCTAGCGTACAGTTTTTTTCGCAGTCTGCCAGGTACTTCCTGGCAGGTTTTGGGTGGAGCGCATATGGGGTTATCCGAGTGCGATTAACCCCCCTCTTAAGCAAAGTACAGACTCCAGACTTGTAATGTAACACAGTGATGGAGACAAAGTTGAAAACTTCATTTTTCGCTGGCAGACACAAGATATGTCTGTATCATCTCAAACTCATGCAGCATGGGTGATACAGCGATCATTTCTTTATTGTCAGAATTAGTTTGGATTGTATTTGTTTGTTTGTTTTCGCTGTTAGTGCTTTCACAGAACCGCTCCTGTATCACTACGCCCCCCCCCCCCACCCCACCGCTCCCCAGGCCGCTTATCTGAGCTCTCCAACACAATGATTGATGAAAACTATCCAAGAACAATACATGCTTTTTACAGTTGATTGCTTTGAATCCACTTTGTTAAATCCAAATGACGTACTTAATAAGGAAGATAATTTGCAATACATCTCGCAGAATGTGTCTACGATTGTTTGCAATAGGGACAGAGGAGGAAAGATTGATGCATGCTTATGTTTGTGTGTGTGTGTTTGTTTGTGTGTGTGTGTTTGTGTGTGTGTGTGTTTGTGTGTGTGTATGTGTGTGTGTGTGTGTTGTGTGTGTGTGTGTGTGTGTGTGTGTGTGTGTGTGTGTGTGTGTGTGTGTTTAGATAGAGATATAGAGCCAGAGATCAGGTATTGACAAACCGTTCCAAACGTCTGATTGTCTAAAAGCACATAATTGTATGAACAGACAGGAACAATAACGAACAAGTGTGCTTTCTGGAAAGATCAATAATGTCTGTAGTTGGTATTTTCCAAATATTTGTTTTCTGTTTAGAATCACATTTGTTTGAAGAGTGTTTTGGCTGATACCAAGATTGGCTTCGTTCTTCTTTGTTGATTCTACAGTCTGGGAACGACAAACAGACAGACAGTCAGACAAATAGACAAACAGATAGGGAGACAGACAGACAGGCAGGCAGGCAGACAGGCAGAGAAAATGTGTAAAGAAAGAAAGCCGACAAAGAAAGACAATGAAATAATTTAAAACACAGTACGACGAATAATCGAACAAAGAAACAAACTGCCAAACGTTGAAAAACACAAACACACAAACAAAAATCACAAACGAGCGAACAAACAAAACAAATAACGAGCAAACAAGCAAACCAACCAACCAACAAATAAACAAACAAACAAAGGTGCCAGAAACGAAAAACAAATAACCCAAACACTGATAGATGGGCACAAAGAAACAAACAAACAAGCCAAAAGCAAGCACGTAATTGAACAAGCAAAATGACAAACAAACAAACAAACATCACTAACAAAGATACAGACAAACTAACAATCTGACAAACAAACAAACAACATGAATGAAAGAATAGCATATAAACACTAATAACAAAAGAATGGAAAACAAAGACAAATACATAAACAAGCGAACTAACGAGCAAAGGAAGAAAGATAGAAAGAAAGAAAGGAACAAACAAAGACATACTCAAAGAAGCATCACGCATAAAAAGCAAGCAAACAAACAAGCAAGGAAGTGAGCAAGCAAGCAAGCAAGCAAACAAACAAGCAAGGAAGTGAGCAAGCAAGCAAGCAAGCAAACAAGAAATTAACCAAATAAACAACCAACCACCATCCAACCATCCAACCAACCAACCCACCACCACCCAACCAACCACCAACCAACCAACCAACCAACACCAACCAACACCAACCAACCAACCAACAACCAACCAACCAACCAACCAACCAACCAACCAACCAACCAAACCAACCAACCAACAACAACCAACCAACCAACCAACAACCAACCAACAACAACCAACCAACAACCAACAACCCAAAACCAACCAACCAACATCAACACAACCAACCACAACCAACCAACCACAACCAACCAACCAACACAACACCAACCAACACACCAACCAACCAACAAAACCAACCAACAACCAACCAAACCAACCAACCAACCAACACCAACCAACACAACCAACAACCAACCAACCAACCAAACCAACCAACACAATCCAACCAACAACACAACCAACCAACAAAAACCAACACCAAACCAACCAACCAACCAACAACAACCAACCAACCAACCAACCAACCAACCACACCAACCAACCAACAACCAACAAACAACCACAACCACAACACACAACAACAACAACACCAACAACAACAACCAACCAACACAAACAAACAACACACAACAACCAACACAACACACCAACAACCATACACAGCAACATGACAACACAACACACAGTCACATACAATCACAGCACATACTAATACATAACACACAAATGTGCTGATAATTGCCTTTAGCTCAACTATTGCAGAAATTAGACGATTGCGTGCGTCGTTTGTTTCCATCTTTATTTTTTTCTTTCTTCTTTTTGTCTGCATTCCGTTGTTTTCTCTTTTTCTTCTTTCATTTATTCACCTTTTGCCTGGTTATCTGTCTGTCTGTCCTATTGTATAGAGCCATTAGGACGTAGTAATGTTCCACTCTGGCCACTTGTGTCCTTAATCTTGCCCGTGGTCACTAGTGCCATGGGAGCGGGAGATCCACTGTCCTCCCGTCTATAACAAAGAACAACCAACTGTTTTACGTCACCAGCCTTTCTTCTTCTTTGTTTAGGGCTTTGTTTCATTTTCTTTTGTTTCTTTATGTTGGGGGTTTGGGGGGTGTCCTTGGTTTTTCTTTCGTTCTGTTGTTGTTTTGCATTGTTGTCTTATGATTTTGTTGTTGACTGTGTTTTTGTTCTGTTTTGTGTTGTTGCTGAAGAAACAGTGGCTTCTTGTGCCATGTGGAATTCTTGTATGGGGTTAGTTTAGAAAGTGGCAACTATAAAAAGGAAACAGAAGTAACAAAACAAAAGGTCACTATATCTGTACACATCATTTATACTGGTCTATCCTGTAACTACTTATCATTGATACTGGTCATTTTACCTGTACACACCATTTATTCTGGTCACTTTATCTGTAAACACCTATTAATGTGCCACCTACTGTTACTGACACATGTTCTTGATCCTCAACTCACCATGCAGAAAATAATTATCACCCAAACCTGTCAGCCATATTACTGTCAAATGCCAGTTTTGTTCGCCATTATCATCCATCTTCACCAGCACTTAGACCCCAGAATTCTCTTATCTTATCTCGTATCGACTATTGTAACTTTCTGTTCTCTGACTTGCCTGCTTCTTGTATCGCGTGCCTCCAACGTATTCAGAATTCTGTGGCCCGTCTTGTCCTTTGTAAAAAAAAAACCAAGCATGCTTCACGTTCTCCACTAGGTACCTGATTCTCAAAGAATTTCATACAAAATCAATACACTAGGCTATAAATGTATCAGCAGTACTGCACCTATTCATCTTTGTGCCTACGTCTAAATGTACACTCCAGCCAGACCTCTTCGCTCTATTTCTGACACTACTTGTTTACGGATTCCTCGATACAGCACCAGTCGCCGTGGTGCAGTGGTTAACGCAGCGGACTACCGACTGGAAGATTGTGGGTTCGAATCCCCATCAGTACTTTCAAAAATCAATGTGGGTTTTTTCGGCTCTAACCGGCTCCTACCCAGAGTTGGGCGTGCTATGGGGCTCATTGGGAAGACTGGAATCACACAGTCGAGTCTCATCCACTTGGCGGATGCGTCATTGAGGGTGTTGCTCAGATCTTCTGACCAACACCGCAGGTGTCTGTATTTCTCGGGCCTGGTTGACAGCCAGGCTGTATTATGATAGTAAGCGTTGAGTACAGCCCTGTCACGCAGTCTCAATCCTAGATGGAACTCCATAGCATCATGATTATCATCCACATCGACATCATCATCATCGCATAATAAAAAAACCGTTTCAGCTTCTGTGGCCATTAAATTGGCGTAGAACATGGGACGAAAAAAAAAAGGTGAGCACAAATGTAAACTCCCTGAGTGCAATGATCAAAAAAAAAAAAAAAATAAATAAAAGATTCCTCGCTACAGATGTTCCACAGTCAATCGCCGCTCTTTTTCTGTGTCTGGTCCATAAAACTGGGACGGGTTTCGCCTGTTTATTCGACAGTCACACGCCTCGTCTTCTTTCAAGTCTTCTTTGAAGACCTAC
>JAPXFY010000020.1:53727094-53742094 GCA_030674185.1 Monoplex corrugatus
GTGGGTGTGTGTATGTGTGTGTGTATATGTGTGTTTGTGTGTTTGTGTGTGTGTTTGTGTGTGTGTGTGTATGCGCGCGCGCGCGTGTGTGTGCGTGTGTGTGCGCGTGTTTATGTGCCTGTGTCTGTGTGTCATATGACAATCTGACTTGTACCAGTGTGTGTGTGTGTGTGCACTCGCGCACTCGTATGTGTGCGTGTATGTGAGTGTATGTGTGTGCGTGCGCGTTCGTGTTTGTGTGCCAGTGTCTGTGTGTCATATGACATGTACCTGTGTGTGTGTGTGTGCGTGTGTGTGTGTGTGTGTGTACGTGAGTGTGTGTGTGTTTGTGTGTATGTGTGTGCGTATGTGTGTGTGTTGTCAGACAGAGAGAGAGAGGGAGGGAGAGAGAGGGAAAGAGAGAGAGGGGGAGCGGGGAGAGGACAATCCGACATGTCGCACCAGTGTGTCTGAGCAGACGATACTAGGCCTGAAATTATTGTATGTGGTGCTGTCAGCAAGCCAGTCATAGACAAGCAGATAATGACAGTCAGATAATGACAGCCAGATAATGACAGTCAGATAACAACAGCCAGATAACGACAACCAGTTAATGACAGCCAGATAACGACAGCCAGATAACGACAGACAGATAACGAAGGACAGATAGTTACAGCCAGATAATGACAGCCAGATAATGACAGCTGGTCAGATAATGACTGCCAGATATTGACAGCCAGGTATTGTCAACCAGATAATGCCAGCCAGATAATGACAGCCAGATATCGAAAGCCAGATAATGACAGACAGATAGTGACAGGCAAATAATGAAAGCCAGATAATGACAGCCAGATAATGACAGTCAGATAGTGACAGCCAGATAATGACAGCCAGATATTGACAGCCAGATAATGAGAGCCAGATAATGACTGCAAGGTAATGTCAACCAGATAATGACAGCCAGATAATGACAACCAGATATTGACAGTCAGATAATGACAGACAGATAATGACAGTCAAATAATGAAAGCTGGATAATGACAGCCAGACAATGACAGCCAGATAATGACAGCCAGACAATGACAGCCAGATAATGACAGTCAGATAATATCAACTAGATGATGACAGCCAGATAACGACAGCCAGATATTGACAGCCAGTTAATGACAGCTAGATAATGTCAACCAGATAATGACAGCCATATAATGAGAGACAGCCAGTTAACAACAGCCACAGATAACGACAGCCAGATAATGCCAACCAAATAATGACAGCCAGTTGATGAAAACTAAATAATGACAGTTAGATAATGACAGCCAGATAATGACAGCCAGCCAGATAATGACAGCCAGATATTGACAGCCATATAATGTCAACCAGATAATGACAGCCAGATAATGACAGCCGCATAATGACAACCAGATAATGACAGTCAGATAATGACAGACAGACAATGACAGCCAGATAATGACAGCTGGCCAGATAATGACTGCCAGATATTGACAGCCAGGTAATGTCAACCAGATATTGACAGTCAGATAATGAGAGCCAGATATTGACAGCCAGATAATGGCAGCCAGACAATGACAGCCAGACAATGATAAGGGCAAACCACCATCGTATTTTCCCAAGATAAATCATGGCCAGCCAACACTTATAGGCCATTTTATGAGGAAAGGGGAAATAGAGCACCTGGTCACAACAGGAAAGCTGGAGGGAAACAGAACACCAGGTAGACCCAGGGAGAAAATATTGGACAGACTTGCAGGGTGACTGAGGACAGAGAGGGTGGAAAGTATATTTGCAGCGACAAGGGATAGATGCTTATGGACGGCAACGATCGCCAACACCATGTGGCAGGCACATGATGCTGATGATGAGATAATGACGGCCAGTTTATGACAGCCAGTTCATGACAGCCAGATAATGTCAACCAGATAATGACAGAGAAATAGGGCAATGACAGACAGCTAAAGACAGACAATGCCAGTCAGATCAGACGGATAAAGGCAAACAACAAATAACGACATGTAATGAGAGCCAGATAACGTCATCCAAATAATGTCAACCAAATGACAATGAATGACAGACACATAAAACAGATAACAATGACAGACAGGATGTAACAGCCAAAGAACAACGGATAGTAAAAGCCAGATAAAGTCAGCCAGATAACGTCAACCAGATAATGTCAACTAGATAATGTCAACCAGGTAATTCCAACCAGATAGTGACAATGACAGACAAGTAAAGACAGATAATGTCAGACAGGTAATAACAGATTATAACACAGATAATGACAGCCAGATAATGATAGACAGATAATAACAGCGAGATAACGACAATTAGATAACGACAAATAGAGAGAGATTATGGGAAGCAGCCGACGACAGACGGAAAATGACAGCAAGATACTGAGAGCAAGATGACGACAGACAGGTAAAGGCAGCCAGATAATCACAGATAATGGCAGATAGATAATGACAGATAATATAATGACGGGCACAAAATGACTGTCAAATAGTGACAGACAGGAAATGACAGATAATGACAGACAGATGATGACAGATAATTATAGTCAGATAATGACAACCAGATATTAACACACAGACTCTGACAGATAATGACCTTTAATGGCAGATAACCACCGCCAAATAACGACAGTCAGACAGTGATAGACATATAAAAGACACACACATGACAGATAATAAGATTTGATAGCAAACAACGACAGATATATGATGACAGACATTGAAAGATAATGACAGACTGATACCAAAGATCCACTGCAATAACATCCCTCACATACACTATGTCACCCCCCATATACACTTTGCCATCCCTCAAATACACTTTGCCATCCCTCAAATATACTGTTTCATCCCTCACATATACTGTGTCATCCCTCACATACGTGTTTCACCCCCACATACACTGTGTCATCCCTCACGTACGTGTTTCACCCCCACATATGTGTCATCCCTCACATATGTGTTTCACCCTCACATACACTGTGTCATCCTCACATATGTGTTTCACCCCACATACATTGTGTCATCCCTCACGTACGTGTTTCACCCACACATACACTGTGTCATCCCTCACGTACGTGTTTCACCCTCGCATACACTGTGTCATCCCTCACGTACGTGTTTCACCCTCACATACACTGTGTCATCCCTCACGTACGTGTTTCACCCCACATACACTGTGTCATCCCTCACGTACGTGTTTCACCCTCACATACACTGTGTCATCCCTCACGTACGTGTTTCACCCCCACATACACTGTGTCATCCCTCACGTACGTGTTTCACCCCACATACACTGTGTCATCCCTCACGTACGTGTTTCATCCCCACATACACTGTGTCATCCCTCACATACGTGTTTCACCCTCACATACATTGTGTCATCCCTCACATACGTGTTTCATCCCCACATACATGTGTCATCCCTCACTACGTGTTTCACCCTCACATACATTGTGTCATCCCTCACGTACGTGTTTCACCCTCACATACACTGTGTCATCCCTCATGTACGTGTTTCACCCTCACATACACTGTGTCATCCCTCACGTACGTGTTTCACCCCCACATACACTGTGTCATCCCTCACGTACGTGTTTCACCCTCACATACACTGTGTCATCCCTCACGTACGTGTTTCACCCCCACATACACTGTGTCATCCCTCACGTACGTGTTTCACCCTCACATACACTGTGTCATCCCTCACGTACGTGTTTCACCCCACATACACTGTGTCATCCCTCACGTACGTGTTTCACCCCCACATACACTGTGTCATCCCTCACGTACGTGTTTCACCCCCACATACACTGCGTGATCTGTAACATACGATGTGAGTGTCATCCTTACGTACACTGTCATCCCTCACACATACTGTGCCATTCCTCACATTTACTGTGTGCGTCATCCCTCACATATACTGTGCCATCCCTCATATACACTATATGACACTCTCACGGAATATTTCTGCCATTCCTCACATACACTGTGTCATCCCTCATATACACTGTATGACACTCTCACGAATATTTCTGCCATCCTCATATACACTGCCTGTTCATCCCTCACATACAACGTCTGTGTCATCCATCTCACGGAATATCTCTGTCCTCCCTCTCATGCAAATCTGTGTCATCCCTCACATACACTGCGTGTGTCATCCCTCTCACGAATACCTCTGTCATCCCTCACATACACTGCCTGTGTCATCCCTCTCACGAAATACCTCTGTCATCCCTCACGAAATACCTCTGTCATCCCTCACATACACTGCCTGTGTCATCCCTCTCACGAAATACCTCTGTCATCCCTCACATACTGTCTGTGTCATCCCTCACATACTGTCTGTGTCATCCCTCTCATACAAGCCTGTGTCATCCTCTCACAAATACCTCTGTTATCCCTCACATACAACGTCTGTGTCATCCCTCACATACAACGTCTGTGTCATCTCTCACATACAACGTCTGTGTCATCTCTCACATACAACGTCTGTGTCATCCTTCACATACAACGTCTGTGTCATCCTCTCACATACAACGTCTGTGTCATCCTTACATACTGTCTGTGTCATCCTTCACATACAACGTCTGTGTCATCCTTCACATACAACGTCTGTGTCATCCTTCACATACGTCTGTGTCATCCCTCACATACTGTCTGTGTCATCCCTCACATACAACGTCTGTGTCATCCTTCACATACTGTCTGTGTCATCCCTCACATACTGTCTGTGTCATCCTTCACATACTGTCTGTGTCATCCTTCACATACAACGTCTGTGTCATCCTTCACATACTGTCTGTGTCATCCCTCACATACTGTCTGTGTCATCCCTCACATACTGTCTGTGTCATCCTTCACAATACTGTCTGTGTCATCCCTCACATACTGTCTGTGTCATCCTTCACATACTGTCTGTGTCATCCCTCACATATGTCTGTGTCATCCCTCACATAACTGTCTGTGTCATCCTTCACATACTGTCTGTGTCATCCTTCACATACTGTCTGTGTCATCCCTCACATACTGTCTGTGTCATCCTTCACATACTGTCTGTGTCATCCCTCACATACTGTCTGTGTCATCCTCACATACATGCCTGTGTCATCCCTCACATACTGTCTGTGTCATCCCTCACATACTGTCTGTGTCATCCCTCACATACTGTCTGTGTCATCCCTCACATACACTGTCTGTGTCATCCCTCACATACTGTCTGTGTCATCCCTCACATACACTGTCTGTGTCATCCTCTCACATAACTGTCTGTGTCATCCCTCACATACTGTCTGTGTCATCCCTCACATACACGTCTGTGTCATCCCTCACATACTGTCTGTGTCATCCCTCACATACTGTCTGTGTCATCCCTCACATACTGTCTGTGTCATCCCTCACATACACTCGTCTGTGTCATCCCTCACATACTGTCTGTGTCATCCCTCACATACACTGTCTGTGTTCATCCCTCACATACTGTCTGTGTCATCCCTCACATACTGTCTGTGTCATCCCTCACATACTGTCTGTGTCATCCCTCAATACTGTCTGTGTCACTCCCTCTCACAATACTGTCTGTGTCATCCCTACATACTCTGTCTGTGTCATCCCTCACATACTGTCTGTGTCATCCCTCACATCACGTCTGTGTCATCCCTCACATACTGTCTGTGTCATCCCTCACATACTGTCTGTGTCATCCCTCACATACTGTCTGTGTCATCCCTCACATACACTGTCTGTGTCATCCCTCACATACTGTCTGTGTCATCCCTCACATACACTGTCTGTGTCATCCCTCACATACACTGTCTGTGTCATCCCTCACATACTGTCTGTGTCATCCCTCACATACTGTCTGTGTCATCCCTCACATACTGTCTGTGTCATCCCTCACATACACTGCCTGTGTCATCCCTCACATACTGTCTGTGTCATCCTCTACATACACTGTCTGTGTCATCCCTCACATACTGTCTGTGTCATCCCTCACATACACTGTCTGTGTCATCCCTCACATACACTGTCTGTGTCATCCCTCACATACTGTCTGTGTCATCCCTCACATACTGTCTGTGTCATCCCTCACATACTGTCTGTGTCATCCCTCACTTACACTGCCTGTGTCATCCCTCACATACAACGTCTGTGTTATCCCTCACATACACTGCCTGTGTCATCCCTCACATACAACGTCTGTCACCCTCACATACAACGTCTGTGTCATCCCTCTCACGAAATACTCTGTTTATCCCTCACATACACTGCCTGTGTCATCCCTCACATACACTGCCTGTGTCATCCTCACATACACTGCTGTGTCATCCCTCACATACTGTCTGTGTCATCCCTCACATACACTGCCTGTGTCATCCCTCACATACACTGCCTGTGTCATCCCTCACATACACTGTCTGTGTCACCCTCACATACACTGCCTGTATCATCCCTCACATACACTGTCTGTGTCACCCCTCACATACAACGTCTGTGTCATCCCTCACATACACTGCCTGTGTCATCCCTCACATACACTGCCTGTGTCATCCCTCACATACACTGTCTGTGTCACCCCTCACATACAACGTCTGTGTCATCCCTCACATACACTGCCTGTGTCATCCCTCACATACACTGCCTGTGTTATCCCTCACATACACTGCCTGTATCATCCCTCACATACACTGCCTGTATCATCCCTCACATACACTGCCTGTATCATCCCTCACATACACTGCCTGTGTCATCCCTCACATACACTGCCTGTATCATCCCTCACATACACTGCCTGTATCATCCCTCACATACACTGTCTGTGTCATCCCTCACATACACTCCTGTATCATCCCTCACATACACTGCCTGTATCATCCCTCACATACACTGCCTGTGTCATCCCTCTCACGAAATACCTCTGTCATCCCTCACATAAACGTCTGTGTTATCCCTCACATACACTGCCTGTGTCATCCCTCACATACAACGTCTGTGTCACTCCTCTTACGAAATATCTCTGTCATCCCTCTCACGAAATATCTATGCTATGTCGCCCCTCTCACGAATATCTATGTCGTCCCTCAGAAACGTCTGTGTCATCCCTCTCACGGAATATCTCTGTCCTCCGTTCACGCAAAATCTCTGTCATCCCACACATACACTGCCTGTGTCAAACTCACGTACATCGTCTGTGTCATCCCTCTCACGAATATCTCTGTCATCCCTCACATATACTGTTTGTGTCATCCCTCTCACGAAATATCTGTCGCCCCTCTCACGAAATATCTCTGTCATCCCTCACATACACCGTCTGTGTTATCTCTGTCATGGAATATCTCTGTCCTCCCTCTCACGAAATATCGCTGTCATCCCTTACATACTCTCTCTCTCTTTCTCTCTCTCTCTCTCTCTTCTCTCTCTCTCTCTCTCTCTTTCTCTCTCTCTCGACAGACCTTACTCCACTCCAGAATCTTTCCAATCCAAGCCTTCGCCGCACCTCCAACCCTCCTTCCTCTAAAGTCTCGCTGCACTGTCGTGTGTGCGTGTGTGTGTTTGTGCGCGTGCGTGTGTGTGCTGTGAGCAGCGATCGACGTTGGTGGCGGTGGAGAGGGAACGTTAACGGCTTGACGCTGGAACATCAGACAGTGTCTGGAGCTAGGATGCTGATAGAATGCGCATGTTTTGTACATTTTTCACCGATCGAAGGCGTGTGAGAGTCACGTACCGTAGGTTGCTGTGTTTTTGTCCCTTCTTACTGCTAATGAAGCATTTTGTCAGAATAAGTCGGATTTATTTATTTTTTATTTAGTTAGTGCTTTAGAGGGGTTTAAATTTCGAATGCGTACGTGTATTTAGTGGTGTTTTTGACGAAGAGGGGAAAAAGAGATGCTAGTGTTCGTTCGTCATTTTAGAAAAAGACAACAAGAAAAAAACAAGGTCAAGCGATTAATTAATGAATGAATAAACCGTCGACGGCTACAGTGTTGTCTGTGTGTCTGTTGCTCCGCGTGTGTGAACTAGCGATCTTCCTCTGGTCGATTCAGTGGTGGGGAAAGTCGCCAGTCCCATTTTTCTCTGAGGCCATCAACAGGTGGGACCAGGTGTCGTCTGCCCACTGCCGCTACATTCACACACATCACTTTCTGGGACGGTGTCGGAGTGATTAAGTTAGGATCCCGTTTGCTGTGTGTGTAACGCTTGGCGTAATTAGTGTTAGAGACGGCTGCTGTGTGTATAATGCTTGACTATTACTGCTAGTGAATGGCTGCTATGTGTGTAACGCATGACGTAATTAGTGCAGACAGGATTGCTGTGTGTGTAAAACTTTATGTAATTAAGGCTAGACAGGGCTACCTTGTGTCTAAACACGTGATGTAATTAAGGCAAGGCATGGCTACTGTGTGTGTAACGCGCGACGTAATTAGGACAGGACAGGGATGCTGTGTGTATAACGCTGGGCATAATTAGGGCAAGACATGACCGCTGTGTGTTTCACGCATGACATAATTAGGCAGGACAGGGATGCTGTGTATACAACGCATGATGAAATTAGGGCAAGACATGACTGCTATGTCTATATGTCGTGTGGCGTAATTAGGCAGGACATAACTGTTGTGTGTATAAAGCTTGACGTAATTAAGGCCAAGACATGACTGCTGTGTGTATAAAGCTTGACGCAGTTAAGACAAGACATGACTGCTGTGTGAGCTTCGCGTGAAGTAATTAGGGCAAGGCATGATTGCTTCATGTGTAATGTGTGACATAAATGATATGTGTGTGTGACGTGTCACGTAATCAGGACAAGACATGACTGCTGTGTGACGTTGATGTAATCAGGGCAAGACATGATTGCTGTGTATATAACGTGTGACGTAATTATGATAAAACAGGACTGCTGTTTTTATATGAAGACGTCTAACGTTTTTCTATCTTTTCCACAGAAGAAAACATCCCCTCATAGTACAGTACTGTGGACGTTTCTGATACCTTGTGGAACTAATGAGTGCTCTAGAACGTCAAGTTGATCTTTCCTGAAAGTTTGGAAGGGGTTCCATGTCGTGTGCAGACGTCATATTGAGTTTGTAATCTTGATAATAACATTGACGTTAATTTAACGAGAAAGACTGTTCGGAAAGCATTTCACATTTTCTGAACCATAATTTGCATAGACTTTATTTAGATTTGAATACGCTTGATTAAAGTGGCATACCTATTTCATTTTCCATTTTTTGAAAAATAAAACTCCATTTGAATCAGTTCTTGGTTGCGCACTGATTTGGACGATATCCATATTTGCGCATAATCTTCCAGTTTAGAAGAGCTTTTTGACGTTTTGAGAGCTCTTCCAAATGGCATGGCTATGAATCAGAAGTGATGAGTATTTCACGTGAAGCAGCGGGTGTGGTGCCCAGTGTCTGCATGCTGTCTGGAACAAGGAACAGAAATAGAATCAGAGACAAAGACGTCTCATGAGAACATCTTCCATTTCCTGTGGAAAGGATATCCAAGTTATCTCGGAAAAGCTCCAACATTTTCTGTTTCAAGGAGACCACATTTCCTGGACGAAAACACAAGTTGAAATTTTGTGCTGCTAAAACTGTGAGATTTTTGGTTGGACTAAGAAATAATGGACTGTGAGAAAATGTGCGGTTGAGAGTGGAAAGATATCAAGTTTGTTGTTGAGAGGGGGAAAATAAGATTCCCTGACAGATGAGAATTTCTACTGGTCATGACGAGTTGACGTCCCTGGTAAGACATTGCATTAGTTTCTGCTGGACAAGACTTCTGATCATCTTTTAAAGGTTGCCTCCCATTGGACAGGACCTGGTTTTCTGTTAGAAAAAGTATGCTGCATTAGAAAAGTCACAGGATTCTGTGTTCGAAAATACTTTTAAAAGGGAGGAAATATCAACCTTTATGGTTAGAAAGCTATCAAATTCTGTGTTGAAAACATCTGTAATCTGGAAGTGCACCTGAGCAGAAGTGTGTATGTTTCCACTCCAGTTGAAGTCTGCCACATAAGACTGTGGGTGTGTGAGCGTGTGTAACTGACCAAGTACACAGCTCTGGTGTCCTGATCTGTGAGTTTTGGACGGAGAACGCCGATGTCCTGATCTGTGAGCTGATGTCCTATCTGTGCGTTGTAGACAGAGAACACTGATGTCCTGATCTGTGCGTTGTGGACAGAGAACATTAATGTCCTGATTTGTGAGTTTTGGACACTTGCTGCCCTGATCTGTGAGTTGTGGATCTGATATCCTAATCTGTGAGTTGTGGACACTGAACACTGATGTCCTGATCTGTGTGTTGATGTCTGATCTGTGAGCTGATGTCCTGATCTGTGCGTTGATGTCCTGATCTGTGCGTTGTGGACAGAGAACATTAATGTCCTGATCTGTGCGTTGATGTCTGATCTGTGAGTCGATGCCTGATCTGTGAGTTGTGGACGCTGAACACTGATGTCCTGATCTGTGCGCGTTGGACATTGAACACTGATGTCTTGATCTGTGTGTGATGTCCTGATTGTGCGTTGATGTCCTGATCTGTGCGTTGTGACAGAGAATATTAATGTCTGATTGTGAATCGATGCCTGATCTGTGAGTTGGACGCTGAACTGATGTCCTGATCTGTGCGCGTTGGACATTGAACACTGATGTCTGATCTGTGTGTTGAGTCTGATCTGTGAGCTGATGTCTGATCTGTGCGTCATGTTTGATCTGTGCTTTGATGTTTGATCTGTGCGTTGGTGTCCTAACTGGTGTTGCGTGGACAGTGATGTCCTGATCTGTGCGTGGGACCAAGGAGTTTGCCAGACGACGATGGTGACGATGCTGACGATGGCGATGAAGTGGTGTTGGGGTGGATGCCGGCATTGTGTGCGGGGGATGGTAGGGGTCAGCCTCCTCCTCCTCCTCCTCCTGACGTCTCCTCCCGACTGTCTGGCCAGCACTGAGGAATGTGAGTGTTGATTTTGATTTTGTCAAGTTGAAGATAGTAGTGGTGGTGGTGGTGGTGGTAGTAGTAGTAGTGGTGGTGGTTGGAGATGGTGATGGTAGGGGTGATGGTAATGATGGTAATGGTTGCAGTAGTGGTGATGGTGGTGGTGGTAATGATGGTGATGGTGATGTGTGATGATAACAATCGTGATAGCGGTAGTGGTGACGGTAGTTGGTGATGATAAGGCTGGTTGTGAGTGTTGACCTTAGTCTTGTTAAGTTGAAGATAGTGGATGGTGGTGGTGGTGATAGTGGTGGTGGTGGTGGTGGTGGTTGTTGTTGTTGTTGGTGGTGGTGTGGTGGTGGTGGTGGGATTGATGATGGTAGTGGTAGCGGTTGCAATAGTGGTGATGGTGGTGATGGTGATTATGGTAGTGGTGATGTGTGATGATACCCCCGTTGGGTTGCCGGGGGCTCTTTCAGTATAAATGGTATCCCCACCTTTCGGAAATTCTGTGCTAGAAATTTCCTCTTTTCTGTCACTCTTTTTGTTTCTGCCTTGTTGCCTTGCTTTCTGTCATTTCTACTTATTTTCTGCCTTAATGGTCCATTTACCTGTATTTTTTCGATAAAGTCTTACGTACTTTTTCTTCGGATTGATAATTGGGTACATATATTAAGTGCATTTTGGGCTCTAAGGAGGTGAGATATGCGGAAGAAATTTTAGGTAATTTATGCCTGTTTTTATATAATTTTATGTTTTGGTTTCCTTGTGTGTGCTTATATTTGTATTCAGGTGTATTTTTTAAATCTCCCCTGTGCTATAAATCAGACGGAATGATCCTACTCCGGGGGCATGTCCTTAGATTATGTGCGCGAATGCATTGATATGTGTACTTAATTTTCTTTTCTTTTTTTCCCGTTGAAGTCTTGTGTGTTGAAGAGGTTATAGTCCTGATATGGCTCTGCGCAGTCGGCTGGGCTTTAAACAACAATAAAAGTAAAGTAAAGTGTGATGATAACAATCGTGGTAGCGGTAGCGGTGACGGTAGTTGGAGGTGATAATGTTGGTTGTGAGTGTTGATCTGGATCTTGTTAAATTGAAGGTAGTAGTTGTGGTGGTGGTGGTGATGGTGGTGGTGGTGGTAGTGGGGATGATGATGGTACTGGTAGTGGTGATGGTGTTGGTGGTTGATTGCGTTGGTGGTGGTGATGGTGGTGATAACAATCGTGATAGCGGAAATTTGGAGATGATAGTGATGGTTGTGGTGGGATTGGTGATTGGTGATGATAGTGGTGATGGTGATTGATGATAGTGGGGTGTGATTATCGTCGTCGTCGTCCCCAAAGTGATTTTGTCGGTATTAGCGATGACGATGGGGATGATGGTTGTGGTGATGATGAAGAGTATAATGGTTGTGATGATAGTGATGGTGGTGATTATAGTGGTGGTGAAGGTTGTGATGTTGTTTTTGTATCTACTATGCATTTTGTAAAGGTTGGTGTTACTCTCAATACTGATTGTGTGTTAGTATGTTAGTATTTCTGCCGATGGTGATAATCTGAAGAAACAATGTCGTGTATAAGCATGTGTATGCATGTCTGTGGGTGTGTGTGTGTGTGTGTGTGTGTGTGTGTGTTGTGTGTGTGTGTGTGTGTGTGTGTGTGTGTGTGAAAGAGAGAGAGTGTGTGTGTGTGTGTATGTGTGTGTGAAAGAGAGTGAGAAAGAGAGAAAGAGAGAGAGAGAGAGAGTGTGTGTGTGTGTGTGTGAGAGAGGAGAGAGAGAGACAGACAGACATACAGATAAAGAGAGAGTGTGTGTTTGTGTGAGAGAGAGAGAAGGAGAGAGAAGGGGGAAAGAGAGTTAGCGAGCTAGTGAGCTAGCGAGCTAGTGAGAGAGAGAGAGACAGAGAGAGAAAGAGAGAGTGAGAGAGAGAGAGAGAGCAGAATCTAGCGATCAAAGAGAGAGAGAGAGAGAGAAAGAAAGAGAGAAGAGAGAGAGAGAGCAGAGAGAGAGAGAAGGAGGAGAGGAATGTTCGTGGGTGAGTGTGCGGATTTGTGTTTATGTATGTTCGTGAATGTGTGTATGTGTGTGTGTGCGTGTGTGCCTGTGTTCGTTCGTTCTTTGATTTAACGTCTTTTCACGTGTGTGTGTTGTGTGTGTGTGTGTGTGTGTGGTGTGTGTGTTTTGTGTGTGTGTGTTGTGTGTGTGCGCGTGTGTTGGTGTGTTGTGTGTGTGTTGTGTGTGTGTGTGTGTGTGTGTGTGTGTGTGTGAAATTACACAAACTTCTGTATGCTTTATATGTAAAAAAAACATATATTGTTTAGACTGGATAGATCATATTCAGAAAATAATGAATCACACTGGTTTTCATTTTGCTCGAGAATTTCAAAATGTTGCAAACAAATAAGCCTAAACATTTTGTGAAAAGAAGTTATTCATTCAGTTAAGGATAACTATCAGCAAGTCAAGGAGAGTGGGTTGGAAACAAATAATAACTGCATATTATATTGATATTTCATAGACGAATTTGGAATAGAGAAATACATAACACAATAGCCAGATGTTCATGTTTTTTTCTTTGAATAAATTACGATGCAGCTGTCACAAGCTTAAGACTGATTTAGGTAGACACCAAGGAGTAGATAAACAAAGCAGAATAAATAAATTCAGTGGCAGACAAAGCAGAATACATACGTTTTATGATGACAATACCTCAGGGTGATGTTTCACTTTACTTTTCGAATGTTGTAAATTCAATAAATGACTGGTAGAAGTTGATTCCCAACAACATCTGCCCAAATGCAATGTTCTCGTTGTGTAAGTTCATCTCTGGAAGGAAAACAAACTTATTGTACTTTATTTTTTCCTTCCGCTTGTACCGGTGGGCGTCGCGGGGAGATACAGTCGTCTGTCAGCAGCAAGGCGGGTGGCCTGGAGAAGGGACATCTCGTGAACTCTGAGGGTGTCTGCCACGGAGTCGCTCCATTGTCTTCCTCTGGCTTTCCAGCCAGAGTATCTGGTGTTGTATGCCTGAAAGCTGGATGGTTTAGGGGCATACGTGTGAGGTGTCCGAACCACTTGATCCTCATATGTTCGATGTGTTGTAGGATTGGTGTTGCTCCTACCATGTCTCGTATCACCTCATTTCTGATCTTGTCCCGCCTTGTCTTGTTTACTACTTTCCTCAGGCATTTCATTTCACAAGTGACCAGTTTTCTCTCGAGGACTTTAGTTAGGACCATGTCTGGCACTGGTATGTCAGCGTTGGTAGAAAAATGGCGTTGATGAGTTTCGCCTTAGTGCTGGTGGGAATGCTGGGGTGTTTTAGGAGAGGGGCAAGTTGGTAGCTGACTGCGTTGGCTTTCTGGCATCTGGTCTCGATTTCTCTGTCTAGTTTGCCATTTTCAGTGAAGATGCTGCCCAGGTATTTAAATTCACTGGCTTGCTTCAACTGGGTTCCGTTGATGTTGATATCCAGTTTGTTTGGTCTCTTACTGACAGTCATGACCTCGGTCTTGCTGACGCTGATCTTTATGCCGTATGTCTCGCAGCTTTCATTGAGCTGGTCTGTGTGCTCCTGTAGCTGTATCTTGTCATTGTTCACCATTGCCTGGTCGTCCGCAAACATGAGTTCATTGAGTGCCTCAGGGTCTGGGTTTGCCTCTTTCGTAATCTGACCCATGTAGATCACGAAGAGAAGAGGAATAAAAATCAACTGAAAATAGCAGAATTTATTTACTTGTCTAAAATTGTACAGTTATCTTTTGAATAATTGAATATCTTATCATAAGTCAATTCAGATGTATTTTTCCTGTTGAACCAAGGTCTTCCTGTCCCATGTTATATGATAATCCCTTTGGATTTTCATGTTATTCGCTGATTCCTCCATGCCACAGTTGGGGTTAAACAATCTATTACACAATGTTCAATACTTATTTGAGGTGTCATTTACGCGTAATTTGGATAAATTTTATCATTTCTATAAGCCATGTTGTAGCCGTATAATGTCCCTAGGGCAAGGTGGATGTACTGCCTAGAATTTGGGAAA
>JAPXFY010000020.1:53747094-53749594 GCA_030674185.1 Monoplex corrugatus
AATACTTTGTCACCATGGACAAGCATCAATATTTATTCACAACAGGATAATCAAAACCGCCAATACATCAACAACTAAAACAAAACAAAACAAAATCTCTTCATCACGTCCTCTTTCATCATCATCATCATCATCATCATCATCCATCATGTGTACCTTGCCGCATGGCGTTGGCGATCATGGACTTCCATCTGTCTCTATCTCTTGTTGCCTCAAGCATCACTTCTACCCTCTTTGTCTTCAGCCACTCTGCAAGTCCGTCTAGTATCTTCTCCCTGGGTCTCCCTGGTGCTCTCTTTCCCACCAGCTTTCCCGTTGTGTCCTCTTTTAGCTATCTCAAATCTCTTTTGGTCACCATTTCAGTATCATAAATGCTTCGACCTGTAAATCCTCAAATAAAGAAACAAACAAAGAAACAGAACAAAAACAAAACAAATCAACAAACAAACAAAAAACAAACAAACAACAACAACAACTACAACAACAAAAATCTGCCAGTCAACATCTTCTTTCTTCACAGAGAACGTACTACAGATAAAGTAATTCTCATATGAAATTCTTTTTCATTCTAAACCAATAACAGTAAACGTCGCTGTGTTTGGTAAATGAATCCAAGAACCATCAGCAGCACGTTTCTCAACAGCATCACACCAAACAGATGGAGGCTAGTAACATGATTTGCCTTCTGAAAATCATTCAAATCTCTTGACTTTCAAATTCAAACTCTCCGTTCACCAAGACCTTTTCAAGAACAACTCGCTTTACATAAAAGATGTTCACTCCACATGACACAAGGTTTTTCAAATTTCAATTCATATCAAGTTCTACAACACAGTTTCAGTACGTCCAAAATCACATACGAAAGCACAGGAACAAAACAAAACATTACCCGAAGACAAAGCAAAAAGGGGTTCCTTATTGGCAGTTAGTCTGCATGTCTCTCTGCATTTCTTTGCTGCTTGTCTGCCTTTCTCTCTGTATTACCTTGTTGTTTTCTGCCTGTCTCTCTGCATTTCTTTGTCGTTTGTCTTCCTGTCTCTCTGTGGTTCTTTGTTGTTTGTCTTCCTGTCTCTCTGTGGTTCTTTGTTGTTTGTCTTTCTGCCTTTCTGTATTTCTTTGTTGTTTGTCTTTCTGCCTTTCTGTATTTCTTTGTTGTTTGTCTTTCTGCCTTTCTGTATTTCTTTGTTGTTTGTCTTTCTGCCTTTCTGTATTTATTTGTCGTTTGTCTGTCCTCGCTGTAGTTCTTTGTCGTTCGTTTGCCTGTCTCGCTGTACTTCTTTGTTTTTTTTTCTGTCTGTCTCTCTATATTTCTTTGTTGTTGGTCTTCCTGTCTCTCTGTATTTCTTTGTCGTTTGTCTGCCTGTCTCTCTGTATTTCTTTGTCGTTTGTCTGTCTGTCTCTCTGTATTTCTTTGTCGTTTGTCTGTCTGTCTCTCTGTATTTCTTTGTCGTTTGTCTGTCTGTCTCTCTGTATTTCTTTGTCGTTTGTCTGTCTGTCTCTCTGTATTTCTTTGTCGTTTGTCTGTCTGTCTCTCTGTATTTCTTTGTCGTTTGTCTGCCTGTCTCTCTGTATTTCTTTGTCGTTTGTCTGTCTGTCTCTCTGTATTTCTTTGTTGTTTGTTTTCCTGTCTCTGTATTTCTTTGTTGTTTGTTTTCCTGTCTCTGTATTTCTTTGTTGTTTGTCTTTCTGTCTCTCTGTGTTTCTTTGTTGTTTGTCTTTCTGTCTCTCTATGTTTCTTTGTTGTTTGTCTTTCTGTCTCTCTGTTTCTTTGTTGTTTGTCTTTCTGCCTTTCTGTATTTATTTGTTGTTTGTCTTTCTGCCTTTCTGTATTTATTTGTCGTTTGTCTGTCCTTCACGCTGTAGTTCTTTGTCGTTCGTTTGCCTGTCTCGCTGTACTTCTTTGTTGTTTTTCTGTCTGTCTCTCTGTATTTCTTTGTTGTTGGTCTTCCTGTCTCTCTGTATTTCTTTGTCGTTTGTCTGCCTGTCTCTCTGTATTTCTTTGTCGTTTGTCTGCCTGTCTCTCTGTATTTCTTTGTCGTTTGTCTGTCTGTCTCTCTGTATTTCTCTGTTGTTGGTCTGTCTGCCTCTCTGTACTTCTCTGTCGTTTGTCTGCCTGTTTCACTGACTTCTTTGACGTTTGTCTGTCTGTCTCTCTGTATTTCTTTGTCGTTTGTCTGTCTGTCTCTCTGTATTTCTCTGTTGTTGGTCTGTCTGTCTCTCTGTATTTCTCTGTTGTTGGTCTGCCTGTTTCACTGACTTCTTTGTCGTTTGTCTGTCTGTCCCTCTGTATTTCTTTGTCGTTTGTCTGTCTGTCTCTCTGTATTTCTTTGTTGTTTGTCTGTCTGTCTTTCTGTATTTCTTTGTTGTTGGTCTGTCTGTCTCTCTGTCTCTCCGTATTTCTCTGTTGTTGGTCTGCCTGTTTCACTGACTTCTTTGTCGTTTGTCTGTCTGTCTCTCTGTATTTCTTTGTCGTTTGTATGTCTGTCTCTCTGTATTTCTT
>JAPXFY010000020.1:53754594-53767094 GCA_030674185.1 Monoplex corrugatus
CACCTAGACAACGACTTTTTTTCTCTAACCCAGACTGTCACGGGACTAAGGTAGCGTGTGTGAGATGTTTTCAATCTCTGTGGTGTGTGTGGGTGTTGCGCGGCGCGCGCGCGCGGTGTGTGTGGTGTGTGTGTGTATGTGTGTGTGAGTGTGTGTGGTGTGTGGTGTAGTGGGTGTGTGCGGGTGTAAATGAAATAGCAAGCAACCAAGCAAGGTGTGTGTGTGTGTGTGTGTGTGTGTGTGTGTGTGTGTGTGTGTGTGTGGTGTGTGCGTGTGTGTGTATGTGTGTGGTGCATCTGTGCTTCTGTGTCTGTGTGTTTGTGCTGTATATCTATATGGGTACTCAGTTGGCACTATGTGTGTGCGTGTGTGTGATTTGTGTGTGTGTGTGTGTGTGCGTGTGTGTGTGTGTGTGTGCGTGCGCACGTGTGTGTGTGTATGTACATGTGTGGTGTGTGTGTGTGCGTGCACGTACGTGCGCGTATGCGTGTGTGTGTGTGTGTGGTGTGGTCTCTTTCACTTTGTGTGTTTGTGTGTGTAGTGTATGTGTGTGTGTGTGTGTGTGTGTGTGTGTGTGTGTGTGTGTGTGTGTGTGTGTGTGTGTGGTGTGTGTGTGTGCGCGGTGATACTATATTGTGTAATATTGTACCATAATATGTGATATCGGATTGTATGACATTTCATCGAGTTTTGTTTCAATTTCTTCAATGTAAATAATAACCCCACTTTCTGGAAAATTCTGTGATAAAAAGTTCAAGTTTTCTGTCACTCTCTTTGTTTCTGCCTTGCTCGCTTGCTTTCTCTCACCTCTTCATTTCTTTGTCAATTTTTTTGTTCCGATAGTCCATTCCCTATATTTGATTTTTTTTGTAAAGCCCCACACGCTTTCTATCCATTAGGACTGGTAGTATGATGTGCATGTATTCACTACAGTTTTAGCTGTAAGGAAATGGATTTTTTTTAGTGGCAATTTAGGTAATATCGGCCACTTTTTTATGTATGTTTTGTGTAGGCCTACTTATTTTCGTTTATGCATTTTTATTCAGTTTTCTTTTCTAATCTCTCTAGTAAGAATTGCGCAGGGTGAATGCAGCGACATGTATACTACTTTTCTTTTTCATGGTGTTGTTTCTCCTTGGTCATCGATATGTTTATATGCCTGTGTTTTCTTTGATATTGTCCGTGCCCTGATATGGTTCTGAACAGTCGGCTAGACTTTATACAACAACAACAACAACAACAATAAAGGAAAAAGAAGAAAAAAATGATGATAATGGTAATAATGGTAATGTTGATGATAATAGTTGTGAAATAATGATAATATAATAACAATATCAACAACAACAACAGCAATAATAGTACTAACAGAAACAACAATAACAACAACAACACAATAATGATAATAATGTTAATAAATATACTAATGATAATAATGATAATGATAACAGTAATGATAATAATAATAATATAACAACAACAATAATAACAGTGATATTAATAATGATAATAATAATAATAATGATTTAATAATAACAATAATAATAATAACATAATATAATAATAATAATAAATATAAAAATGATGATGATGATCCTGCTGCTACTACTACAACTACTGCGACTACTACTACTACTATACTACTACTACTACTACCACACCACCACCACCACCACCACCACTACTACTGCTACTTCAGCTACTGCCACAAGTAATTTTGTGCTGCCTGCCAGTTACCAGTGTGAAAATCCGGGAGGTGTCCCACAGAGAGTGGCTCATGTTAATGGGTTGCCTCTGTCCTGTGTCATTTGCTTGCTAGTACCTGTAGAATAGGACATTTCTACAGAGTACGGGCAAGACACTTCCAGTTGTCGGCATTTTTGCGTGGACACCAAAAACTCATTGTAATGTGCAATGTTTGTAGTTTCGTGCGTAGGGAGGATTTTTAGTAGGTGCCTCAGTGGTGGCGAGCTGGAGTGTCCCTTGATCAATTATGGAGTGTCCACTCTGACCATGGATGGTCTGTGTGTGCCAGTGACCAATCCTCTTTGTCCTCCAGCCCCTCCCCCCCCCAAGCATCACACACACACACACACATACACACACACACAAAGACACACACACACAGACAAAGACACACAGACACACAGACACAGACACAAACACAGACACACACAGACATAGACAGACAGACAGACAGCGCGCGCGCGCGCGCGCACACACACACACACACACACACACACACACACACACACATACACACACACACACACACACACACACACACACACACACACACACACACGTCTCACGCCTTGCTCCCCTTCCGCCCATGGAATAACTTTTCCTGAAGTTTTCTCCCTTGCTGTATACACTTTCCTGGAATGTTCTCCCCTTGCTGTAAAAACTCTCCTGGTGTTTACCTCCCTTGCTGCAATAACTCTCCTTGTGTTTACCCCTTCTGTTCGAATTTTCCTGGTATTTAAACCCCCTCCCCCCTCCGCATTTTCAATTTTCTTGGGGTTTACCCCCCCTTGTTGTAGTAGGTGGCTAGGAGTTTTCTCCCCTGATGTAATAACTGTCCTGTTGTTTACTTTCCTTTTCGCAATAACTGTCCTGTTGTTTACTTTTCTTTTCGCAATAACTCTCCTGATGTTTATCTTCTGCAGCAATAACTCTCCTGGTGTTTATCCTCTGCTGTAATAACTCATCTGGTGTTTACCCCCACGTTGTAATAACTCTCCTGGTGTTCACCCTCATGTTGTAATAACTCTCCTAGTGTTTACTACCCTGCAGTAATAACTCTCCTGGTGTTTACTACCCTGCAGTAATAACTCTCCTGGTGTTTACTACCCTGCAGTAATAACTCTCCTGGTGTTTACTATCCTGCAGTAATAACTCTCCTGGTGTTTACTAACTACCCTGCAGTAATAACTCTCCTGGTGTTTACTACCCTGCAGTAAGAACTCTCCTGGTGTTTACCATCTGCAGTAATAACTGTCTTGTTGTTTACACCATGCTTTGATAACTTTCCTGGTTGTTTACCCCCGACTATAATAACTCTCCTGCTATATATCCTCTGCTTTAGTAACTCTCTTGTTGTTTACCCCCTGTTTTAATAACTCTCCTGGTGTTTACCCCCTGTTTTAATAACTCTCCTGGTGTTTACCCCCTGATTTGATAACTCTCTTGTTGATTACCCCCTGTTTTAATAACTCTCCTGGTGTTTACACCCTGATGTAGTAACTCTACTGGTATTTACCCAACCGCTGAAATAATTGTTCTTTTGTTTACCCCTGCTGTAATAACTCTTCTGGTGTTTATCTCCACCTGCTGTAATAATTCTTCTGATGTTTAGCCCCCCACCTCCACTATTATAACTCTCCTGGTGTTTGACCCGCTACCCCCAACAGATGTAATAACTCTCTTGTTGTTTACCCGTGCTGCTGTAATAACTCTCTTGCTGTTTACCCTCCTTGCTGTAATAACTATCCTGGTGTTTACCCGCATGCTTTGATAACTCCTTTGGTATTTTTACCCCTGCTGCTGTAATAACTCTCTTGTTGTTTACCCTCCTTGCTGTAATATCTCTCCAGGTGTTTACCCGCATGCTTTGATAACTCCTTTGGTATTTTTACCCCTGCTGCTGTAATAACTCTCTTGTTTTTTACCCTCCTTGCTGTAATAACTCTTTTGTTGCTTACCCTCCTTGCTGTAATAACTCTCCTGGTGTTTACCCGCATGCTTTAATAACTCCTTTGGTATTTTTACCCCTGCTGCTCTAATAACTCTCTTGCTGTTTACCCCTGCTGTTGTAATAACTTTCCTAATAATTAACCCCCCCTGCCGTAATCACTCTTCTGGTGTTTACCCCCACCGATGTAATAACTCTCCCGGTGTTTACCCCTGCCGTTGTAATAACACTTCTAGTAATTAACCCACCTGCTACTGTAATAACTCTCCTAGTCATTAACTTACCCCCCTCCCAGCTGTAGTCAATGTCCTGATGTTTACCCCCACTGATGGGGATAACTCTCTTGCTGTTTACTCCCCACCACCCACCCCTGCTGTAATCACTCTCCTGGTGTTTACCCCCCACCGATGTAATAACTCTCCCAGTGTTTACCCCTGCCGCAGTAATAACTCTTCTGCTAATTAACCCACCTGCTGTAATGACTCTTTTAGTGTTTACTCCCCTCACCCTTGTGCTGTACTGTCTCTTGGAGGTCTTTTCCTCTGTTCTAGGGAGTCTGGTTACGTTTACTTACCTGCTATACTGATTCGGTAGAAGTTTTCTCCCCTGCTGTAATAGGCGTGTAGAAGTTTTCTCCCCTGTTGTAATACATGTAAGTCTGTTGGAGTTTTCTCCCCTGCTTTGATAAGTCTCCTGGAATTTTCTCCCCTGCTATAATAGGTGTGTGGTAAGTTTTTTATTTTATTTTGCTGTAATAAGTCTTTTGGAGATTTCTTTTATCCCGCTGTCTTAAGGCTCTTGGAGTTTTCTCTCCTGCTGTAAAAAGTCTCCTGGAGTTTTCTCCCCTGCAGTAATAAGTCTCTTGGAGTTTTCTCCCCTGCTATAATACATATGTAATTATTGTTTTACCTTGTTGAAAAATGTCACCTGTAGTTTTTCTCCCTGGTATAATAAATCTCTTGGAGTTTTCTCTCTGCTGTATTAAATTTCCTGCAGCTTCTCTCCCCTGCTGTAATAAGTCTCCAGAGTTTTCTGCCCTGGCTATAATATGTTTTAGGATTCTTTTACCCTGTTGTAATAAGGGTCACCTTCAGTTTTCCCACTGATTATAATCAGTTTCCTGGAGTTTTCTCCTCGGCTATAATAGGTTTGCAGGAGAGGTTCTTTTTAACCCTGCTGTAATAAGTCTCCTGGAGTTTTTGCCCGTGCTATAACAAGGCTATGGGAGTTTTCGCCCCTGCTGTACTAAGTGTATAATTTTCTTACCTATTGTAATAAGTCTTCTGGATTTTTGTTCCCTGCTGGCAGAATCGGCCAAGCCAAAACAGCATTCAAGAAGATGACAAGCATTCTTACCAACAAATGCCTATCAATTAATATCAGAAAGAGAGTCCTTGAATGTTATATAGAACTAATACTGTTGTACGGATGCGAGGCGTGGACAGTCAGCAAGCAAAGCCAGAGCAAGATTGAGGCAGCCGAGATATGGTTCCTAAGAAGAATGTTGAGAGTTCCATGGACAGTAAAGAAAACAAACGAGACAGTCTTGATGGAGGCAGACACAAGTAGATCACTCATAAGGAAGATTAAGAAAAGACAGGCAACATTTATAGGCCATTTTATGAGGAAGGGGGATTTGGAGCACCTGGTCACAACGGGAAAGCTGGAGGGAAAGAGAGCACCAGGTAGACCCAGGGAGAGAATGCTGGACGGACTTGCAGAGTGGCTGGGGATGAGGAGGGTGGGGGAGGTGCTAGGGGCAACGAGAGATAGAGATGGATGGAAGTCCATGGTCGCCAACGCCATGCGGCAGGGCACCTGATGATGATGATGGTTGTAATAAGTCTTCTGGATTTTTGTTCCCTGCTGTAATAATTGCCCTGAAGATTTTTCCCCTGCTGTGGTAGATTTGTAGAAGTTTTCTCTTGACGCGATAAGTCTGTAGGAATTTTCTTCACTGCTTTAAAATATCTTTTGAGGTTGTTTCTTTTTTTAATCCTGCTGTAATGTCTCTTGGATTTCGTTTTTTTTTTTTTACCACGCTGAATTAAGGCTCTTGGAGTTTTCTCCTTACTGTATAATAAGTCTTCTGGAGTTTTCTCCCATGCTGTAATAAGTCTCTTGGAGTTTTCTCCCCTGCTATAATTGATATGTAGGATTTGTTCCCTCTGCTGTAATAAGTCTCATGGAGTTTTCTCGCCTGCTATAATAGATCTGTATTTGTTTTTACTTTGCTGTAATAAGAGTCACCTGCGGTATACTCCTCTGATATAGTAAGTCTTCTGGAGTTTTCTCTTCGGCTATAAAAAAAAGTCTGTATAAGAGTTCATTTTTAACCCTGCTGTAATAAGTCTTTTGGGGTTTACTCCTACTGTATTAGGTCTCCTGCAGTTTTCTTCCCTGCTATAAGAAGGCTATGGGAGTTTTCTTCCCTGCCGTGCTAAGTGTATAATTTTCTTACCTATTGTAGTAAGTCTTCTGGATTTTTGTTACCTGCTGTAATAATTACCCTGAAGTTTTCTCCCCTGCTGTGGTAGATTTGTCGAAGTTTTCTCTTGATACGATAAGTCTGTAGGAATTTTCTTCACTGCTTTAACATGTCTAGAAGTTGTTTTTTCTATCCTGCTGTAATGCCTCTTGGATTTCGGTTGCTTTTTTTTACCATGCTGAATTAAGGCTCTTGAAGTTTTCTCCCTACTGTAATAAGTCTTTTAGAGTTTTTCTCCCATGCTGTTATAAATCTCTTACAGTTTTCTCCCCTGCTATAATAGATATGTGGATGTTTTCACCCTGCTGCAATAAGTCTCATGGAGTTTTCTCGCCTGCTGTAATAAGTCTCTGACGAAGATGGCGAGAACGCCATCGAAAGCTACGGAACTGTGAGTAGCGATTTTACACTGTTGGGAGACCTTGTTCTTCAAAATTGGTAGCATTAAGTCTCTTGGAGTTTTCTCCCCTGGTATAATAGATCTGTAGGATTTTCTTTTACCCCGTTGTAATAAGTTACCCGCAGTTTTCTCTCCTGGTATAATAAGTTTCCTGGAGTTTTCTCCCCGAGTATGACAGTTCTATAGAAGAGTTCATTTTTCAACCTTGCTGTAATAAGTCTTCTGAGGTTTTTCTCCCTGCAGTATATAAATCCTGCGGTTTTCTCCCGTGTCCTATTAAGGCGACAGGAGTTTTCTCCCCTGATGTAACAATTCTCCTGGTGGTTTTTTTTCATTGCTGTAATAAATCTCCTGAAGTTATCTCCTCTGCTGTGATAAGTGTCCTGGTGTTTTCTCCCCTGCTGTCCCCAGGTATTTCCGAAAGCTCACAACATCTTATCCGGTAAATCCAGATGTGTAGTAAAGGTGGATAGGACTACTCGAAATAAAGCATTGATTATTTCACTTTAAGGTGTGCATATTGTGTGTTGTTCGTTTGAAGTATACATAGCGCGCGTGTGTGTGTACGTGTGTGTGTGTGTGTGTGTGTGTGTGTGTGTGTGTGTGGTGTGTGTGTGTGTGTGGTTGTGTGTGGTTTGTGTGTGTGTGTGGTTGTGTGTGTGTGTGTGTGCATGTGTGTGTGTGTTGAGAGAGAGGGAAGACAGACAGACAGAGAGAGGGAGAGAGGCAGAGAGAGACAGAGAGAAAGAGACAGAGAGATAAAGATAGACAGAGACAGACACATAGAGAGAGAGACAGAGACACAGAGAGAGAGACAAAGAGAGGAGACTGAGACTGAGAGAGACAGAGAGAGAGACAGAGAGACAGACAGACAGAAAGAGAGAGAAAGAGAGACAGGGAGAGACACAGAGAGACAGACAGAGACAGACAAACAGAAAGAAAGAGAGAGAGAAAAGAGAGAGAGAGAGAGGAGTAATTACTAAGTCTTGTCTTCTCTAATGACTAAAGCCGTTTTTATCATGTCTGGTCTTTTCGTGTGTGTGTTGAGGTGGGGGTGGGGGGTGGGGTGGGGGTGTTTCACAAAGAGAAAGAGAAAGATTGAGACAGAGAAAGAGAGAGACAGAGAGAGAGAGAGAGGAGTAATTACTATGTCTTGTCTCCTCTAATGACTAAAGCCGTTTTTACTATGTCTGGTCCTTTCGTGTGTGGTGTGTGTGTGTGTGTGTGTGTGTGTGTGTGTGTGTGTGTGTGTGTGTGTGTGTGTGGAGAGAGAGAGAGAGAGAGAGTGTGTGTGTGTGTGTGTGCTTGTATGTGTGTGTGTGTATGTGTGTGTGTGCTTGTATGTGTGTGTGTGCTTGTATATATATATATATATATATATATATATATATATATACATATATGAATGTATTATGTATGTGTGTGTGTGTGTGTGTGTGTGTGTTGTGTGTGTGTGTGTGTGTGTGTGTGTGTGTGTGTGCGCGCGCGAGCATATTTGTGACACTACCATCATCTTCTGTCTTTCTCTGTCTGTCCTTTTTCCTCTGTCCTTCTGTCTTTTGCTATCCATTGTTAGACAACTTTTAGAAAAGGGCAAGTTGCCCCCTAGTACTTTGGATCGTCAAATGCATTCAGGCTTAATTCACTGACGATTTCAATTAATTGTAACACTGTAAAAAATGTCGTGTAACTATTTATCTAATGCCTTCAAGATGAAAACATGTGCATTTCACTGAGAGACAGGTTCAGCCAGGTAGCCATTATGTGCATTGTCATACTGTGTTGTACTTTGAAAGTATTCTCTGATTTCCTAGGTGAGTAGATGTACGTGTTTATGTCTACCTGATTTTTTTCTCCATTTTCCACTCCACCTCTATGGCTACAGACGATGGCACAGTTTTTGCAATGCGATGATGATGTCGATGAGGATGATAATCATGGTGCTTTTGAGTTCCATCTAGGATTGAGACTGCGTGACATGGCTGTACACTACGCTTATTATCACAATGTATCGTGGAATGGTGGAATGTTGAGAGTTCCAATGGACAGCAAAGAAAACAAACGAGACAGTCTTGATGGAGGCAGACACAAGTAGATCACTCATAAGGAAGATTAGGAAAAGACAAGCAACATTTATAGGCCATTTTATGAGGAAGGGGGATTTGGAGCACCTGGTCACAACGGGAAAGCTGGAGGGAAAGAGAGCACCAGGTAGACCCAGGGAGAGAATGCTGGACGGACTTGCAGAGCGGCTGGGGATGAAGAGGGTGGGGGGGATGCTTGGGGCAACGAGAGATAGAGATGGTTGGAAGTCCATGGTCGCCAACGCCATGCGGCAGGACACCTGATGATGATGTTGATCATGGAATCATCCAGGCCAGAGAGAAAACGATACCTGCGGTGTTGGTCAGACGATTTGAGCAACACCCTCCATGACGCGTCCGTGAGGTGGATCATACTCGTCTGTGTGGTCCCAGTCTTCCCAATGAGTCTATAACATGCTCAACTCTGAGTGGAGCTGGTTGGAGCCAAAACAAAAAGTCCCACAATGATTTTTAAAAGAACTGATGGGGATTCGAATTCATTTTGCTAACAACTACACACTACGGCAACTGTTTCTCTACTTGATTTCTTGTTATTAACTGTAAATGTTTTCATTTCCATCAGCGAAGACTCTTGCACTTCGTGAAGTAAGCCATCTGAATATAAATCTGAATCTGAATCTGAATCTGTTAAAATTCATGTTTATTACAATAGGTTATCCGTGTATATTTATTACAGAGTACGTGTGTTAGTGTACACCCTGTATGGGCGAGAGTTGTATCTGCAAAAGCGTGAATGCGCTTAAAGCCGCTATGGTTGTTATGAAAACAATTGAACACGGTCTATATTCACACGTCCATACACCGATAATCATGCCCTGGAAAATACGAATGTGTTGTTGATGTTCTCACACAAACACAGGAAGCCAAAGGAATTAGTGGTGACAGCCTGGCTGGTTCAGTTTGCAGTTTCAGGCTGGCATTTTGTAGTTGTCTGTGTGCATGAGGTATGTTCGTTAGTTTGCATGAGGCCTGCTCGTCACTTTGCATGAGGTATGGTCGTCACTTTGCCTCTTGACTGTCGGCACTTAAGCACACTTCCTACAGGCTCCAGTCTGACGTCATCGCCGCGCCAGAGATTAACCCTTTTGTGTTCCTCATCCCACCCGCTATTTTCCAGCCCACTTTTTTTTCTTTTTCTTTGTTTCTTTCTTTCTGTCTGTTTTTCTTTCTATCTCCATTTCTTTCGTTCTCTCTCTCTCCCTCTCCTCTCTCTCTCTGTTCCTTTCTTTCTTTCTTTGCCTCTTTCTTTCTCTTTCTCTTTCTTTCTTTCTTTTCTCTTCTCTCTCTTTCTTCTTTACCTTCTCTCTCTTCCTTTCTCTCTCTTTCTTTCTTTCTTTCTTTCTTTCTCTTTCTCTCTTCTCTTTCTTTACTTTCTCTCTCTCTTTCTTTCTTTCTTTCTTCTCTCCTCTCTCTCTCTCTCTCTCTCTTCTTTACTCTCTCTCTTTCTCTTCTCTCTCTCCCTTCTTCTCTCTTCTTCTCTCTCTCTTTCTTACTTTCCTTCTCTGTCTGTCTGTCTGTCTCTTCTCTCTCTCTCTTTCTTTCTTTCTGTCTGTCTGTCTCTCTTTCTTTCTTTCTTTCGTTCTCACTCTCCTTCTTTCTTTCTTCTCTTTTACCTTTTTGTTGTTGTATATTTTTTTTGTTTAGCGTTGCAATTTTCTCGGATAAGTGTTGCTCTGCCCACACTGTCGTTGTCGTTTTGTCTAGATTGTTTTTCCAACACTGTGTATGTGATATATTGCTGCATAGTCTGTGTATTCCGTATTTGTGTGTGTGTGTTTGCTGAATGTTTTCATGCTGACGTAAGCCACCAGACACTGCAAAGATCTTTAACGTGTACATTGTGGTGTTCTACGTGAAATAGACAATTGACTATCTGACAAAAAAACAAAAATGATACAATCTGTAATTGACAAATGACTAGAAGCAATGATATAATCATATGATCATTGATTTGGTCCCTTTTTATCTACTGGACGAGGCGGCAGGGAAGTTTTTAGTCCTCTTCTTATTATCCATTGTTTGGTGATGTTTGTGGTCTGTTTGTGACCGTGCATTCGCGCTTGACAAAGGCCGGTTGGCTGAAATTTGCGCTTGTCTTGTCTTGTTGTGTTGAATACGCGTTCACTGTGGTTTGCTTGTTCTTCTGGTTCCTGTTTGCTTGGGCTCGGGCAGTCGCATTTGTTTTGGATAACTTTCTAGTTAAATGTGACTTGAATTGTAAACGGAATGAAAGGGCGAGGGAGAAAGAGAAAAAGAAAAAAAAGAATCAAAGACACGGAGAGAGTATATATAGAGATTTGAATTATAATATACATGTAGAGAGCCTACTGGGAATGTCAGATTTCTTTTCGGAACAAAATGCTCCTTTCGACAGCACCTGTCAATGTGCCAGTGAAATAGATTAACTACCTTAATAAAATGGGAGAGGCTGTCAAACATACTTACACACACACACCGCGCGCGCGCGCCCCACGCACACACATGCACGCGCGCACGCATGCACGCACGCACGCACGCACACACAGACACATACACACACAGATATACACACGCACGCACGTACACACATGCACACGCACGCATGGACACACATATGCATACATACACATGCATACACGCTATTTTATTTACAAACACACACACACACACACACACACACACACACACACACACACACACACACACACACACACACACACACGTATAAACATTATATTTCATTTACACACGCTCACGCGCGTGCACACACACGCATAAACACTATATTTCATTTACACACGTGCACGCGCGCGCGCGTGCACACACACACACACATACACACATGCAAACACACACACACACACACACTACCAGACACACATACCTCCAATACACCACACACACACACACACACAACAACACACACACACACACACACACACACACACATACACAATATATATATATATGTATATGACAGTGTGAGAAAGGTGAAGGTTGTATTTATTTTACAGACTGAGTTGTGATGACTCAGATTAGTTGTGTCACAGGAAAGTAATAATGTCTAGCAGTATAACGCCACATACCCAGACACACACACAGACACACACATACACTCACAATTACACACACACACAACAACCACACACACACACACACACAAACATTGCATTGATTGATTGACTAATTGACTGACTATATGAGTGAGTGAGTGAGTGAGTGAGAGTGAAGTAAAAGTGAGTGAGTGAGTGAGGTAGAGTGAAACGAGGGGAGTGAATAGGAAAGTGAGGTGAGTGAGATGATGTGAGTGAGTGAGGTAGTGAATGAGTGAGCATGCGAGCGAATGAATAAGTGAATGAGTGAGTGAGTGAGTGAATGAGTGATGATGTGAGTGAGTGAGTGAGTGATGAGCGAGTGAGTGAGTGAGTGAGTGAGTCAGTGGTGAGTGAGTGAGTGAGTGATGGACTGACTGTTTTGTATTGACTGACTCGTGTATTACGTATGTGTTTACGTGTGTATGCGTGTTTGCGGTGCTTGGTGTGCATATGTGCGTTTTGTGTGTGCATATGTGCGTTTGTGTGTGTGTGTGTGTTCTGTATGTGTGTGTGTGTGTGTGTGTGTGTGTGTGTGTTTGTGTATACGTGGGTGTGTTTCTGTGAGTGTGTTTGGCTTGTTTTGTGTTTGTAATTGTTAAAAGTGAACTGGCTGGCTGTGTGTCGACGTCATCCACATAATTTTGAAGCAGAAATGCCAGACAGCTCGTCCTGTTCTTGCTCTCTCCCCAAACAGATAACAGTGAAGCATAGCACAATGCAGCCTTTCACTTTATCATAACAT
>JAPXFY010000020.1:53769594-53774594 GCA_030674185.1 Monoplex corrugatus
CCTCTGGATGACACATCAACCAAAATTCTGTGTCCACATGCACTCGCGCACGTGTTAAAGATATCTCACTGCAACAAAAGAGATCTCGCTGGCAAAGTCTGTAAACACGTACAGTTTCATAGAATAAACAGAAATTACATTCAGGAAAAAACAAAACGGTAGCGCCTGTCCCATGGAGATGTGCGCCTTCACAAGATAGCAAGCCACGTTTGACATGGAAAACCTCCACTGAGTATGACAAAATAGAAAACAGAATCCAGTCCAGTCCAGTGTTATCCAGGGATATTTTTTTTGGATAGATATGTGTGTACATCTTGATTTGATCAGAATATGTAAGTGAGTAACATTCTATAATTTCTGTGTGTAAAATAACTTCACCAAAAAACATTGCGCCGTCGTGTATATAAGTCATTATTTGTTTGTTGTTTTTTTTCAAGATTTGTGATTTTCTTTATTTTTCGTACATACACACGCACAAGCACAACGCGCCCGCAGGCCCGCATACACACACACACACACACACACACACACACACTAAACACACACACACACACACACAGACAAACAAACAAACAAGTAAACAAACAAATATACAAACAAAAATTAAACAGATACAAACACATCATCTAATACGCGTATACGTGAGTAATCCATTGTTTAATGTCTGGCTGTCCCTGTTCTTTCTCTGTCTCTCTCTCTGTCTCTCTCTCTCTGTCTGTCTGTCTGTCTGTCTGTGTCTCTGTCTCTCTCTCTCTCTCTGTTCTTCTTCTCTATGTTGTCTGCTGTCTGTCTCTCTTTTCTGTCTTCTGTCTGTCTTTCTGTCTCCCTCTCTGTCCCTGTCTCTGATAATTGATGAATGATGAGACGATGACGACGATGATGATGATGATGGTGATGATGATGATGATGATGATGATTATATATAATATATGATGATGACGACGATGACGACGACGATGACGATGATGATGATGATCATGATGATTGTAGTGATGAATACACAATGACAAAAATAAGTACAGGATCACTGATAAAATGTCTGTTACTGTGTGAAGAATGGTGAAGAGTGTAGAGAACGGCGTAGGGAAGCTGGTGTGATGGAGACGTGAAATGACATCAATGGACAGACAGGGGGAACTGTGTGTCGTATTGTGTGTGGGTTTCTTTGGTGTTCTTTGATGCACTTGTGTGGGGCGTTGACGCCATCAGCTGGAAGCTGGATCTGATTTTCAGCCATTTCTATGGGCGATCTTTCTCTGTCTGTCTGTGTCTGTTTGTCTCTGTCTGCCTCTGTCTGTCTGTCGTCTCTCTCTCTCTTTTTCTCTTTCTTCCTTCTCTCCCTTTCTTTCTTCTCTCTCTGTATTTCCCTGTTTGTCTGTCTGTCTGTCTATTCTCTTCTCTTTCTTCTCCATCTCTCTCTCTCCATCTCTCTCTCTCCATCTCTCTCTCTCTCTCTCTTTCTATCTGGTTATCTGTCTCTCTGTCTCTCTCTGTCTCTGTGTCTCTGTGTCTGTCTCTCTCTGTCTCTCTCTGTCTCCCTCTCTCCGTCTCTGTCTCTCATTCCCCCCCTCTCTCTCTCTCTCTTTTATATTTTTTTTAGAGATAGATTTCAAAGTAATGTGGCTTAGGTTGTTCTAGTGACCGACGGACACAAAGACATGAAGTCAGCATGATGGAGACCAAGACGTTAAATGACATCAATGGACAGACAGGGGGACTCTGTGTCGTATTGTGTGTGGGTTTCTTTGGTGTTCTTTGATGCACTTGTGTGGGGCGTTGACGCCGTCAGCTGGAGTCTGGATCTGTTTTCAGCCATTTCTATGGGCGATCTTTCTCTGTCTCTGTCTCTGTCTCTGTCTGTCTGTTTGTCTGTCTGTCTGTCTGTATGTATGTATGTCTCTCTCTCTCTGTCTGTCTCTGTCTCTGTCTATCTATCTCTGTCTGTCTGTCTGTCTTTCTGTCTCTGTCTGTCTGTTTGTCTCTTTCTCTCTCTGTGTCTCTGTCGGTGTCTGTCTCTGTCTCTGTCTCTCTCTCTCTCTGTGTCTCTGTCTGTTTCTGTTTTTGTCTGTCTGTCTATCTGTCTGTCTGTCTCTCTCTTTCGTCTATCTGTTTCTGTCTCTGTATCTATCTGTATCTGTCTCTGTCTGTATCTGTCTGTGTCTGTGTCTGTTGTCTGTCTGTCTGTCTCTCTTCGAGATGGAGATATAAATTTCACAGCAATGTGGCCTACATTCTTCCAATGACAGTCTCACAAGTGATATACATTTCACAGCAATGTGGCCCAGACTATTCCAGTGACAGACTTACACAGAGACATGAATCCCAAAATGGGTAGGACACGAAGACCTTGTCAACGCACAGGGCTTACCTGCAGACTTATGCCATGATCATTTTGGATCTTCTCCATCACATGGCATCAAGGGTGTTACTCCATACGGAATTCGTTCTGGGCGTGGAGACGCCATCTAGAAAAACTGAGAATGAAACTGAAACTGTTACAGGCTTGAATAGAGATGTGTCTGCAGCGTGTAGTTCTACGTTACTGAATCACATTCGTTTATACTCAGAGGGGCTAGCAGTTTGCTCTGGTTCTGGAATGAAGACATTCGTTCAAGCATGCATAATAATAATAATAATAATAATAATGATAATAATAATAGCAATAATAATATAATAATAATAATAATAATGATAATGATGATGATGATGATGATGATGATGATGATGATGATGATGATGATGATGATGATGATGATGATGATGATGATGATGATGATGATGATTTCAAAAAGAAAAACAAAATGTGTGTATTTGTTCAAAATCATTATCAGTCCACCATCTGTTCTTTGAATGTCCTATCTTACTTACGACATATAGAAATGACATTTTCAATTTTTTGTATACTGACACTACAGATATCTTTTACAATAACAACAATAACATTATTCCAGTAGTCCAGCTGATTCTTAGATCCCCTGTTGGCAGATTCTTATGAAATGTTAATTCATTGTTGTAGGTTGTTATTTGATACTGCTGTTTCATTGTTCTGAATTGTTATGTGTTATTGTTCCCTTCTTACTTTCAAATTCCCACTCCCCCTCCCCTTTTTGTGTTTAAAATCACTATTGTGAACAGATATTTAATAAAAGACTCCTTCCTTCCTTCCTTCCTTCCTTCCTTCCTTCCTTCCTTCTTTCCTTCCTTCCTTCCTTCCTTCAAATTTCATGTGATGGATTTTGATACAATTTGACAACAAACTTTTTAAGTTTCCTTCGAACATTATTGTTAGTGTGTGTGTGCTCGTGTGTGTGTGCGTGTGTGGTGTGTGTGTGTGTGTGTGTGTGTGTGTGTGTGTGTGTGTGTGTGTGTGTGTGTGTTGTGTGTGTGTGTGTGTAGGTGTGTGTGTATATGTGTGTATGTGTGTGTATATGTGTGTATGTGTGTGTATATGTGTGTATGTGAGTGTGAGTTTGAGTGTGAGTGTGAGTGTGAGTCTCTGTCTGTCTGTCTGTCTGTCTGTCTGTCCGTCTGTCTGTCTCTGTCTCTTTCTCTGTCTCTCTCTCTGTCTCTGTCTCTCTCTCTCTCTCTCTCTCTCTGTGTCTCTCTGTATGTGTAACCGCTTGCGCGCGCGTGTGTATGAGTCTATATGTGTGTTTTGTGTGTGTGTGTGTGTGTGTGTGTGTGTGTGTGTGTGTGTGTGTGTGTGTGTGAGTGTGTGCGTGCATGCAAGTGTATTCCCATTTATCTCTCAAGTTGATTGAAAAAGGAAAGAACATCAAAAGGATGAAACAAGAAAATGAAGGGAACAGGAAAGAATCAAGAAGAAGATGCAGTTAATTCCATTCCAGACGAATTTTTAGACTTCGTTCTCATCATTCTTTTTCTCAGAGCCTCTGCTGCCTGTAAGGCAAGGATAGTGCAGTGTGTATGTGTCTTTTGTGTGTGCGTGTGTGTGCAGAGAGAGAGACGTACGTACGTGTGTGTTTATTTATTTATTTATTTATTTATTTATTTATTTATCTATTTATTTATTTATTTATTTATTTATTTATCTATCTATTTATTTATTTATCTATTTATTTATTTATTTGTTTATTTATTTATTCATTTATGTTTGTCTATTTTATCATTTATTCATTTATCGTCTATTTATTTGTTTGTTGATTTATTAACTCATTCAGTTATCGATCAATGTAACTATTCATCTATCTTTATAGAAAGGGAGATAATTTAGAATGGTTCGATCATGTTGATTTCTGTTAGGTTTCAGGAAACCGGTATGATAAAAGAGGATTGTGCTAAGATCTTGGGCAATGGAGCTGGTGCCGATGTCTTCTTGGACACAGGGATCATCGATCATTGTGCATATGATCTTAAGGCTTCCGGGAAGGATGACAACATAGTCAGGCCTCATCAATAATCTTCCTTTTCTCTTTTTAAAGCAATGCTTTTGCATCCATTTTTTTTTTAATTCGTGGCTCAAATTTTGATCTATGTTCGTTGGGATAGAGGCATTCCTCGGCAATATTTCCCGAAACGAAGTGAAACAAAGATTTAGCCACAAAAAAAGGCGATTTATCAATATTTATTTTTTTATTTTTTTTTTTTTTTAATTACGTTCTGTGACCCAACAACTGGCCCAAAACTCATTCCAAGTTCTGTGTGGAAGCTTGGTGCTCGGTTGCACCACTAGATGCAATCCGAAAGAGTTCAGGTAGATGGTGGACAAGAACCATACTCGCTGATCATTTGGGCACTTTGGGAACCAAGACACGTTAGGTTATAGTGCATGGATGGAGTCCATGCTCGGTTGAACAATGAAAGACACGGTTGTCTCTAGGAAAATAGTTCATAGCCGCATTTGGTCAGTTAAATTCTTAACGACTGTGATAAAACCGTTTTGATTTGTGTTGTTTTTGGTTGTTTGTTTGGTTGTTTTTGCTTTTGTTTTTGTTTGTTTGTTTGTTTTTATTCTCTGTCTGTCTGTCTGCCTCTGCCTG
>JAPXFY010000020.1:53782094-53794594 GCA_030674185.1 Monoplex corrugatus
GAAGACCAAACCACGGAGCATATACTCCAAAGATGTCCCCTTCACCAGGTGGCAAGACAGGACGTGTGGCCGACAGACACTCCGCTGACAACCAAACTCCATGGCTGCAGACAGGAGCTGGAAAAGACGGCTGCATTCATCGCCCGGACTCAGCTGATTGTGTAGCAGCGTACGCCAAGAAGAAGAGAAGACACTCTGTACTCCACAAGCTACACTCCTTCAGAACTTGAAGGTTGGACACTGGATCTTACCACGTGTTGTTAGAGATTTTGTGCAGACGTCTTTTGTGGAACCGATCCAGCAGTTGACTGTGCAATCCGTAGGTAGTCCAGGTTTTACAGCAGTACAACAGGGCGCTCAGTACTACTGCTCAGAAAAGGCTGTTTCTCCACATTTTACAGTGAGCGGATACAGATAGATTATACATAAGACAACATACACATTCCACAAAGACTAAACATTAAAAATTTGGTCACAGATATAGACTGGACGTTTTTTTCCCTTTTTTTTTTAGTAGTTAAGTAACTGATCTGATTGCTAAGAAGGAAAAGAGCATGTTATTTTCCTTTCTTTATATGAACCCTGGGTTCACTTGATTTTGCAATATGCCCTGTCATGTTGACGCAAGTATAAACACAAGTCCACGCACACGCACGCACACACACACACACATGCATGCACAAACACGCACACACACAAACACACACACACACACACACACACACACACACACACACACACACACCCACACACACACACACACACACACACACACACACACACAAACTAGCACAAGTGACCGATGTGGCTTTCGCGTGTCGATCCGAATCATGTTCACTTTACAAACTTAACCACAGAAACCTACCAAACCAAACATTGAACAAAGCATCCAAACCAAACAAAGTGAACAGAGCCAACAATCAAAGCGAACGAGGCTAACAAACGAACAAAGTGAAGAAAGCTAACAAAGCCAACAAAGTGTAGAAAGCCAACAAACGAACAAAGTGAACAAAGCCAACAAAGCAAAGTGAACAAAACCAGCAACTTAAACAAAGTGAGCAAAGCCAACGAACCAAACAAAGTGAACAAAGTCAACACTCCAAACAAAGAGAACAAAGCCAACAAACCAACCAAAGTGAAAAAGCCAAAAACCAAATAAAGTGAACAAAGCCAAAAACCAAACAAAGTGAACAAAGCCAACAAACCAACCAAAGTGAAAAAGCCAAAAAACAAAGTAAACACAGCCAAAAACCAAACAAAGTGAACAAAGCCAAGAAACCAACCAAAGTGGACAAAGCCAAAAACAAACAAAGTGAAGAAAGCCAACAAACCAAAGTAAACAAAGCCCACAAACCAACTAAAGTGAACAAAGCCAAAAACCAAACAATGTGAACAAAGCCAACAAAATAACCAAAGTGAACAAAGCCAAAAACCAAACAAACTGAACAAAGCCCACAAACCAACCAAAGTGAACAAGTCAACAAACCAAACAAAGTGAACGAAGCCCACAAAACAAACATAAAGAACAAAGCGAAGAAACCAAACAAAGTAAACAAAGCCAATAAACGAACAAAGAACTGGTAACTGCTTACTTTGTGAAGGCCAGGACAAAGGCAAAGAAACATTCGTCACAGACAACACAATTACCCTACAGAAAAGGATAATATCCTACAGATATAACAATGAAGCGAGAGGGTTAAAAAAAAAAGAGAGAGAGAGAGAGTGAGAGAGGTAGGGAGGGAGGCAGACAGACTGACAGACTGACAGATTGACAAAGAGGGAGGGAGGCAGACAGACTGAGACTGACAGATTGACAAAGACAAACTGATAGAAACAGAGAGACAGAGACAGACAGACAGACAGACAGAGAACCAGAGAGACACAGAGAGAAAAGGAAAGAATGAAGAAAGACAAGAGACGAAACGGCGATCAAGGAACAGACAAGAAAGGCACAGAAAGAACAGACACAAGAAAGAAAGAAAGAAAGAAAGAAAGAAGAACGACAGACAGACAGACAGGCTGACTGACAGACAGACAGAAGGACAGACAGAAACAGAGAACCAGAGAAACACACAGAAGGTGAAGGAAAAAAGTGTACAAAGACAAGATACAAAAACACGATTAAGGAACAAACAAGAAAGACAAAGAAAGAACAGACACCAAGAGACAAAGAAAGAAAGAAAAAAAAGAAAGAAGAACGACAGACAGACAGACAGATTGACTGACAGACAGATATATTGACAGACAGACAGACAGACAGAAAGAAAGACAGACATGAAAATAGCGGATCTCAGATGCCACGACAACAAATCCCTCTGATCCCACCCATATGTCCCATTTTCAACTCCTCCTCTCGATGTTGTCCTCCCTCCTCCCATCTCTCTGTCTCTGTCTCTATCTCTGTCTGTCTGTCTGTCTGTCTGTCTGTCTCTCTCTCTCTCTCTCCTACTCACCTACTCTGACGCCATCTGGTGATTAGTCCTCCATTCATTACAGGGGAAGGGACGTAACTCCTGATGAAAAGAGGATGTGGACAAGAATCTCATCACGTACAAAATAGGATTTGCCTTGTTTTTTTTGTTGGTTTTTTTTTGTTTTGTTTTGTTTTTGTTCTTTTTTACGTCAAGATAAGTGTAGGTGGAAGGAACACGAAACAAATTAAATGAAATATAGTGTGGAATTTGTGGCCTATTGGTTAAAAACCTGGACACGAGAGAACCTGGGTTTGAATCACAGATCAGACACAGAATTTTGTCTCCCTCTGCTGCAACAGTAGAGTTCGTTCTTCTATATTTGTTTCTTTTTTGTTTTGTTTTGTTTTGTTTTGTTTTTTTGGATGAGACCTTAAATCACAAGCATGAAGAGATTTCTCTAACGAGTAGATGCGGTATGTTGCAGGGCATGATTGAAACTGAATGCTAAAACAAACAAACAAACAAACAAACAAACAAACAAACAAAACCCCAAAATCATGCACATGGCGAAAAAAGGCCAGGAACATCCAAACATTCAAATAGATAAAACAGACTTGGAAAATATCCAACAGTTCAAGTATATAGGTTCTGTAAAAAAATGACGACTCCTGCACCAAAGATGTGAAAAGAAGAATTGGAGTGGCAAAACAAAACCTTGTCCAGTTAAACACTTATGGAAGGACAAAGAGCTTCCGGAAGATTCAAAACTAAGAATCCTAATTTTTGCTTTTTAATTTTGGCCTGTTTTTATGTATGTTTGCGAAGCTTGGACGCTAAGGAAAGACGAATTCAATGCAACAGAAATGTGGTGATATAGACGACTTCTCAGAATCAAATGGACAGACAGAAAAACAAACGACAGCATCTTAATGGAACTGAATGCCAAGCGCCAACTGCTAACGGAGATCAACAAAAGACAGCTGAAGTATGCAGGCCATGCGATCTGAAACATCAAAACAGATCTGATATCAACGGTCCTGCAGGGGAAAGTTGAGTTGAGGAGAAGAATTGGACGACCGCACACCTCCTATTTCAACAACATCGCTGATGTCTGTAGTCTGGGGATTCAGGAGGTCGTCCACAGATGTCTCAATCGTGTGACCTGGAGAAGACTTGTGAGGTCGAGGTGAGGTAAAGTTAAATCACAGTCCTGTGTACAATACGCGCAAACTGCATGTTAAAGATCCGACGAAAACAAAGAAGTCAGCCTGGCAAAATTCCATAGAAAATAATCATCTTTGATAAGTAAACACAAACACACGACAACAACAATAAAAAAAAAATTTAAAAAATGGGTAGCGCATTACTGAGGCGATGCAATCTTCCAGGAAGAAGAATCCGATTTTCACGTGGTAGATACGTTTGCAGGACACAAAGAGATATGTACATAACCTTAACAAGTGTGACTGCCCGCGTTCAAGCAAACAGGAACCAGAAGAAAAAAAAACACTGAAAAAAGAATAAGAACGGAAGTGAAATGAATTCTGCAATTCCACTTTTCAAATTGCGAAATTGATCTCACTTCCGCTCGGACATCATATTTACTAAAAAAAATACACTATGATGTCATTGTAGTCAGTTTATTCCTTTTCTGTGCCTGTCTCACTCTCTCTATCTGTCTGTATTTTTGTTTCTGTCTCTGTCTCTGTGTCTCTGTGCTCTCTGTCTCTGTCTCTCTGTCTCTGTCTCTCTGTCTCCCTGTCTCCTCTGTCTGTCTGTCTCTCTGTCTCTGTCTCTGTCTCTCTGTCTCTCTCTCTCTCTGTCTCTCTGTCTCTCTACCTCTGTCTCTGTTTCAGTTTCTCTCATTCTCTTCTCTCTCTCTCTCTCTCTCACTCTCTCTCTTCTCTCTCCCCTCTCCTCTCTTCTCTCTCCTTCTCATTCTCTCTCTCTCTCTCTCTCTCTCTCCTCTTTCCCTCACTCTCATCTCTCTCTCTTCTCTCTCACTCTCTGCCTCTCCTTCTTCTCTCTCTGCCTCGCTCTGTCTCTCTCACCCCTGCCTACACTCCCCTTACTTCGTTAATGGCAGACACCCCCTCCCCCTCTTCCGGTCCTGTGGTAGCAATTCTGTCTCAGATTAATCAATCGATCTCTTCATAGATGGCTTCTGATCTTCCGGCTTGTTGAATAGTTGGAAGCAAGCAGCGCGAAAAATGGGAAATCATAAAAATGAATTTATCATAATTAGGATGGCAACAGGTCTGTGGAGAGAGAGAGTGGTGTGGGCAAGTGTTCATGCAGACAGGCATTGGTGTGTTGAAGTTTTTGTGCCAACAGACAGGCCAGGCTGGTTCCTTGTGCTGGATCATGCCTTCCATCATTCAGGCCATACTATTTCTGCTTGTGTTTATATTCTTGATTCTTTGAAAACAAAGTCGCGTATGTGCGTGCTGTTGTATGTATGTATGTATGTATGTTATATGTATGTATATATGTATGTATGTATGTATGTATGTATGTATGTATGTATGTATGTATGTATGTATGTATGTATGTATGTATGTATGAATGTATGCATGCATGATTGTCTGTCTGTCTGTCTGTATGTATGTATGTATGCATGTATACATGTATGTATGCTTGTATGTATTTATGTATGTGCGTACGTACTGTATGTATGTGTGTATGTATGTATATGTTATGTATGTATGTATGTATGTATGTTTGTATATATGTATGTATATGTGTATGTATGTATGTATATATGTATGTATATATATATATATATATATATATGTATGTATGTATGTATGTGTGCGCGCGCATGCGTGTGTATGTGTTTGTGTGTGTGTTTGTGTGTGTGTGAGTGTGTGTGTGTGTGTGTGTGTGTGTGTGTGTGTGTTGTGTGTGTGTGTGTGTGTGAGTGTGAGTGTGTGTGTGTGTCTGAAGTCTGAAGTCTGAAGTCTGAAATCTCTCTGTCTGTCTGTCTGTCTGTGTGTCTGTCTGTCTCTCTCTCTTTCTCTCTCTCTCTCTCTCTCGTTCCCCCCCCTCCCCCACTTCTCTGACTCTGTCTTTCTCTTTCTCTTCAGCTGTCTCTTCATTTCCCTTGTCCTACAACTCCATGCTGTTAGTTGCAGACCCCCCCCCCCCTCTTGTTCGCTCATGTGGTTGCAGTTTAGCAGTTCTGTCTCAGATTAATCAATCGATCTCTTCACAGATGGCTTCTGATCTTCCGGCTTGTTGATCAGTTGGAAGCAAGCAGAAAAACGGGAAATCATAAAAATGAATTTATCATAATTAGGATGGCAGCAGGTCTGTGGAGAGAGAGAGTGGTGTGAGCAAGTGTTCATGTGGACAGGCATTGCGTTTGGAGTTTTTGTGCATCAAGCAGGCCATCTGTTCCTTTACTGGATCAGCCTTCCATCTTTTCTTTTTAAATATATTAGGCCATTTGTATTTCTGCTTGGGTTTAATTTTAGTTTTCAATCTTGTATTTCTGCTTGGGTTTAGTTTCAGTTTTCACATTCTTTTTAATTTTGCTTGTATTGTTTCAGCCATACTTATTTCTGCTTGGGGAGGTTTCATTTTCATCGATTTTTTAAAACAAACTATTCTTTCCGTGCGCTACTATTGTATGTTGGGTTTCATTTCAGGTCGTTTTGCGAGTGTGTGTGCGTGCGTCCGTGCGTGCGTGTATGTGTATGTGTGAGTGTTTGCACGCGTGTGTGTGTGTGTGCGTGTGTGCGTGCGTCGTGCGTGGTGTTGTGTGTTGTGTGTGTTGCGTGCGTGTGTGTGTGTGTGTGTGTGTGTGTGCCTCCAAACAAGTCATCGTTTCTATGCTGTCGAAATGATGACCTTACAATGTAGAGGTCCTCCATGACTTTACAGTGTAGAAGTCTGGCAGATGATGGTCTTACAGTGTTGAGATTCTCTAAATGATGACTTTACAGTGGTGAGGTTCTCCAAATAATGATTTTACAGTAATGAAGTTCTCTAAATGATGACTTTACAGTGTTGAGATTCTCCAAATGATGACTGTACAGTGCTGACGTCCTCCAAATGATGACTTTACAGTGTTGACGTCCTCCAAATGATAACATTACGGTGCTGAAATTCTCCAAATGATGACTGTACAGTGTTGACGTCCTCCAAATGATAACTTTACGGTGCTGAAATTCTCCAAATGATGACTGTACAGTGTTAACGTCCTCCAAATGATGACTTTACAGCGTTGAGGTTCTCCAGTTGATGACTTACAGTGTTGAGGTCCTCCAAATAATGACTTTACAGTGTGAGGTCCTCCAATGATGATTTACAGCGTTGAGGTTCTCCAAATGGTCACTTTACAGTGTTGAAGTCATGCATTTTACCACTGTGCGGTTATAGGTACACGGTGACCACTAGCAGGAATGCTCATCCACCTCCCTGTAATGACTGTACATGTATACCATTTTAGGATAATCTGTACTCTGTACGTAAACCACTTCCCACAGAAACAAGCACATGAACACAGAAGACGTGTATGATTAGCGAGACTAAGGCAGGCGCAAAAGTTCAGCCAACTGGCTTTTGTCAAGTATGTTCAAATTTCAAGACACAGAAAGAAAAGAAACATGTGTGACCTCCCACCACGAAATCAGTCTTAACTCGCAGTCAGTCGAACAGCACTAATGAGCCGAAAAGGTGACTGAGGGTCTATCTGGGGTGTTTTGACTTTTTCTCAAAATTGATTTCTGTAGACTATAATCTATCCCCCACAGAAATGCTGTTCTTGAGAAAATATTATTAATCAATTGAAAATGGTATTTTAATGCACTGATCGCAACAAAAAGAACGCAATTTCCTACCAAAAGTACCTATTTTTGTCTCTTATTATGAACCGTAACCTGTACAGTACCCGCACATGTAATATACTGATGGAAAGCTCTTTGGTGCACCTTTCAGATAATGACAGCGAAAATTAGAAACAAACTGGGTCAAAGCCACCAAAATAAAGAAATTTAAGGAAAATGTGTAGGAGAACACACAAAAACTTTAGAGGCCGTTTTCCCAAAATGGCCGTCATACAACTTAATGACTTTAAACATACATAACTTCTGCATTTTTTGAGTACAAGCTTTAGTCAAGTACCAAAATAATCAGCAGAATGTACACTTTCCAGTGATATGTATATCTCAAAATGCCCAAAATGCTAGTTAAGACTGATTTCGTGGTGGGAGGTCACATATTTATTATACTTAGGCACAAAAGTGACAGATCCAGTGGCGGACTGTTTGTTCAATACAGACGCTGACTCAGATGTGGGTTACTGTGACTCAGATGTCTGGAACTGAGACAGAAAGTCGTGTCCATGTATTACCATCGAACAGCATTAACGCAGAACCAGATTTCAACAGTCGCCATGTCCGTTTTGAATCGTGTCCAGCTCAAATTAACGACTGTGGATAGAAAGAACAAAAACACTTTTATGTGTAAATCGAAGAAAGGCAAATCCTTTCATGAGCCTACCAGCATTTATTGGGTTCAGACAGAAATATCGTGCCTTGACATTTTCTCTGAAGGCATTAAGAGAAAGACAGAAGAGAGAGTGCAAGAGAGAGAGAGGGAGAGAGAGAAAGAGAGACAGACAGACACACAGACAGACAGACACACAGACAGACACAGACAGTCACACAGAAGACACACAGGGACAAAGACGGAGGCGGAGACAAAGAGACAGAGACAAAGATCGAGAGGCAGAGAGAGACAGACAGACAGACAGAGAGAGACAGACAAGACAGACAGACAGACAGCAGATAGACAGAGAGACAGACAGAGGAACACAGAGAGAATGAGAGGGAATGAGAGAGAGAGAGAGAGAGAGGGGTGGGGGTGGGGAGAGGCAGATAAAGAGACAGAGAGAACATAGAGAGAGAGAGAGAGAGAGAGAGAGAGAGAGTAGAGAGAGACTGAGAGAGAGAGAAAGGTATAGAGAGATATTAATCTTGCTCTATTACCCAGTCAGCGTTCTCCTGCTCTAAATTGTAATTCGTGAACCACTGATCGATGGTTTTAAGAAAAAAAAAAAGGAAAAAAAAAAAAAAAAAAGGACATTGAGATGAGAAAAACAACCCCAGCAAAAAACAAAACAAAGCAAAACTGCATGGATGGAGGAATAGAAGTATTACACAAATACTGCGCCTCTCAGTGTGCCACACTGATCTAATTGTTTAGCACAAGGATGCATATCCACTGACATACACACGCGCACACGCATGTACACGCTGGGACACACACGCACATACACACACACACACACACACACACACACCACACACACCAAACATCACACACACACACACACATACACACACACAACACAGACGCACCATACATAGACACACAAACAAGTCAGTCACACACACACACCTCTACTCAGCTTATTCTCTTTCTTTCTTTTATTACAACCCATCTTCCCCTCCCTTTCCGCTGCAGATGACACACACAACCCTTTCCATGTGGCGGCAGATGCCCCTCAGATTAAGAGACAATCGATCCCGTGAACATGATTTCAAAGCTTACAGCTGGTGGGAGAAAAGCATTGAAGGAAACGAGAAATACAAAACAAGATGATCCTATTATTATCATTATACAGTAAATTTTTCTGTACAAAACTATAACCGAAAGTACAGATTTTGCATTCGTCAAGGTCTTTGTGGTCTCTGTTAAGCTTCGGATGAAATTAGATTTGACGCACAACGATGACAAATCCCTAAACTGTTTCGACGATGGGAACAGAAGGACATCCAAGAGTCATGACCTGGATGCGGCCCGGCCCACTTAAGAGTGTCAGGAATTAAGGGCCCGAAACACTTGCTGGACTCGTGTTTCTCCTCTGAGGACCTTCTGCTGTCTGGCCGTCCCCAGAGTTTCTTGCTACTTCCGTCAATTGAAATAAGATTAGAATATTTGTCCGAAGATTCCTGAGAAAGCGCTGTGAATTATTTTTAGCTCCAAACGAGATTTTGAAGCACTTTTCTTGTCCGTGTGACCTTGGCTTTGACGTCATGACTTCCTTTTTTTCTTTTGTTTTCTTTGTTTGGTTGGTTGTTTTTTTTGTTGTTGTTTGTTTTTGTTTTCGTTCGCAACTCTTCAACGATCGACATCGTCGACCTAAATCTTATATAAAGATCCATCCAAAAACAGCTCTGAAAATGTTCCTGATACAATTTTTTTGGTCTCAGACACACTGACAGACAGACACAACGTCTCTCTGGGAATTATGAGAAAAATTCTTTTTTGAAAGGAAGATAAAAAATTGTATAAAAAAAAGATGAAACATGTAAAAAAACAAAACATAATAGTGGGGATGGCAACAGGCGTGTACAGAGATGTGGAGGACAGCCTGCATACAGACCATTTTATTGATTTATTGACATTTGGACAGCCACATAACGTAATCTTTCCTTCATGAAAAAAACATGAACTTGAAATGACTTGAAGCGGTATATGTATATGTATATCTATATGTATCTCTCTCTCTCTCTCTCTCTCTCTGTATTATATATATTTTATATATATATATATATATATATATATATATATATATATCAGAGTTGGTATGTCTTTTTTTCCATTCATCTTTTGTTTCACAATAAACGATCATTTAACACAGAATGTGGCAACGAAAAACAACAACAAAAACTTACACACATATGGAACATATGAAAATACAATGTTGGCCTATGAACTCCTTAAATCATACAGAAGGTATCCATGTATATATAATATATATATATATATATATATATATATATATTATATATATATATACAAATATATACATATTATACATAAATATACACATATATATGTATATTTAGAGAGATAGATAAATAGATAGGTAGATAGATAGATAGATAGATAGGTAGACAGACAGAGACAGATAGACAGACAGACAGACAGACAGATAGACAGACAGACAGACAGACAGATAGATAGATAGATGTACACAATGATCAGCCCTGATATGGTTCTACGCAGTCGTCTGGGCTTTAAATTAAAACAACAATAACAAATATAGTGACATTTTATACTGTATGGGTATGTCTGTCTCTGTCTGTATGTTAATGTGTGTCTGTGTGGGTGGGTGTGCGTGCGTCCCTGCATGAGAGAGAGAGAGAGAGAGAGAGGGGGGGGGGGACTCGTTCGGCTCTATCAGCCAGTCATTAGTCTCCCGTTTCCAACTGGTGATTCCCCGGTTCATTGAAGGGGGGATAAACAGGGTAGAGAGGGGACTTCATGCAAAAGAAGTAGAAAGACGCACGATTTGAACATGAACAAAAAAAAGAAAAAGAAAAAAAAAAAAAAAAAAAAAAAAAAAAAAAAGAAAAAAAAAAAAAAAAAAAAAAAAAGAAAAGGGCGGGATGGGGATAGGTTGAGAGATTGACGTGAATGTGCAAAACTGTGGTGTGCTGCGATGAACGAAGAAGTTTTGAAGAATATTATCTGCACGCTTATTTCAAACGTATACCACTGAAAGCGGGTGTTTGTTGTTGTTGTTGGTGGTGGTGGTGGTGGTGGTGTTGATGTTGGTGTTGTTGTTGTTGTTGTTGTTGCTGCTGCTGTTGTTGTTATTGTTGATGCTGCTGTTGTCGTTGTCGTTGTCGTTGTCGTTGTTGTTGTTGTTGCTGCTGCTGCTGCTGTTGTTGTTGTCGTTGTCGTTGTTGTTGTTATTGCTGTTGTTTTTGTTGCTGTTGTTGTTGTTGTTTCTTGTTGTTTACGTTGTGATTTTTCGCAGATGCGTGTGTACACGTTGTTGTTGTTGTTATTGTTGTTGTTGTCGTTGTTGTTGTTGCTGCTGCTGCTGTTGTTGTTGTTGTTGTTGTTTAGCGTTGTGATTTTTCGCAGATGCGTGCGTGCACTTTATTATTTTTTTTTTACACACACTGTGCAGGCGATATGTCACTGTGCAGTCTTTACACACAGTATTCGGGGGGCGTGCATGCTGGGTGTTTTTCTTGTTTCCGTAAGCCAGCCACTGACATGACTTACAGGATCTTCAGCGTGGATATTTGATATTCTGCATACGTACACACACAAACAGGATTTAGGCATTGGGAGATCTGTACACATCATCATCATCATCATCAGGTGCCCTGCCGCATGGCGTTGGCGACCATGGACTTCCATCCATCTCTATCTCTCGTTGCCCCCAGCATCTCCCCCACCCTCCTCATCCCCAGCCACTCTGCAAGTCCGTCCAGCATTCTCTCCCTGGGTCTATCTGGTGCTCTCTTTCCCTCCAGCTTTCCCGTTGTGACCATGTGCTCCAAATCCCCCTTCCTCAAAAAATGGCCTATAAATGTTGCCTGTCTTTTCCTAATCTTCCTTATGACTGATCTACGTGTGTCTGCCTCCATCAAGACTGTCTCGTTTGTTTTCTTTTCTGTCCATGGAACTCTCAACATTCTTCTGAGAAACCATATCTCGGCTGCCTCAATCTTGTTCTGGCTTTGCTTGCTGACTGTCCACGCCTCGCATCCGTACAACAATATTGGTTCTATATAACATTCAATGACTCTTTCTGATGTTAATTGATAGGCATTTGTTGGTAAGAATGCTTGTCATGTTCTTGAATGCTGTTTTGGCTTGGCCGATTTTGCCAGCTATTTCCGATGTGCATCTGCCGTCTGATGAAATGACCGTTCCCAGGTATTTGAACTTATTAACCTGTGTCAACGTTGTGCCATGTTGAATAGAGAAATCTCTACCCTTTTACTCACCAGGCGGAGATGTCTGGGTGGATCTAACACAGGCCATTCGGATTGGTGTTTCGATGTTTGCCCACTTGATTGTTTCACCAAGGAATGGTTTAGCACGTAAAAGCAAAACAAACCAATGCATGTATGCACGTGCGCTCTCGCAAGGATTTATACATAGACGCATTGACACACATATGCATACGCTTAAAGTTTCTTCCTATCTCCCCCCCCCCCCCCCTTCTCTGTCTCTGTCTGTTTCTGTCTGCCTGTCTCTGTCTCTGTTCCAGTCCCTCTCTCTGTCTCTGTCTCTGTCTCCATCTTTTTCTCCACCTTTTCTCGGTCTCCC
>JAPXFY010000020.1:53799594-53824594 GCA_030674185.1 Monoplex corrugatus
TTGTGAGGTAATTTTGATTGTCAAGGTGTTAATGCTGTAATACTGAAGTTATAATGTTTTTCCTGTATATGAATTAGAATTTTTCTGTTTTTATCTTCATTCAAAATATTGATTATAATCTTATGTACAACTATTGCATGCACAAACACACAAACACGCATGCAAACATAGCACACGCACACACACTCACACACACACACATTCTTACATACACACACGCGCACAGCAACGCACACGCACGCACACACACACGTACACACACACACACGTACGCAAGCACACACACGCAGCAATATAGAAACACAGTATGCCTCTTTATTCATATGAAAAATCTGTTAATCTTTCTTCATTACATATATCAGTGTTTAAATTTTAATATTCTGTGGTTTCTTATGTCTTCTTACTTGTATAGCTTTAATGTTTGTTGTTATCTTATTGTGTATGTAATTGTGAACATTTTTTATCACCTTTTGCCTTTCTTGCGAAATGTAAAACGCTGGTGAGCATGTTTTTATATGGAATATGCGCTATACAAATAAACATTATTATTATTATTATGTATACATGTATGTATGTCCTTCTCTCTCTCTGTCTCTATGTCCCTCTGCCGCTATGTCCCTCTGTCTCTGTCTCTCTCTGTCTCTCTGTCTGTCTGTCTATCTCTCTCTCTCTCTCTCTCTCTCTGCGCGTGCGTACACAAACACACACACACACACACACACACACACACACACACACACACACACACACACTCATACACACACAACACAACACAACACAACACACACACACGTAAGCTATTATCCCGGACACGCTGATAGAACCACAAATAAAGGTGCCTACAAACTTACAGGTAAAGCCAGTGCAACAAGCAGCTTACATCTGAAATGATGAGCGGTACCAGATACTCAAAACCATACTTTCACGAATAAACCCTGTGTCATCACATCATCGATCGTGCTACTCAAACAGAATAGTAATGACCGGAAATCCCATATGAAGAGGGAGAAAAAAAGAGCCATCAGCAATCAAACAAACGTTGCTAATGTTTCAAAAGTAACACTACACGTTACGTAGTTTCCTGCGGCGTGAAATGAAAGCTCTTTGCAGATTTTCCCTGAATCATAGATGACAAAAATGTGACGCCGAGGGAAAAGACAGAACGAAGAAGAGCGAGGAAGACAGCTTAGCAGAGAGCAAGTGATAGAAAAGAGGGAGGGGTGGTATGCATATGGGTGGTGGTGGTGGTGGTGGTGGAGTGCTTTACATGTGGGGATGGACTGAACGATGGTGACAAATCCTAGCCAGTCTCCAGTGAATAGCTCTAGAGTCGTCATTAAGTGAGGGAGGCTGGTGGAAAGAGTTATTCCATTATAGATGACCTGGGTTGGTTTGATGGGAAGGGGAAGCTGATGGAGGGTAATGCTTTATGGAAAAGTTTTGGTACCTTCATGTTACACGGAGACGTGGGAACTCACTGGCAAATGTGTGCTCTATTCTACGCAATAGAATCTCACCATTATGTTAGGTAGAACTGATTCAATAACAAGACTGATATCAAGATAGGCAATAGAATGTAACCAGACGTTAGATAATATAAAACGAACTGATTCAATAGCAGATAGATATCAGGATAGGCAATAGAATCTAACCATACGTTAGAACTGTTTTATTAACAGATTGATACCAGGATAGGCAGTAGAACATAAGCAGAACTGATTCAATAACAGACTGATATCAGATAGGCGATACAAAAAGAATCATAAGTTAGGTAGAATTGGTTCAATAATAGACTGATACCAGGATAGGGTAGAATATAACCAGAACTGATTCAATAACAGGCTGATATCAGATAGGCGAGAGAGTAGAATCATAGTTAGGTAGAACTGATTCAATAACAGACTGATATCAGATAGGCGATAGAGTAGAATCATAGTTAGATAGAACTGATTCAATAACAGACTGATATCAGATAGGCGATAGAGTAGAATCATAGTTAGGTAGAACTGATTCAATAACAGACTGATATCAGATAGGCGATAGAGTAGAATCATAGTTAGGTAGAACTGATTCAATAACAGACTGATACCAGGATAGACAGTAGAATATAACCAGAACTGATTCAATAACAGGCTGATATCAGGATACACAATACATGTAGAATATAATAATACGTTGGGTAGAACTGATTCAATAACAGGCTGATATCAGGATACACAATACATGTAGAATATAATAATACGTTGGGTAGAACTGATTCAATAACAGACTGATACCAGACAGGCGATCGAATAGAATCATAAGTTAGGTCAAACTGGTACAACAATAGACTGGTACGGGGATGGGCAGTTTAATATAACAAAAATTGATTCAGTAAGAGATAGATACCAGGATAGGCCATAGAATCTAACCATACGTCGGGTACAACTGATTCAATAACAGACTGATATCAGGATACGCAATACATGTAGAATATAATCATACGTCGGGTACAACTGATTCAATAACAGACTGATATCAGGATACGCAATACATGTAGAATATAATAATACGTTAGATAGAACTGATTCATTAATAGATTGATACCAGAATTATACAGTTTAATATAACAAGAACTGATTCAATAACAGATAGATACTAAGATAGGCCATAGAATATAACCATACGATTTGTAGAACTGATTCAATAAGAGGCTGATATCAAGATAGACAACAGAATATAACAATACGTTAAGTAGAACTGATTCAATAACAGACTGATACCAGACAGGCGATAGAATAGAATCATAAGTCAGGTCGAACTGGTACAGTAATAGACTGGTACTGGGATGGGCAGTTTAACATAACAAGAACTGATTCAGTAAGAGATGGATACCAGGATAGGCCATAGAATCTAACCATACGTTGGGTACAACTGATTCAATAAGAGACTGGTATCAGGATATGCAATACATGTAGAATATAATAATACGTTAGATACAACTGATTCAATAACAGACTGATATCAGGATACACAATACATGTAGAATATAATAATACGTTAGATACAACTGATTCAATAACAGACTGATATCAGGATACACAATACATGTAGAATATGATAATACGTTAGATACAACTGATTCAATAACAGACTGATATCAGGATACACAATACATGTAGAATATGATAATACGTTAGATACAACTGATTCAATAACAGACTGATATCAGGATACACAATACATGTAGAATATGATAATACGTTAGATACAACTGATTCAATAACAGACTGATATCAGGATACACAATACATGTAGAATATAATAATACGTTAGGTAGAACTGATTCAATAACAGACTGATATCAGGATACACAATACATGTAGAATATGATAATACGTTAGGTAGAACTGATTCAATAACAGACTGATATCAGGATACACAATACATGTAGAATATGATAATACGTTGGGTAGTTCTAACTGATTCAATAACAGACTGATATCAGGATACACAATACATGTAGAATATAATAATACGTTAGGTAGAACTGATTCAATAACACTGATATCAGGATACACAATACATGTAGAATATAATAATACGTTAGGTAGAACTGATTCAATAACAGACTGATATCAGGATACACAATACATGTAGAATATAACAATACGTTAGGTAGAATTGATTCAATAAGAGACTGATATCAGGATACGCAATATGTCACATGTAAAGATAGCAGTGTCTTGCAGTTTATGCAGGTTCAAAACAAGTGTGACTGCCCGCGCCCAAGCAAACAGGTTCGTGAAGATCTAGCAGTTTATGCAGGTTCGTGAATATCTAGCAGTTGATCATTCTTCTCAGAGACAAAATACACCAGTCCAGGTTAAACGAAAATAATCCTTTATTGAAGAACGTAGAAAACATAACAGGAACTGGGTAAAACTTCACACATCGGATTCACCATTCCTAGTTTGCAGAATTATTCTTCTTCAGCCCTCAGATCTACACACACAGCAACTCCACGAATCTACAGCGACTTCTCTATCTCTGACAGCAGGCTTACACTTCAACTCTTCCGATCGCTCTCTCTCTCTCTCTCTCTCTCTCTCTCTCGACCCACAGTCACGCTTTATTTATAACATCATGGAAAGTTCCACAATATTCTCGGCTTTTCCCTAGATTTTCAGCCAATCATAGCCACATTCTCGAACCTTCCCTTTCTAGAATATTCTGTAGTTTTAGCCAATCATTGTACAGATAAAATTTGTTTACGATTTCCGGAACATTTTCGAAAGATCTAAGGTATTCTACGTTTTTCTTGTCATTTCTAGATTGTTCCAAATGATTCTACATATTTCTGGCAAGAAATCGAACTTAAACATATATTTTCAATGTTAGCATAAACCAAAACAAATATTCTCGACTCATTATCGAGCGAATCACAAATTAATCTTCAAGAGCGAACAGCAGAGAGAGCTGAATCTATAGACACATTTTGTCACACTTCTTTTATCGGCATTCGCACTTTCACATTGAGCTTCTCTTTTTTGAAATGTAACACAATACATGTAGAATATAATAATACGTTAGGTACAACTTATTCAATAACAGACTGATATCAGGATGGGCAATATAATATAATCAGACGTTAGATAGAACTGATCTATTAGCAGATTGATATCAGGATAAACAGTATAATATGACAACAACTGATTCAATAACAGATAGATACTAGGATAGGCCATAGAATATAACCATGCGTTAGCTAGAACTGATTCATTAACAGACCGATATCAGATAGGCGATAGAACAGAACCATAAATTAGATAGAACCCCAAGATGTAGCCAGCTCATGGGGGTTTTGTGCAGGCTTCCAGCATAATCATGCTTCTTTTTGATTTCCCTATTGATCACCTAAAGTATGCGGTAGTATTGTATGTGGAAAGTATTCCAGGCAGAGACACAGTTTTGAGACAATTGGAACTGAATCTGAAAACTCTCTCCCTCTCTGTCTCTCTGTCTCTGTCTCTGTCTGTCTCTGTCTCTCTCTTTGTCTCTCTCTCTCTGTCTGTCTCTCTCTCTCTCTGTCTGTCTGTCTCTCTCTCTCTCTCTCTCTCTCTTCTTGTGTTTTGTAAGAATCCTGTTACGTGGCAGAGAGAGAGAGAGAGAGAGAGAGAGAGAGAGAGAGAGAGAGAGAGAGAGAGAGATAAAATGTGAGAGTAGCCAGGCGTGATGTAAGCGAGTTTCACGTGCAGTGACTGTGCGATCTGCCTGTAGGACAGTATTGACAGTGGGGCTGTACAGAGACTCCAAGGATCATGGCTTGTGTCCACATGACTGCTTCATTCAACACACAGGTGACGACCCAGTAAGCTGTAAAACCCTTACACTCCCTCATCCTATCCACCAGCTTCCTGCAATTCCATAGTAAGTCAACCATAACGCCTTTCCTCCCTCACCCCTGTCCACCAACTTCCTGCAGCTGTACACGAAGTCAGCCACAGTCCCCCCCCCCCCCCTCCTGTGGGATGTTGGGGGCTCTTCCAGTATAAATGGTATCCCCACCTTCTGGAAATTTTGTGCTAGAAATTGGGCTCTTCCAGTATAAATGGTATCCCCATCTTCTGGAAATTTTGTGCTAGAAATTGGGCTCTTCCAGTTTAAATGGTATCCCCACCTTCTGGAAATTTTGTGCTAGAAATTTCCTCTTTTCTGTCAAATTCTTTGTTTCTGCCTTGTTCTTTTGCTTTCTGTTATTTCTTCCTAACATTTTCTGCCTTGCTAATCCATTCGCCTGTATGTGTTCTATAAAATCGTACGTATTTTTTCTTAGGATTGATAATTGAGTACATGTATTAAAATGCATTTTTTGCTCTTGGGGGGTGAGATATGCGATTGTAATTTAGGGCTGTTTTTAGATATTTTTTGGTGTCCGTGGCTATGTTTAAATAAGTATTCGGGTGTGTTTTATTTAAATAAACTGTGCGATAAATTGGTCGGAGTGGTCAACGCCAGGGGCATGTCCTTAGATTATGTGCACGAATGCATTGAAATGTCTACTTAATTTTCTTTTTCTTTTTTTCCCCTGATAAAGTATTGTGTATGTTTTGAAACGGTTATAGCCCTGATATGGCTGTACGCAGTCTGCTGGGCTTTGAACAACAATAACAACAACAATAACAACAACAATAACGATTTCATTTCCTCACCCTATCCACCAACTCCATTTCGTTTTTACACCCTCATCCTGTCCTCCAGCTCTATGGCTAGTCAACCATAACATTTTCACGGCAAGTGAAAGCTGCTAGACAGGGTGAGGGGGCGGAAGTGTTAAACTGTTTGTCGTTTGAATCAATCGATGTGTAAGGATGGCTGGTGAAAGCTGGTGGACAGGGTTAGGCAGATACAAGGATTAAATGGTCATCCCACGTTGGCCAAAAAAACAAAACAAAAACAAATTAACAAGCAAACAAACAAAAACATCAGAGTGTACACTTCTGTCTGCCCGTCTTGCCATGATAGGTTTGGAGGGGAGAGAACCCACAACTCACCACTTCTCACCCTGACGCCCCAGGCCACTTTCCGTTTCGTTTCGGTGAATAGACGATTATTGTGTTGGCGTCTTCGCTATAAGTCACACATTCCAAAAATGGTATGGCGCCAAATCGTTATTTGCTTTTTTTTTTTTTTTTTTTTTTACTTTGAGAATAGCAGACGCGCTCTCTCCACATCAAGCGTGCTATTTCGGGACTTTATAAAGAGGTCTGCTTTATAACCAATGCTATTTCGGGACTTTATAAAGAGGTCTGCTTTATAACCAAAACTAAAAACAGAAATAAACGTGAAGAAGAATGTTATCTGCATCATCATCATCGTCATCATAATCATCATCATCACCATCATCATTATCATGGCCACAGTGATGTTGATTGATACATTCAGGGATTGTTATAGGGGGAGGGGAGGGGGTACATTCAGTTCCGCTGAGATGGAAAAAGTCTTGACCTTTGGAGACTCCAAAGAAAGACCACACTATTCAGAGCTGTCCTGTGAGAATTTCTCTTTCGTAGATGACTATGCACTGACTGACTGCACACTCACACGAGAAGATCCAGCGCGTGAATGGTCCATTAGCTGCGGCGTGCAAAACGCTTCAACCTTACAATCATCGGCCTCAGCAAGACACTGGCCCCATCATCACAGGCTATTGGCCGTTCATGACCTGTATCATCAACAACCAGCAGATCAAGAATTTAGACAAAATCTGCAACTTGAGCAGTACAGTGAGCAGCGATGGATATCTGGATGCTGAGCTGGTGATGTGCATCTCCAAGACTATCTCGCTCGCTGCCTTTGAAAGATTGACCAATCTCTTGATGCTGAGGTGACGATGTGTATCTCCAAGACTATCTCGCTCGCTGCTTTTGGAAGGTTGACCAAGAGGTTGTGGAAAAACCATGATGTCAAGCTCTCCACAATGATCGCTGTGTAGAGAGCTGTGTAGTCTTGGGTATCCTGCTGTACTGCTGTGAGACGTGGACTACCTACCGACGGCGCACTTAACACGTGGATTAGTGTAAAGCTTGGTCTGTTTGGGGGCTGTACAGCTTAATGCCTTGATGCCTTGGTGGCTCAGTGTCTCCGTCACCATGTCTACCTATTGTGACAGAAAGGCGGAAAACTGTCAGTCACTACATCGCCTTAACCTTCAGGCCATGTCTGGCCGTTCCCCTACCCCTACCCCCATTCCTCCTTGTCCCCCTTTTTTCCATTGCCTCACCCTCTTGCTGTCGTCCTTCCCTCTTCTCCCCTTCACCAATTCTGTCTGCCCCCATCCTCTTGCTGTCTTGACTACCCCCACCCTTCCTTGCCCGTGCACACCTCCACCCTGTCTACCTGTCCCACCCTGCCCCTCAAACACTCAAATGTCATGGCTGGAGGAAATGTTCCAGAAAAAAAAGTGTCAAAAGTTTTGGTTTCTTCTTGCACTGGTCCCTTGCCGGAGGCCAGGGTTGATGGAGTTGTTAGTTCTGTCACCACACTGCCCCTGTCCCTGTCCTAACCCCCCCCCCTAATACTTTCCCTTCCATGTCCTCTCCCTCCCCCTTACACTCCCCCCTCTCTCTCTCTTACCCCCTCAAACTACTACTTCCCTGTCCTACCTTTTACATTTCTGGTCTCCTGTCCTTTCCCTCTAACACACCCTCCCCTTCCCTAACTACGTCCCTCACACTCCCTCTTCTATGCTCTGCTCTCCTCTAAACTCCCCCTTCCCTGTCATACCCCCCAACACTTTCCCTTTCCTGTCCTCTCCATTACACTCCCCTCCCGTACTTACCCACTTATGCTACTCCTTCATTGTCCTACAATTTACACTTCCCTTTCCCTGTCCTACCTCCTTACACTTCCACTTCCCTGTCCTATCCCCTTACACTTACACTTCCCTGTCCTATCCCCTTACACTTACACTTCCCTGTCCTACCCCCTTACACTTCCCTGTCCTACCCCTTACACTTACACTTCCCTGTCCTATCCCCTTACACTTACACTTCCCTGTCCTACCCCCTTACACTTCCCTCTCCTACCCCCTTACACTTCCACTTCCCTGTCCTACCCCCTTACACTTCCCTGTCCTACCCCCTTACACTTATACTTCCATGTCCTATCCCCTTACACTTACACTTCCCTGTCCTACCCCTTACACTTACACTTCCCTGTCCTACCTCCTTACACTTCCACTTCCCTGTCCTACCCCTTACACTTCCACTTCCATGTCCTACCCCCTTACACTTCCCTGTCCTACCCCTTACACTTACACTTCCCTGTCCTACCCCCTTACACTTACACTTCCCTGTCCTATCCCTTTACACTTACACTTCCCTGTCCTACCCCTTACACTTCCCTGTCCTACCCCCTTACACTTCCCTGTCCTACCCCCTTACACTTCCACATCCCTGTCCTACCCCTTACACTTACACTTCCCTTTCCTACCCCTTACACTTACACTTCCCTGTCCTATCCCCGTACACTTCCACTTCCCTGTCCTACCCCCTTACACTTCCACTTCCCTGTCCTACCCTTTACACTTACACTTCCCTGTCCTACCCCCTTACACTTACACTTCCCTGTCCTACCCCCTTACACTTATACTTCCCTGTCCTATCCCCTTACACTTACACTTCCATATCTCTGTCCTACCCCCTTACACTTCCACTTCCCTGTCCTATCCCCTTACACTTCCACATCCCTGTCCTACCCCCTTACACTTCCACATCCCTGTCCTACCCCTTTACATTCCTCTTTCTGTGTTATACTTTTACCACTTCTCTTTCCCCGTTTTATCTCCTAACACTCCTCCTACCCCCTTACACGCCCCAGTCCATGTCTACTATCCCCTTGCACTCCCCTTCCCTGTCCTACCTTTCAGACTTCCCCTTCCCTGTCCTACCTTTCAGACTTCCCCTTCCCTGTCCTACATTTTACACTTCCCCTTCCCTGTCCTACATTTTACACTTCCCCTTCCTTGTCCTACCTTTCAGACTTCCCCTTCCTTGTCCTACCTTTCAGACTTCCCCTTCCTTGTCCTACCTTTCAGACTTCCCCTTCCTTGTCCTACCTTTCAGACTTCCCCTTCCTTGTCCTACCTTTCAGACTTCCCCTTCCTTGTCCTACCTTTCAGACTTCCCCTTCCCTGTCCTACCTTTTACACTTCCCCTTCCTTGTCCTACCTTTCACACTTCCCCTTCCTTGTCCTACCTTTCACACTTCCCCTTCCCTGTCCTACCTTTCACACTTCCCCTTCCCTGTCCTACCTTTTACACTTCCCCTTCCCTGTCCTACCTTTCACACTTCCCCTTCCTTGTCCTACCTTTCAGACTTCCCCTTCCTTGTCCTACCTTTCAGACTTCCCCTTCCCTGTCCTACCTTTTACACTTCCCCTTCCCTGTACTACATTTTACACTTCCCCTTCCCTGTACTACCTTTTACACTTCCCCTTCCCTGTACTACCTTTCAGACTTCCCCTTCCCTGTACTACCTTTTACACTTCCCCTTCCCTGTACTACCTTTCAGACTTCCCCTTCCCTGTCCTACCTTTTACACTTCCCCTTTCCTGTCCTACCTTTCAGACTTCCCCTTCCCTGTCCTACCTTTCACACTTCCCCTTCCCTGTCCTACCTTTCAGACTTCCCCTTTCTTGTCCTACCTTTTACACTTCCCCTTCCTTGTCCTACCTTTTACACTTCCCCTTCCTTGTCCTACCTTTTACACTTTCCCTTCCTTGTCCTACCTTTTACACTTTCCCTTCCTTGTCCTACCTTTTACACTTTCCTTCCTTGTCCTACCTTTACACTTCCCTTCCTTGTCCTACCTTTTACACTTCCCCTTCCTTGTCCTACCTTTTACACTTCCCCTTCCCTGTACTACCTTTTACACTTTCCCTTCCTTGTCCTACCTTTTACACTTTCCTTCCTTGTCCTACTTTTACACTTTCCCTTCCTTGTCCTACCTTTTACACTTTCCCTTCCTTGTCCTACCTTTTACACTTTCCCTTCCTTGTCCTACCTTTTACACTTCCCTTCCTTATCCTACATTTACACTTCCCTTCCTTGTCCTACCTTTTACACTTTCCCTTCCTTATCCTACATTTACACTTCCCTCCCGTACACCTTTACACTTCCCTTCCCTGTACTACCTTTTACACTTCCCCTTCCCTGTACTACCTACATTTACACTTCCCCTTCCCTTACTAACCTTATTCTTACACTTCCCCTTCCCTGTACTACCTTTTCACACTTCCCCTTCCCTGTACTACCTTTACACTTCCCCTTTCCTGTACCTACCTTTACGACTTCCCCTTCCCTGTCCTAACCTTTTCAACTTCCCTTCCTGTCTACCTTCAACTTCCTCCTGTACTACCTTTCAGACTTCCCCTCTCCCTGTCCCTACCTTTCAGACTTCCCCTTTCCCTGTCCTACCTTTTACACTTCCCCTTCCTATGTCCTACCTTTTCAACTTCCACCTTTCCCTTCTGTCTACCTTTCAGACTTCCCCTTCCCTGTCCTACCTTTCAGACTTTCCCCTTCTCCCTGTCCTACCTTTTACACTTCCCCTTCCTTTCCTACCTTTCAGATTCCCCTTCCCCCTATCCTTTCATTCCCTTCTTACCTTTCAGACTTCCCTTCCCTGTCCTACCTTTACACTTCCCCTTCCCTGTCCTACCTTTTACACCTTCCCCTTCCTTGTCCCTTACCTTTCAGACTTCCCCTTCCCTGTCCTACCTTTCAGACTTTCCCCTTCCCTGTCACTACCTTTCAGACTTCCCCTTCCCTGTCCTACCTTTCCAACTTCCCCTTCCCTGTCCTACCTTTAGACTTCCCTTTCCTTATCCTACCTTTCAGACTTCCCCTTCCCTGTCATACCTTTCAGACTTCCCCTTCCCTGCCTACCTTTCACACTTCCCCTTCCCTGTACTACCTTTCACACTTCCCCTTCCCTGTCCTACCTTTCAGACTTCCCCTTCCCTGCCCTACCTTTCAGACTTCCCCTTCCCTGTCCTACCTTTCACACTTCCCCTTCCCTGTCCTACCTTTCAGACTTCCCCTTTCCTGTCCTACCTTTCAGACTTCCCCTTCCCTGCCTACCTTTTACACTTCCCCTTCCTTGTCTGACCTCCTTTACACTCCCCTGTCCTTTACCTATCCCCTTACACTCCCCCGTCCCTGTCCTAACCCTCCTCATTTCATCCCACATCACCTTTCTTCCACAGCCATGGTTCCTATCGTCGCTTTTTACCTGTCTGTCTGTCTGTCTGTCTGTCTGCCTGCCTGCCTGCCTGTCTGTCTATCTGTCGTCTGTCTACCTGTCTATCTGTCTGTTGATCTGTCTGTCTGACTGCCTGCTTGTCTGCTTGTCTATCTGTTGATCTGTCTGCTTGCTTGTCTACCTGTCTGCCTGTGTATTTGTCTGTTGATCTGTCTGCTTGCTTGTTCGTGTTCGTTCTTTAATTTAACGTCTGTTCACTATGAGTGATATTAGACGGGGGGGGGGGGGGGGGGGGGAATGGAGGATGAGAGGTGGGCGAGTTGCATTGTGGGGAGAGGGGAGACAGAGTAAAAGACATAAATAAATGGGTAAATAGAAAAATGGAACAAGATCTTAACACTAACAATTAACATTAACAATGTGAAGGAAAAATTTAACGCTAAAATACTAACTTCATAAACTTAAAGCAATACATTAACAGGACTGTGAACCAATGATTCTGAAATTTTAACTGATAAAGACTGATCAGAAGTTACTTCTTTAAAATGAGTTTCAGAATAGTTTTCTTGTGTAAATATTTTTGGTAAAAAAGAACGTAGCATTTTGCAGTAAAATAAACTGTGAAACAGTGTGAATTGTTCTCCGCAAATACACTTGATATTTTTACAATATTTTGTTTTCAACGCGTTTAGCTGAATACGAAAATGAACAGCAACAATCGATCTCGAATGATATATGGAAGAATACTGCAATTTTTTACATACATTTTGTAATGAAAGTTTTATCATTTGTTGTGTCACAAACTTTTCATTGAAATGTTCATGAAATCGAATCCATGAAGCTGATTCTAGCAAGCTGCAAGCTTCTTTTACGGAAGTTTTCATACGTAATTCTATAGTATTATCAGTGTTGTGTGCACCTTGTTTAGCTGCTCTGTCTACTACTTCGTTGCCATGAAGACCAACGTGAGAAGACACCCAGCATAAACTGATATCTATACCTTTTGTCCTTAAACGATGTATAAGATGATTTGCCTCAGTAATTAAGTCAGGTCTTGTGTCTGTATTAAAAGACTGTAAGGCATATAATACAGATTTTGAATCAACAAAGAGAACCACTTTAAAAAAGACAGGTTTAAGGTCTACTAAATAATGCAACGCTTGTGTAATAGCGACTAATTCCGCTGTAAATATAGATATATTTGGCCCAAGGAAAAATGACTTTTGTATTTTAAATTTTGGAACATAATACGCTGCTCAGCAGATTTATTTTCTAAGACTGACCCATCGGTAAAAATATGGAGGTGGGTACGGTAATTTTCATCGACGTGTTCTCTTGCTGTGCATATCGAAATGTTAATGTTTTCATATTTCTTAGCATCTGTATAATCAATATCAAAAGTGGCTTTAAGCATTTCCCATGTAGGGATAGGCGTTGTGGATGGTGTCTCAGCTATTTCATCCAAACTTATGTTAGACTGTTTGACCAAGTCAGATATGTAAGTTGCAACAGTCATTTGTGATGAAATGTTGCTTGCTCGTTTTGGAAAGTCAACATCAGACCTTAGTTTAATTTCCTTGTTCACAAAATTCTCCGTTTGTGAAGTAGTTCTGATTGCAAACTTTGCTGTCGCTAGCTCACGATAGCTGTTATGAGACAGAATTCCAGCAACTTTGTACGTTTCCAGATTTGAAGCATGGGCTGGTACACCTAGTGCAATTTTAAGACTTTTGCAGTCTAAACTTTGAATCTTCTTTAGTAAATATTTGGGTGCACTGAAGAACACTTCTTGTGCATAAGATAATTTAGATCTTACAAGTGCTGTTGATAGATGGAGAAGTATGTTTGTATCCATTCCCCAGGGTAATCTACTTATTATCTTTAAAATGTTTAAGACTTTTCTTGCTTTTGTTAAAATATAATCAAAATGGGCATTCCAGTTTAATTTCGATGTTATAAAGACTCCCAGAAATTTTACAACCTGTTTGTAATGGATCGCTTCACCATGCAGCCTGAAAGTAGGCAAGTTATTTAAAGTACCACCAGGATTAAAGAGCATCATGTTAGTTTTTTCTGCTGACAACGTCAGACCATTTTCTAACATGTAGTTTCCAAGACTATCTAGATCAGATTGATACAACTTCCTGATGTAATTCTGCGCTCTCTGGGGAGTTGTCTTTTTTAAAGTAATATTCATCCAGATGCATATATCATCAGCGTACTGTACCAAAACAACACGATTTGAGAGTAGTTTAGGAAGATCATATATAAGGATATTAAATAAAATAGGTGCTATCACTGAACCTTGAGGAATTCCCATGTCAAGAGATCGTGAAGAAGAATAACTTGTTCCCACTCTTGCTTGAATTGTTCTATTGGCTAGATAGGACTTAATATAATTATACGTATTGCCAGATAGACCAATAGATTTCAGCTTGTACAATAAACGTTTATGCCAAGCTTTTTTCACATCAAAAAATGTTGCTAAAAGACTTTTTCTACGGGCAAATTGTTGTTTTATCTGAGTTGTAAGTTTAACCAGGTGCTCAACTGTGGATCTCCTTTTTCTGAAACCTGCCTGGTTTACCGGAATAACGTTATTTCTATCACAGTAATGTATAAGTCTGTTTAGGATCAATCTTTCCATTAGTTTGCTCGTATGGGACGTCAAAGCAATAGGTCTGTAACTGTTTTTATTGTTTTTAGGCTTTCCTGCTTTTAATATGGGTATAACAACAGACTTTTGCCATACCTGTGGTACAGTTCCACTCACCCAGCACTTCTGAAAAATTTTATGTAAGAAAATAATATAATTTTCTGGAAGATGCTTAATCATTTCATTTGAAACTGCATCGACACCTACCGAACTCCTTTTGTTGTATAGAGACAAGACAGTGTTTTTTAGCTCTTCTAAGGTGATCGGAGAATTAAACCAGCGATCATTCTGAGGTAATGGATCTATGAAGATAGGGTTGTTAGCTGCCGTTTCTCTGTAGTGTTTGCTGTTAGGAGACAACCCGTCTACTTTACTATTTTCAGCAAAGAGTTCTACAAAAGTTTCAGCTTTGTCTATGTCAGAAGGAAATTTGTTACATGTATCAATCATTATTGGACACGTGGGTAAATTGGCCCCGTTTTTCATTTGATTCATTTTTGTCCAGACTTTATGGAAATCCTTAAAATCAGAAATTTCTTTGGTGCAGTATGATGCCCAATAATCTTTCTTTGCTTCAGCAATGATTTTATTACACTGGATGTTAGCTTTTTTCATTTCCATGTGATCGTCGGGTTTTCTGCTTTTGATGTAGATTTTGAATTTATCTTTTTTATACTGAACTGCTTTCTCACATTCCTCTGTCCACCAAACATTACCCAAACGATTATTGAACTTATAAGTTTTGAGTTTCGGGATGGAGAGGTCCGCAGCAGCTAGAACTGACTCCTGGAACTTAGAAAACATAACGTTTACATTTTCACTTTCATAATGCTTATATTCTTGATTAGCAAGAGCAGTCCGAAACAAGGACCAATCAGCGCGCACGTAATCATATTTTGGTATGATGTCAGGAGTGCTGTCTTTCATCCTGATGTTGTCATAAGTTATTGTTATAATGATAGGTAAGTGATCACTTCCCAAAGTATCTTTGTGAGTGGCCCAGGTACAGCATGGTACTAATTCTGGTGATATTAGTGACAGATCGATGGCTGTTGCCCGGTGTTTGGAAACATCAGGAATTCTAGTGACACTCCCATCATTCAAAAGGTAAAGCGCACTGTCAACTATATTTTCTACTAAACGATTGCTTGTAACAGTACAACAATCTTTTTCCCAAAACGGGGAGTGGGAATTAAAGTCTCCACCTATTAGCCATCTACCGTGCTGCAGATCCGGAATCGTATGCAGCCATTCTGTGTTGTGGTCATTTGGACCTGCTGGCAGGTAAACTGACAAAACGTTCAGGATGAAAGAATTACTGAATTGTACTGTGGCCGCACAAGCGTGTAAGTCTTCAGTTGATGTAAAAACTGGGGAATTAAATATGTGATACTGCAACTCTTTAAGTATATATATCGCAGTGGCTACCTTCTTCCCAGGATTTCCCAAGTCATATATCGGAGGATAATAATAATTTTGGAAATTGGGAAGTTTGGTTGGGATAACATTAAGCGACTGCAAAATTAAAACTTCACACTGATTTGATGAGAGAAAATGTTCCAGGTATGCGGAATTGGTGGAAATAGATCTACAATTCCACTGCAAAAATTTGATTTGTGATTGTTGGCGCAATTTCATTGTTGGCTAGTCTCTTATGTTAAATTATTGGTTATCTGTTTGATAATCACGAAGACTTTGGTTTTCTATGTACGATAAAAATGGCCAGAAAGAAACCATTAATTACTTAGGCTACTATTGAAAGGTAAAACAAAAATGTAAGTAAAACTATGGGGAAAAGTCCTTCTAATAGAGATAAGAGGTGATTAAGAACAGAAACAAATTACAAATAAATGAAACAATGGTATACACGCCGTCAAATGTACGGAGATTATAGTCTGCCTGAGTCCTTATAGTCTGACGAATTGTCAGAGATGATGTGGAAAAAATCCTGTGACAGGAATCGTTGATAACTGTAGATCTACTAAAACATATCATATGGCAGCCACCACGGTTCGCAGTTAGCAACATGGTGGAACCGTCCTAGGGGGAATCTGGAGGAGTGCAGCCGTGAAGAACGTGATCGTGTTGTTCTCTTAGGGGTCTCCCAAATCAAATCTCGAACGTGTCGTCCAAGGTTCCCCGCTATCACGCTGCTTCCTCTGGCAGTGGGGTGTATATTGTCGTATAGAAAGTACTGGTTAGTACGGAGGTTTTCATGTGAAAACAAAAGAAATGTTTTTTATGTCAACAAGCTCAGCGGACAAGAAAGCGTTGAACAAATTCCGCTGAACCTCCGTATGTGCATGTCGGACAGGGGCGATCTTGCTGATAAGTATCTTTGATGTTGGGTATGTTTGTGCTGCATGTTTTATGCAAGAAGCGAGATGTTGAGTAGTTGCTGCGATGTCTTTGTTATTTAGTTCGTGGACACCACAATGAAAAACGATACAGTCAGCAGGATTGTCAAATTTAGATAGTGCCTTGTCTAAAGAGCCTTTTATGTCAGGAATGTTATTCACAGCACACGAGTCTCCTTCAAAACCGTAAGATCGTCCCAGTCGTCTTGAATTGACACCTGTCAGCACCGAATCGTGGACAGTCAAAACGTAGGGAAGGTCGTGATTCTTCTTACATTGTTCTGATATCTTCTTAGTGTGTGACGTTGAATGTTTCGGCTGTGAAGTGACGTCTTTAGCTTTTTTGATGTCATGTTGTTCTTTCCCGCCTTTGGCTTTCTTCTCGGTCGCTATTTTCGCTGGCTTTGATTTATTGCTGCTACTTGTTGTTTTGTCTGATTTGGGGGGCTGTTGGTCGTCCTGTCTGCGTGTTGGTTTCTGTTTGAGAACGTCTGCGTACGTGGGATTTGTTTCATGGAGATCTGTCTGTGTCTGACTGTTACTGGTGATCTTGGTGGTGGTGGTGGTTGCTGTCGACCGGTCCGAGATCTGCGCAAGCACAGTCCTTTCTAGAGAATTTACTTGCTTGCGCAGATCCAGTACGATGTTTTTGTTCGACAATCGTACTCACCAGTTCCGCAGAGCTGAGTACAGGCGTGGCGTGTGTTGTCCCACTCTGCGTACCAGTGAGAACCGCGGTCGAAGCGCCATTTGTACGGACAGTCTCAGCCTTTTCGGTCTCATCTCCCTCGTCGCTAGTCGTTTGGATCTCCTGATCGGCCATTCTCACTGTCGTATCTTCTTGCTTCTGCTGAGCAAGGCGGCTTCTTCTTGTCCTGGTCATTTTGGACTGATCCACGATGTCTCTGACTGCCGGAATTTTACCAGTTAGCAATCCCCGCCCGCGGATGCCTTATTGTCAGAAGGCCCACTAGTCAGAAGGCCCACTAGTCAGAAGGCCCGTTAGTCAGAAGGCCCACTAGTGAGAAGGCCCGTTAGTCAGAAGGCCCGTTAGTCAGAAAATCAGTTGGCATTCAGTTGCATGAATGTAGGGATTACCGCTGATAGGCCAAAAATGATGATCACAGAATTTCTATCTGACCTACAGTAACTGCCCTACGGTGTTATTGGTCAAATATTCATGCAAACTGGATTTCCGTTTTTCATGTTTCCTACATTTTTAAGCCCTACATTCATGCAACTGAATGCCAACTGATTTTCTGACTTAATTAAATAAACACCAGCCCAAATGAATAACACATGTACATGTACTTATCTCAACATGGCCAGCAGAGAAAATGCACAGAAGTCTACAGACAAACCATGAGCAACAGCTACTTTATTAAAAAAAAAAAGAAAAAAAAAGAACATGTTATGTGAGACCAAACATAATTACTGTAAATTGGCACACAATGTTCAATGGCAAAGCAACTGAAATTAATTACATATGCTTTTCTAGCTATGAACACACACAAAAACGAGTCCTTTGGGATAAACACTATTATTGAAAATTTGGCAACAGTGCACATCGGCCTTTCAGTAGGCCTACTTGGTCCTGAGAACAATAAACACGATTACTTCATATTTGTCATACAAATGGCCAACAGCCTTCCAGTTCGTGATCCTAAGAACTTTGTGATAGACACGATTACTCAAAATGGGTTGTGCAGTGTGCAACGGCCTCCCAATACTCGGTCAGGGTTCTGTCGCCTACTTCATACTGCCTTTTCAGGAGTCGAATCCGTGATTCCAGTTGTCGCCACTTTCGCTTGCGGGGAGGACGCGGATCTCCTCTGTCTGCAGCATCGGCTTGAAGCTCCAGTTTGGCCTGTGAGTCCTTCTGATGGCGAAGAAATGTCCAGAGTGATGGATGTCTAACACCCATAGTCTGGTTCCATCCCGAATGGAAAGCTAGAAAAGACAAGTGTGAAAATAATTAATAACGCATGGCTGGACTGATAAACGTAACACAAGCTAAGTATTTGACACTAAAGTGTCAAAAGCAGCCCCACATGATATTTGCTATAACAACAAAACAGTTTGTTGTTGGAGATTTAAAAGTTTGGTATTTAATTTATTTCGGAGTACATTCTAATAAAAACAAGATGGGCAAGCCAATACTAAAATCTCCCTTTTGGTAACAGTATTTCACTTTTGGGAGCATTATTCATGTCCAGTGTATCAATCAGCCATGTGTTATTCATCGTTATTCTTCTTCTTCTGCGTTGTCCCCGTACCTGGGAGGGATTTGCGTATGTGACCGTTTTCTATTTCCCACCATTTAGGTAGTCACATTCCATCTTCGGGGATGATGCATGCGTGGTACGAGTGTTGCTGTGGCCGGCACTCACCCGTCTAGGACATGAGCGTCAGGATCTTTTAAGTCCGTGCATGATGAAGTGCATGCGGCACAGACTGGACCTCGGTTTATACTCTCATCCGAAAGAGTAGGTTTCACGGCCCTGAGTCAAGCCCAGGAGTTAAGTTACCAGCTACGGTGCGCACCGGGACGGTCACCCATCCAAGCGCTGACCATGGTCGGCATTGCTTAACCGCCAAGTTGAGCACACGCGCTGTGTACCACTCGGCCACCGCTTCCCCCCATCGTTATTCATTTCCAGTTTAAATACCACCTATGCCTGCAATATCATTTTCATGAAAATAATCATTCAAAATGAATATTTTCTAAAAATGTGCTGTTCCAATTGAATGGAAGGCAAGTTGTTATACTTTCAAAACCCCACAGGAAATATATGATATAGCACACAGAGAGAGAGAGAGAGAGAGTCGGCACGCCTTAATTTAACTCTTGAGTCTCATCAGATGAGCAATATACAGAGACTGTATGAGATGGACGTTAACAGCAGACCATGGTCTGCACTGTAGGCCGAGTCGTTCAAGGGACAGTATTATATCTGACTGAACTTCTGTATGCAAGGAATTTTGTAGACTATTAGGTGCTTAATAAATGTAATTTTTTGCTATCATTATAAATTTGTTGTAATAGTCTAAAGAATATGAATATCAGATGTAGTTCTTCCTTCATTTTCTTATTATTTTTCTTCTTTATATTTCATATGTTATGTTAATAAACTTAAAAATTGAATCATAGACAGGTATTTAAAAATAATAAAGAAGGACATAACTCTGTGTTGAACGAGATCGGAACGTCCAAGTTTGAAACGAGCTGTGAAATCGATTGTATCAGCCTTTGACTCGTTAAAACGGACCTATGATCCAAATTTGGTGAAAATTCGCCCATAAACAGCTGAGAAAAATTTGCTCACACAATTTGTTCACAGACAGACAGACACACACACACATGGCTCGGTCTGGTCAAAATCAATAAATATCCCTTTTTTTTGTAAAAAAAGGGAGATTTAACAAAACGATGTATTTTGCTGGTATTCAGAATCGGGAAGAAAGTAAATATATTCAATTAACGTTCATTAGGTGTTTTCCGCGGAAATGGTAAGTACCGGTAACATTAATTACATTTGGTGGAACGTTAAATGAGCTCACCTTCCACATAGTTGTTCGTGCGTGTGTCAGAGTTTCTGTTGTATACATTCCACATCAATGGAGGGAAGTTGCCATCAAAGTAGTTTCTTTCCAGATACAGGATGAAGTCTCCCAACTCTGGATACCGTCGAATGAGACACGTTGTGTGCCACGAGAGGCACAGAACTGTTGGAAGTTTTGTCGCACAACGGCCACCGGTAAATAGCCCATGGAGAGAAACCTTCTGATACATTTTTTAAATCGTGCATGTCTCCGGTATGCCACAGACAGCCCTAACTCATTCAAACGCCTCCACATGGACTGGCAGAAGTGGAAGTAACAGCAAGTAACCCTGGCTGTTGGCAGCTCAGTTTCCACAGCACTGATGAGTGACTGTTCAAAGTCACATATCACGGTGTTTGGCCTCCATCTATGACCAGACCTACGTCTGATCTCTCTCTTCAGGACCTGCAGCACTTTGACGGTAATGACCAATTGTTTTCCCTGTCAAGAGGGCTGTCGCAAAAGGGAGAACCCTCTCCCTGTACTTTCCATGAATTGTGAAAAATTGCGTGTAAGGTGATGGACATGTTCGGAAGGTACCGTCTATGTACACATCATGACAGCGTTGAAGCCTCTGCATATTCTCGTCAGTGGCAAATACAAGCAACACCCCAGTCATTGTCCAAGTGTCACAGAAATCTCTCATGTAACCAAATATTGGCCCATTCTCCCTCAATTCTCACATTAGCACATACCCGAGGTATTGGTGGAACAAGGGCACACCTGGCTCTTTGCATTAGGGTGCGCACACTATGGAACTCTGGAAGATGCTCTCTATCACCTCCTCCTTGCTGATGTCTTTCCCGGGCTACTGCTTCAAATACTGGTTTAATTGGTCTTGTTGCATCTTCACGCACAGCTTCTTTCAGTCGATGCTTTGCCTGTCATTTAGCATTTTGTCCTCGTCTTCCACATGTAAATGAAGGACTTCTATGACTGGGGTTTCTTCGTTGACATCAAAATGGTTTGTTTTAAGACTTGCCCCACATGCTTTCCACCAACAACGCCAGTAGATGGCATTTGCTGTTTCTTTGTTCTTGTGGTATCTAAACCCACTGTGAACTAATATCTTTCCACGTTTGCCATCAATTAAAGACGCCATGGCACATAGTCAAACTTCAGGGTACATGGATTATATAGCCTTTTGGGCCGTATTCTAATTTGTGGCGAGTGGCCTGTGTGCCCTTTCCACCTTCCACATGAACAGAAAGCAAAAAATGAAAGTGAAATGCGGAAGATGACAGTGAAAATAAAAGTGCAATTTCCCACAAGTGCGGGAGATGAAAGTGAAAGTGAAAGTGGAATTTCCCCCAAATGCAGAAGATGAAAGTGAAAGTGGAATTTCCCCAAAGTGCGGAAGATGAAAGTGAAAATGCGGAAGATTAAAGTGAAAATGAAAGTGGAATTTCCCCCCACCCCCCAATAAAAAAAAAACAACAACAACAAAAAATACTGATTTTCTAGTGGGCCTTCTGACTAATGGGCCTTCTGACTAGTGGGCCTTCTGACTAATGGGCCTTCTGACTAATGGGCCTTCTGACAAAAAGGTAGGCATCTCCGCCATCTTGAATGCGTGTCTCCTGCTGCTTGCTTGTCTGTTTGTCTGTCTGTCTGCTTGTCTACCTGTCTGTTAATCTTTGTCTGTTGATCTGTCTACTTGTTTTGTCTGTCTACCTGTCTGTTGATCTGTCTGTCTGCTTGTCTGTCTATCTGCTTGTGTATAGTAGATTACGTAGACACATATGGTCCTGTATAGTATCGTTCTTCAAACGTATTTGGACTTACTGCGCAAATTCACATACATGTAGTCAGACTTTTCAGTGGAGCTCGGAGAACGCAAACTGTTAGGCAAGCTGACCGTATTCTACTTTGTTGTTGCACAGACTGCATCTTCGATGGACGTACATGCTGGATGTCTTCATGTTTCCATAAGTAGAGGTCACTAACTGACATGATTTACAGGATCGCCAATGTCTGTATTTGATACTTTGCATACGTGTACACACGATGTTGACCTCCAACCCTCTACCCACCACGCAGAGGTGTCTAGGTGGGTCACACCCAGGACTTTCTGTTTGGAGGTTCGACGTTTCCCATTTAACTACCGTAAAGTTTGGGCTATAAGCCGCGACTTTTTTCCCCAGCTTTAACCCCTTCGGCTTATGAAACGATGCGGCTTATTTGCGAATTTTTCCCGACCCCAGGAGCGTCACGTTCTCGTATATTCTTAGCTTCTCTCTAACTCACCAAAATCGTGTTTACCGTTCATAGATTTTTTTGGTGAGCTCCATATTTAAGTCTTGATTGTTCACGTAAAAGAGTTAACTGTTAACTGTTCAGGTTTTTAAATCAAATCCGCATACATTGAAGCAAATGGATCGGTATTCAGATCTGCTCTGCTCAAGCGTATACTCTCATCATGCCGAAAACGCAACGTAATACTTACGAAGCAGCCTTCAAGTTGAAGGCGATCGACCTGGCCATTGAAGAAGTGCGGCTTATAAACCAATGCAGCTTATGTGTGAATATAGTTCAGATTTTTCTATTATTTAATGGGTGCGCCTTATATACCGGTGCGCCCAATAGCCCGAACTTTACGGTATCTTCCATGTGTGTGTGTGTGTGTGTGTGTGTGTGTGTGTGTGTGTGTGTGTTTGTATGTGTGTGTGCGTGTGTGTGTGTGTGCATGTGTGTGTGTGTGTTTGTGTGTGTTTGTGTGTGTGTGTGTGTGTGTGTGCATGTGTGTGTGTGTGTGTGTGTTTGTGTGTGTGTGCGTGTATGTTTACTTACTTACTTGCTTATTCACATGATGATAATGATGGACTGATGAATTCTCCATCAATCTAACTGATTAGTAGGCATACTGGTCCTTTATTGCCTGGCGTGGATGTTCATGTTGGATAATAGACGTATTGTTATATTATCTCCTGGTGTATGTCTTCATGTGGGATAGTAGGCATACTGGCTCTCTATCGCCTGGTGTGGGTCTTCATATGGGATAGTAGGCATACTGGCTCTTTATCGCCTGCTGTGGGTCTTCATATGGGGTAGTAGGCATACTGGTCCTTTATCGTCTGGCGTGGGTCTTCATGTGGGATAGTAGACATATGGGTCCATTATCGCCTGGTGTGGATCTTCATGTGGGATAGTAGGCATAGTGGTCCTTTATTAACTAGCCTGGGTCTTCATGTGGCATAGTAGACATACTGTTCCTTTTTTCACTTAATGTGGGTCTACATGTGGGATAGTAGACACGATAATAATAACATTGATAATAATAATCAGAGTATTCATACTGCGCCAAATTCAAATCAAAACGCCCTCACGCGCCAGGCATTCGCATACAATGGACAAAGACCACCTTACAATATTTTTTTTTAAATGAAGCACACAAATTGAGGGAAAAAGCAATTATAGAATTCATTATTGGTTAAAGACAAGTTTTTCAACTGGATTTAAAAGCAGAAATGGTAGGTGGTAGACGAAAGGGCAGAGCGGAAGTCTATTTCCAGGCTGACGGTCCTGAGACAGCAAAAGAAAAGACATACTGGTCATTTATCACCTGGCGTGGGTCTCCATGTGGGACACAAGACTTATCCTAGAGGCACACATTTTTTTTGTCGCAGGCATTGCATGTGAAGGAGTCACGCAGTCCTGGGTTCTTCTCTCGCCAGTCCCTCATCTGTTGAACAGCAGTTGTTTTGAACTGTTCAAATGTGATTGGACCTTGTGTGCATCGCTGTCGCCAGCTTATTTAGTGACTAGACTAAGCTACTTATTTACCTCCCTTGTGAGTGATGACTCGTGAATCAGATTCTGGTATTCCTTCCGGTTCTAGTGCCGGACATAAATATGCAAACAAAGTCACAAACAAGCAAAGTAACAACGGGGCACGCAAACAAGCAAACGAACAAAGGAATAAATAAAGAAAGAACTTCGTCTAAAAGCACATATGTGAATAGACCGTAAAAGAAGTATCGAACAAACGAAACAAAACAGAAAGAAGAAAACAACAACAAATGAACACAGAAGATGAAAAAGGAAAAAAACGAAGGAACAAACAAACAAACGAAAACAAGAAGAAAGAAATGGATAAACAGAGAAAGGAACAAAGTACCAAGCAGAGAAGCAAAGAAACATAGAAACAAACAAGGAATACAGTAACAGAGGAACACACAAACCAACAAAGGAACAAAGAAAGAAAGGAACAAACGCAGAAAGACGTGAACAAATACAAGAACAAAAGAACAAACAAACGAAAACAGGAACAAAGAAAGAAAGAGACGAAGGAATAAAAACAAAACAAAAAAACGAATAATAGTGGTTATCTATCGCCCAAATAATTGAAAACTAACAAGAAAATGACTGCCCAGAGGCTGCGTTATCAAGAAGAATAAAGGCAGCTATTTGTTATCGGAATATGTGCCCTGTTTGTTTGTTCTTACAATTCAAGGGAGACAATCTATTTCCCTCTCCGCCCCTCTTGAGGCTGAGGACACTACCGTTTTTACTGCCATGGGGGGGGGTGGGGGGTATAACTTCTCCTACCTTACATTTTTCTCCTCTGGTGTTCTGGAATCCTTCTCGCTGATACATGGTATCTTCTTTTATAAGACCTTAACATGTTTCTTCTTTGTTA
>JAPXFY010000020.1:53827094-53837094 GCA_030674185.1 Monoplex corrugatus
GTTATATCAGGGAGTCGGTAGTGTGAATGGCTTTATTCGTATTTTTCGTCAACGCTTGATAGACTGTAGATGGCAGGACTGGAATTATCATATTAACAACAGCGAAAGATTTAATTTATACAGAACATTTAGTAGTGTATCTGAAATAAAATTGTATTTGCAGCTAAATTTAGAACGACATGTGAAGTATATTACAACAAGATTTAGGTTTGGTGTATCTGATTTGGCTGTACATCGATATAGATATAAAGTATTAAATGATAATGATTTATTATGTCCATTATGCAAAGAATCTAAAGAAGACGAAGTACACTTTGTCTTTTGTTGTAAAGCACTTACAGATTTTAGGGAAAAATTTATTCAGCCTAAGTATTATAGACAGCCTTGTCTGTGTAAACTGTGCTTGTTGTTGTCATCAACAAATATAGAAGTTGTCCGCAAATTTTCTGTGTTCTTATATAAAGCTATGAAATTTAGAGAAAATGCTGTGTCATAAGATGAGTTATTGATATGTATGATTCAAACCTTTTTGTGCATTATTTAGAAGGTATTGTATTGTCCACATACCCCTTCATAAGGGGCCAAGGCCTAATATGAATAAACTATCTGAAGTCTGAAGTCTGAAGTCTCCCACTCTCTCTCTCTCCCTCCCTCTCTCTCTCCTCTCTCTCTCTGGAGCACTTTACTGTGACAAATGCAGAGAGGGACAAAGTTATTTATACACCGCTAAACACCACATTCTGTTGTAACTGGAAGCCAACTATCTGACCACACAGGCACTGTACCAAGAAAACTCTTCGTGTGGAACCTCTCTTCCTAAACACAGAATATATGATCAAACAAACAGGCGGTGAGTCAAATGACAAGCTTTTAACCCACTCCTACTTGGTGACATCGTTTTTCTTAGATGGAGACGTCCGGGGCAGTGAAACAAAGCCTTCTTTACATTCACTGATTACCGCTTCTGACCAACGAGACCAACTCTTTCTACACAATTAGCCATCAAACAGCGCAATTACTGACCAATCAGGTTCGTGGCGCAATTACTGACCAATCATGTTCGTTCCTTTTAGCTTCTGAAACAATCAAACATCATGGTTAAAGGCGAATGAGAACAACCGCCCTGGCCAAATTGGGCAATGAAACAACAATGAAGAACAATGACAGCATCCTTCTGAGTGACGTCAACAATCAGTCAACGTATTTTGCAATGCACTGTCGGCCATCAGCAGGCTTTGTGTGCAATCTGACTAATGAAGACACAGCGGTCAGACCAGTACCCAGTGGCAACAGGTTTTCTGGAAGGGCGATGGGAATGAAGTCAGACGCACTTCCTCACCCAAGCCGGTGAATTGGGTTGAAGAGTTCCACCGTAAGGGGCCGAAATCTTGACATCATTCAGTAACGTCAGCATGGGTTCATCCATGGATAGTCGTCTTAAGGTCACGTCGATAACGAATTGTTTCCACCCGCTGTTGATACCAAACCATTTCCACTCACCGTTGGTAATGAACCATTTTCTGTCACTGTTGATGACGATTTATTTCCTGTCACTGCAGATAACGAATTATTTCGACTCACCTTTGATAATGAACTATTTCCTGTCATTGTTGATAACCAACCATTTCCACTCACCGTTGACAATGAACTACTTCCTGTCATTGTTGATAACGAATCATTTCCACTCACTGTTGATAACGAATCATTTCCACTCACTGTTGGTAACGAGTCATTTCCACTCACTGTTGATAACGAATCATTTCCACTCACTGTTGGTAACGAATCATTTCCACTCACTGTTAGTAACGAATCATTTCCACTCATTGTTGGTAACGAATCATTTCCACTCATTGTTAATAATGAACAATTTCTTGTCACCGTTGATAGTGAACTATTTCTGTCACTGTTGATAACAAACCATTTCCTGTCACCGTTGATAATAAACCATTTTCTGTCACTGTTGATAACGAACCATTTCCTGTCACCATTGATAATAAACCATTTTCTGTTACTGTTAATAACGAATTATGTCCTGTCACCATTGATAAAGAACCATATCATGTCACCGTTGATAACGAATCATTTCTGGTCACTGTTGATAACTAACCATACCCTGTCACCGTTGATAGCGAACCATTTCTAATCACTGTTGATAACGAACCATTTCCAATACAGACTGCACACACACTTCAGACTTTGCACAATACACAATACACACTGTACACAACACACAATACACAACACACAGTACAGAATGTACACGAATGTCCACAACACACAATATGCACTGTACATAACACGCAGTAGACAGTTACACACCCACAACACATGTTGTAAACAACACAAAAGAGAATGTACACAACAACACAACACATGGGGTGAAGGAGACAGGCAGACAGACAGACAAAGAGGGGTGGGGGTCGAATCAAAGGCCAAATTCACACAGAGAGGAGCGACAGGTATCTATGTCACATGTATTTCACCTGTCTGCAAATTCAGCACTGTCACTAGAGTTTTCATCTTCTAGGACAACATATTCAGGTACCATCATCAATACAGAGACAGATATCAAATTATCCACACTCTAACAGACAGACATCGAAGTATCACCACACTAACAGATAAACATCAAAGTATCCACACACTAACACACAGACATCAAAGTATCCACACACTAACAGATAAACATTAAGTTATCCACACATTAACACACAGACATCAAAATATCTACACACTAGGAAACAGACATCGAAGTATCCACACACTAACACTAACAAACGTCAAACTATTCACACACTAACACACAAACATCAAAGAACCCAAACACAAACAAACATCAAAGTGTCCACACATCAACACAGCATCACATTATCCACACACTAACATACAGACATCAAATTATCCACACACTAACATACAGACATCAAAGTATCCACACTAACATATAGACATCAAAGTGCCCACACACTAACATACAGACATCAAAGTATCCACACACCAACACACAGACATCAAAGTATCCGCACACTAACATACAGACATCAAAGTATCCACACACTAACATACAGACATCAAAGTATCCACACACCAACATACAGACATCAAAGTATCTAAATACTAACATACAGACATCAAATTATCCACACACTAACATACAGACATCAAAGTATCCACACACTAACATACAGACATTAAAGTATCCACACACTAACATAGAGACATCAAATTATCCACACACTAACATATGGACATTAAAGTGTCCACACACTAACATACAGACATTAACGTATCCACACACTAACATACAGACATCAAAGTATCCACACACTAACATACAGACATCAAAGTATCCACACACTAACATACAGACATCAAAGTATCCACACACTAACATACAGACATCAAAGTATCCACACACTAACATACAGACATCAAAGTATCCACACACTAACATACAGACATTAAAGTCTCCACACACTGACACACAGACATCACACTCTGCATACACAAACATACAGACATCAAAGTATCCACACACTAACAGACAAACATCAAATTATCCACATACCAACACACAGACATCAAAGTATCCACACACTAGCACACAGACGCCAAAGTATCCACACACTGACACACAGACATCACACTCTGCATACACAAACATACATACATCAAAGTATCCACACACTAACATACAGACATCAAAGTATTCACACACTAACAGACTGGACATTCTTGTGCGGACTGGAAGCTCATCATCTACCCATAACAATTTTTTTCTGGTCTCTTTGATCAGAGACGTCAGTTTACCTGGAATCCTCAGCTGGTGCCTCCTAACTTATTAATTACAGAACAAGAGATCAAACGAAAGGCAGTGGAGTAGGTTGAGGGTGATTCCGGTCAAAATCTGGCTTCGGTGCCATTGTCTGGGATTTAATCAAAGCCTCAAACCTTTCTTTTCATTGGCTGATTATTGCTAGAGACCACTGAGGACAAGTGTCTGCGAAATTAGCCAATCACTAGTCTAAATAGGTAAAGACCAATGGGAACATTCTTCTTAGCGAAATAAGCCAACCAAATGTTATGTTTGGAGACCAATGAGAACAAATGTTCCTAATGAAAATAACCATTTAAACGCTATGGTTGGGGACCAATGAGGATGTTTTTGTTAATGAAAATAGCCATTTAAACATTACGATTGCAGAACCAATGAGGACATTCTTTAAATGAAAATAGTCATTTATAACATTATAGTTGAGAACCAGTGGAGACATTTTTCTTAACGAAATTAGCCAATGAAACTTTATGGTTGGAGATGTATGGGGGAATTCTTCGTAGCAAAATTAGCCAATGAAACATTAAGAGAAAAGATTAATGGCGGCATCCTGTTCATCGAAAAAGCTAAATTAGACAATCAAATATCATGGCTGGAGACCAGTGAGGACATTTTTTTTCCGAGTGACATCAGACAATCAGAGTTTTTTTAGAAATGCCCTCTCACATTAGACAGTAACATGCTTTTAAGGGATGCTGAATAAATGAAGACACAGCAGTCAGACCGGTAACCAATGGCAAGTGATTTTATGTGAGAGTAAAGGGAATGAACTGTTTGCTCTATACAAATGGAACTATTATTTTTAATGTAGCAGGAAGCACTTCATCACCCAAGCCAGTAATTTCGTTGAGGTGTCCCGTCGTCGTCTTCTTCTCCTTTAACTTTTTAAAGAGTCATTGGAGTGCCAAAACCAGATTCCTCCATCTCCTTTGGTCGGGTGTTTCCGCCTGGGTCTCTGCAAAGGTTTTTCTTTCTATTCGGTAATGGTGTCAGCCTATGGTACCTTACTGTCTTCCACTCTACTTCCCTCCCTCAACAGTTCCCTGGAGGACTGATTTAACAAGGCCAGTGGGTCTTTTTACATGGCCATACCAACGTAGATGTCTTTTCTTAACAGATGTCTGCTGATCTTCATGTTGTCCAGACTGCTGCTTGACGATTTGTGCAACTTGTTCGTTTATTTACGTACTTATTGCATGTGAATTATTATTCCATATGAATTATTATTCCATGTGAATTATTATTCCATATGAATTATTCTTTTCCCACTGATTCCTTCTTGTCAGTTCAGAAAACTCTTTTACCCTCCAGTTTATTTATTTAGGTAATCAGTTATTCACTCATTTATTACTTATTTTTCTGTTATGTGTTTTTCTGGTTACTTTTTTGTTTTTGTTTATTTGATATCTGTCACTTCCTGCTATTGCTCCCATGATGCGTGATTTCCATTTCATTTCCTGTCATCCCACTTCCTTTTCTTCTCTCTCTCTCTCTCTCTCTCACACACACATACACACACACACACACACACACACACACACACACACACACACACACACACACACACACACACACACACACTCACTGTCTCTGTCTATCTGTCTGTCTCTGTCTATGTCTCTCTGTTTCTCTGTCTCTGTCACTCTCTGTCTCTCTGTCTCTCTCTCTCTCTCTCTCTCTCTCTCTCTCTCTATATATATATATATATATATATATATATATATATATATATGTGTGTACACTGTATGTATGTATACACACACACACACACACACACACACACACACACACACACACACACACACTCACTCTGTCTCTTTCTCTCTGTCTCTCTGTCTCTGTCTCTCTCTCTCTCTCTGTCTCTCCCTGTCTCTGTCTGTCTCTCTCCGTCTCTCTCTGTCTCTGTCTCTGCCTCTCTCTTCTCTCTCTCTCTCTCACACTATATCTCTATTTTCAGAAGAACTTATGTTTCATGCTTACCGTACTGCAGACACTGTTTGTCTATACTTGGATGACACGACACAGTCAACGCAAAGAAAGTGAGAGCTTGTTTGATGTTAATTAACGGGGAAATTCTGAGGATACTTTTTTAATTTTCTAAGTGATGGAGCATTGTACAAAAAGAATGGTTTATCGGATAAAAAAAAAAGCATTAGGTTTGACTTTCATTATGCAATTGTTTGCTCAAAACACGTACAATCTGTTTACGCATAACTCATCATCATCATCATGTGCTCTGCCGCATGGTGTTGGAGATCATGGCCCTCCAAACGAAGGTGTCCCTTGTCGCTGCAAGTACATCTCTCATCCTCTCTATCCTCAGCCACTCAGCAAGTCCGTCCAGTATTTTCTCCCTGGGTCTCCCTCCAGCTTTTCTGTTGTGGCTTGGTGATTTAGTTTCTCTTGCCTCATAAAATGTCCCATAGATGTTGCTTGTCTTTCCCTAACTCACATAAGTCTAGGTAATAAATAGCAGTCTGTTTATACGTAGCCGTAAGTAAGAAATAGGAACCTGTTATAAATAACGTTAGCTAAAGAATAGGAATCTGTTTACACACAGCTCTCGGTCATAAACAAGAACTTGTTTATATCTAACTGTGGGTAATAAATAACGACTTCTTTACGCATAGCTGTTGTTCTTCAGGACCTGGTCAGCTCATGGGTTTATGTACAGGTTTAAAGGCTTGTGCTATGATCATTTGGATCTTCTCCATTTACATTCCACCAGTGGCATCAGTGTATATAGAATTAATTTCGAGGCTAAAGACGTCGTCTTGAGAAACTGAAACTGAAACTGCTGGTGATAAATAGCAACATGTTTAACATAACTCTACACAATAAATAGAAACCAATTTACACACACAACCTTAGATAATAAATAAACAAGTACCTGTTCACATAGGAGACTAGGCAAAACCCAAGAACCTGTGTACACGTACCTACAGGTAATTGTTATTGTTGTTTTTGTTTAAAGCCCAGCCAACTGCGTAGAGCCATATCAGGGTTATAACCTGTTTCAAAACACTCACAATACTTCAACAAGAAAAAAAAAAAGGAAAAGAATATGAAGTAAGCATATAAATGCATTCGCGCACATGATCTAAGGCGATGCACCTGGCGTTGACCACTCCGTCCAATTTATCACACAATGGATTAAAAAAAACATACCTGAATGCAAATTTAAATGTAACTGAAGACACTAAACCATATATAAAAACGGGCTTAAATTTCCTAAAACAAATTTCGCATATTTCATTTCCCAAGAGTAAAAGTAAAATGCATTTAATACGTGTACCCAAATTCAACATTGAGAGAGACTACGTAAGATTTTATCGAACACATACAGATGAATGGACCAGCAAAGCAGAAAATGATAGGAAGAAATGACAGAGTAAAGGAACAAGGCAGAAACAAAGACAGTGACATAAAAGAGGAAATTTCTAGCATAGAATTTATTTCCAGAAGGTTGGGATACTATTCATACAGAAAGAGCCCCCGGCATCCCCAAGGGGAAACCTCCAGGTGATAAACAGGAACCTGTTTATACATAACTCTGAGTAATGAACACTCGGAAGCCTGTTTATACATCAGCCTGGGCAATAAATAGGAGCCTTTTTATACATAACTCTAGGAAATTACAGGCAATGTGTTCTCTACTAACTCAGAGAGAGCTCTCAGAACTCTTTATGAAGTAAACGCCACTGCTGCTACCATAAATCAAATCTGACCTCAACGTTGTATAAAAAGCTTTGTTTTGAGTTGATATGGACAGTGTTTATGGGGGGAACTTTCAGCTACTTGCAGACAGAGCAAACACACAAAGAAATAAAACAAACCAACAGTCAACGAAGCAAGCAAGCAAGCAAACAAGCAAGCCTTCCAGCATGCAAGCCAACCACTATGTCAACTAGTCTTCCCACGCGAGGCATGGGCATGGGCAGAAGCTAAGTGAACACAGAGGCAGAAAAAACTTGGCTGTTTCACAAAATGTGTGGATTTTTATTTTCTTACAAAATTGCAGGCATTAGAGACGTTTTTCTGCTAGGAAAATGGATCCATGCTTTGCGGCCACAATTTTCAAAATTGCCCCAATCTTGGTGATTTTTTATGAACGTTTTTTTTTTCTGCACCCCGTATTACCAAATGTCCTTCTCCCATTCCTCCATCCTGTCTTACCCCCTCCCTCTGTTTCACTTCCAAATATCTGTGTGTCTGTCTGTTTCTCGGTCTCTTTCTCCGTGTACAATAGCAAGGACTAGTAAGACAGGTCCAATGGGTTCTAATGCTACTCATCATCATCAGGTGCCTTGCCACATGGCGTTGACGATCATGGCTTTCCATCTGTTTCTATCCCTTTTTGCGCCAAGCACCTCCTCCACCCTCTTTGTCTTCAGCCAGTCTGCAGATCCGTCCAATATCTTCTCCCTGGGTCTACCTGGCGCTCTCTTTCCCTCCAGCTTTCCTGTTGTGACTAGATGCTCCAATTCCCCTTTCCTCATAAAATGGCCAATAAATGTCGCCTGTCTTTTCCTAATCTTCTTTATGAATGATCTTGTGCCTTCCTCTATCAAGACTGTCTCGTTTGTTTTCGTTGCTGTGCATGGAACTCTCAACATTCTTCTCAGAAACCACATCTGTGCATGCTACTACCCTTTATTAATAAAGTATTTTGAGGTCTGAAGTCTGTTCAGTCTGTTTCTCTGTGTGTATGCAGGTATGTATATATGGATGTTTGTATGTGTATATGGATGTATGGATGTTTGTATGTATGTATATATGGATGTTGTATGTATGTATGTATGTATGGATGTTTGTATGTATGTATATATGGATGTTGTATTGTATGTATGTATGTATGTATTATGATTATATGTATTATGTATGTATGTATGGACGTACATATGCATGCATATATGTATGTATGTATATATGTATGTATGTAATATGTATGCATAGATGTATGTATGTATGTATGCATGCACGTACGTACGTACGTATGTATCTATGTATATGTATATATATATATATATATATATATATATATATATATATACATAACTATACATATGTATTTATAATGTATGTGAGAGAGAGAGAGAGAGAGAGTTACAGAAACAGAGACAGAGACAGAGAGAGAGCAGCCCTGAAAGTCTCTGTTTTTGCCTGCTATCCTTTGGCTGATGCTTCAGTTCTTTTTACAAAGAAATTGAAAAAAAAAAAACCACCTGCAAAATAGAAGCCCAACGAGAGTGTTTCTATAATGACTTTGATGGCACAACTAGAGTGATTGATTATTGTGTGGGAGAGGAAGGAAGAAGGACAGCACTGACTTTCTTTAAATTTTTTATTCCAGTGAATTAAAACAACAACAACAACAACAACAACAACAACAACAGTGTAACAGAAAATCAAAATCTGAAATGAAAATGAAAAACTAATAAAACAAAATAAAACACAACACGGTCTCTCTGACTCAGACTCTGGCGCAATCTGTTTATTTCATGTCTTCATCTTCAAGAGCCAGGTTCAGGGTATGGCCACTCAGTGTATTGGAACTTCTTTGACTTGTGAGAGCTAGAGGAGACGGTCCACTTGGTGGCAGCTTTCTCAGCGCTGACAGATTTCTTGTTCAGAGCGTTCATGCCGTCAAATTTGACAATCCTTCGCAAACCAGCCACGTGAGATCATTCTTCCATTTGAAACAGAAAGCTTCGTTGACGACTTGCGTTTCTCCCAGGGGAGAAAACATTGGACGGACTTACGCTGTGGATGAAGACAAACAGGGTGGGAGAAGTACTTTGAAGAGACAAAGGATAGATTCATATGGAGGGCCATGATCGCCAACGCCATGCGGCAGGGCACATGATGACGATAAGACGTTTCTGACCTGAGGGCTGTAGCTTTTGAGCGCTTCATCTCAGAAGCACATGTGGTTTTATGATTATTATGATTAGGTCGTGCTGGATCACTTTTTTACCAATGATGGGTAAAGTTGGACACACTAACGAAACGGCATAGGCTTTATCGCGGTGTGCGGACAGATTCATATCGTTATTGCATACTCGCCATAGGCGAGTGAAGATATATTTTTACTCGCCAAACATTTTTTGTCCACTCGCCATGGCGAGTAAGACACTCGCCTCTTTTAGGGCTGGTCTTTCAGAG
>JAPXFY010000020.1:53844594-53847094 GCA_030674185.1 Monoplex corrugatus
AATATATTTGAAAAAAAGTAGCAAAGACAAATACAAAACAAAACAGTACAGAAAAGCACAATCACACTGTCAAGATGAACATTCCTAAGAAATCACAATACCTACATGTTTGTAATACAAGTATCTGCCCTATTCAAATGTGATTGTTTTGGGCAATGTCTTCTCAGTTTGTGATGTTGATGCCTCGGCTCATGAGGTTGGTCTCCAGAGTATCCTTCATCATCACCATCATCATCAGGTGCCCTGTCGCATGACGTTGGCGACCATGGACTTCCAACCATCTCTATCTCTCGTTGCCCCGAGCATCTCCCCCACCCTCTTCATCCCCAGCCACTCTGCAAGTACGTCCAGCATTCTCTCCCTGGGTCTACCTGGTGCTCTCTTTCCCTCCAGATTTGCCATTGTGACCAGGTGCTCCAAATCCCCCTTCCTCATAAAATGGCCTATAAATGTTGCTTGTCTTTCCTAATCTTCCTTATGAGTGATCTACTCGTGTCTGCCTCCATCAAGACTGTCTCGTTTGTTTTCTTTGCTGTCCATGGAACCCTCAACATTCTTCTGAAAAACCACATCTCGGCTGCCTCGATCCTGCTCTGGATCCTTGTATCGATTTAATGGTCTTTCTTGTTCTCAGCATCCTTGCTTCCCCCCATGGGTATGCCAGGGAGCTTTTTCAGTATAAATAGTATCCCCATCTTCTGGAAATTCTGTGCTAGAAGTTTCCTCTTTTCTTTCACTCTCTTTGTTTCTGTCTTCCTCTTTTGCTTTCTGTCATTTCTTCCTATCATTTTCTGCCTTGCTGGTCCATTCATCTGTATGTGTTCGATAACGTTTTACGTACTTTTTCTTAGAATTGATTATTGGGTATCTGTATTAAGTGCATTTTTTAAACAGATGCTTTAGTGTTCTTGGTTATTTTTAAAATTGTATTCAGGTTTCTTATTTAATTCCCCTTTGTGCGATACATTGGACGGAGTGGTCAACGCCAGGGGCATTTCTTAAAACCCTTTCACATTTGCACTGCTAGATGTAAAGCTAGCTCCTAGTATTCGCATTCGAATGTAGCACAGCGTCAGTACAAAGTCTTTCAGTAGTGAATAGAAAGTTCCTTGCATACCGGAATGCTCGTACTATTTTTAGAACATTCAACGCGAGACTGACCAAGATTCTAACTACACGCACGATAAGACAGCAAAGCCAGTAGTGATGGAAAGTCCCCACACATGTGCCAGAAAAGGTCGGGCGATCTCAACCGCTACGAACGGATCGGCACATTCTTCCACAGGGCGGGTTACCGGCTTTGTGAACAGCTAAGAGTTTAAATCATGTGTGCGAATGCATTGATATGGGTACAATAATTGTCTTTTCCTTTTCATTTTCCCGTTGGAGTATTGTAAGTGTGTATTGAAACGGTTTTGGCCCTGATATGGCTCTGCACAGTCAGTCGGCTGGGCTTTAAATAAAAATAACAAATATCAATATCTTTGCTTCCACTCTCCATACAGAGGCGTCTTTGCGATACCATCGTCTTCCATACATACAATATTATGTCCTGCTCAAAAACAGCTGGTATTTGATGAGTTGAACTCTGTACTTGGCAAGCCATTCTTCTTCAGAAATTGAAGTTCGGACACAATGATCTCGCTGTGTGATGTTGCAAGTCTTGATAGACATCTTTTGCGGCAACATACCAGCTGCTAAATGTGCAATGCACCATCGGTTGGTAATCCATTTTTTTTCTATTGTCGCAATCAGGTGATTACCTTTGTGCTCACTTTGTTTTGTCCCATTTTCTACGCCACTTAATGGCCACAGAAGCTGGCACAGTTTGTTTACGATGTGATGATGATGATGATGATGATAAGGATGATAATCATGATGCTATGGAGTTCCATCTAGGATTGAGACTGCTTGACAGGGCTGTACTCTACGCTTACTATCATAATATATACTGGCGTCAACCAGGTCCGAGAGATACAGACACCTCCCGTGCTGGTCAGAAGATTTGAGCGACAACTTCAGTGAGCATCCGTGAAGTGAATGAGACTTGACTCTGGTCCAAGTCTTCCCAATGAGCCCATAGCACGCCCAACTCTGGGTAGGAGCCGGTTAGAACCGAAAAAATCTCACAATGATTTTTGAAGGGACTGATGGGGATTCGAATCCACAACATTCCAGTCGGTAGTCCATTGCATTAACCATTACACCACGGCAACTGGTGGTAATCCAGGTCTTGCAACAGTAAAACAGGACACTCATGACTACCGTTACCATTCTGAGTACAAAGCAACAAGCGAAGTCTGCAGTCGCCAGTGAACCATTCTCTGTGCAAATCGCCCACAAATCCTGTCTCTGGCGTAAATTCAGCCTCTTAAAAGCCCCAGCAGTTCCGTTGAAATTTCTGACATGCACGCACAATACGAGAGAGAGAGAGACAGAGAAAAGAGACAGAGAGAGAGAGAGAGACAGACAGAGAGAGACAGAAAAAAACAGAAGAAAA
>JAPXFY010000020.1:53852094-53859594 GCA_030674185.1 Monoplex corrugatus
TCAAAGTTTACCCTGCAAAAATATGACAGAAATGTTTGATGAAATGATTGTATTAGTTTGGACACGACAAGCATTTTAAATCAGATCCCATATGCGACATGATTTTGCTGATAGTCAAATCCTACCTACATTCATGAATACAAATATAAAAACTTTGTATTCCATACATTAGTTTGTTCAGGAAATATTTGAAAAAAAAAATTGTAGGATATCGAAAGCCATATATGTCACTAATGAATATTACAGTCTACGTAGGGCCTCAGGACCTGGCCAGCTCATGGGTTTATGTGCAGGCTTAAGGCTTGCGCCACGATCACCATACACATGGCACCTGTAACGTTAGTACATATGGAATTCGTCCTGCTTGCGGAGACGTCGTCTTGAGAAACTGAAACTGAAAGTGAAACTAATGAATATGAACTACAATAGATTTCAGACTGACTGTTTCTTCTATACAGCTTTGATTGAAGATGTTTGATTTTGATTATCTGTATCATTTTCCTGGCACAAATTATCAGTTTGAAATGTATGTAATGAACTTTTGTTAAACATTTTCAAAATCCAGATAAAACCTACGATGACACCGCCCTGTAAATTTGCACATTTTCAATACTCCAAATGTATAAAGATTTTCGCTTCAAAACTGTACAGTAAACAAATGGCATGAAGACAGACAGGCATGTACCATTTACTGCCCTGAAAAAAACCCACAAAGTCACCTTGGGCTTGATGAACACTACATGGTTTATTTTACACAGGTAGAGGCTCTGATTCCGAGAACCAACGTTTACAGTCAGACCTCACGACACAGGCTGTCAACCGTTTGAAGGCCAGAGTGTACCCTAAGGGGGGGGGGGGAGGGGGAGGGAGAGGTGGGGAGAGAGAGAGGGAGAGAGAGAGAAACAGAGAGAGACACACAGAGAGAGATAGACAGACAGAAAGACAGACAGACAGAAAGACAGACGTAGACAGAGAAAGAAAGACAGACAGACAGACAAAGAGACAGAGAGACACAGACAGGCAGGCAGGCAGGCAGGCAGGCAGACAGGCAGACAGACAGACAGAGAGAGACATAAACAGAGAGAGACAGAGACACAGACAGAGACACACAGAGAGAGAGAGAGAGAGAGAGAGAGAGAGAGAGAGAGATCTGGTAACACATGAATTTAGACAGAGACAGAGACAGAGAAGAGAGAGAGTGTGTGTGTGTGTGTGTGTGTGTGTGAGAGAGAAGAAAGAGAGAGAGAGAGAGAGAGAGAGAGACAGAGAGACAGAGAGACAGATAGAGAGAAATTTGGTAACACATGAACTTGGAGAGAGAGAAAGAGAAAGAGAGAGAGAGAGAGAGGGAGAGAGAGACACACACACAGATTTGGTAACACATGAACTGAGAGAGAGACAGACAGACAGAGACAGACAGACAAGCGCGACAACGATAGGCAGAGACAGAGACAGACAGACAAGCAAAGACAGAGACAGAGACAGACAGACAGAGATGGAGGGTTGTTTTTTTTTTTTTTTGGTCTCTATGTCCTTTTCTGTGGAAAGTAAGCACCCAACCAAACGTAGCAGTAAGATCTAAGACTGGGGGGGGAAAGCACATAGCGTGAATCAATGGGTCCAGACATCATGCATTGATTTGTCTTCTTATGCTTTGTTTTTGTCATAATGCCATTGTCTTTGTCTTTTTCTTCTGTTTGGCGTAATTTGATTGTGGTTCGTCCTCTTGTTATTTTGGACAGGGGGGGTTGGGGTGGGGAGGGGGTGGGAATGGATGGAGTAGCTACGTGTTCTCTCTCTATCTGTCTGTGTTTCTCTGTCTGTCTCTGTCTGCCTGTCTGTCTGTCACTGTCTGTCTGTCTGTCTCTGTCTGTCTCTGTCTTCTCTTCTGTTCTTCTTCTCTGTCTTTCTCTCTCTCTCTCTCTCTCTCTCTCTCTCTCTCTCTCTCTCTCTCTCTCTTCGTTCGTTATTTCTTTTAATGTCTATTCATATATTCGCTTTTAGACGATCTCTGTCTCTCTGTCTCTCTGTCTCTGTCTCTGTCTCTGGCTCTGGCTCTGTCTTTGTCTCTGTCTCTCTTTCTCTCTCTCTCTGTCTGTCCCTGTCTCTCCCTGTCTCTCCTTGTCTCTCTCTGTCTCTCTGTCTCTGTCTCTCTCTGTCTGTCTATCTGTCTGTCTGTCCGTCTCTCTGTCTGTCTGTCTGTCCCTGTCTCTCCCTGTCTCTCTCTGTCTCTCTGTCTCTGTCTCTGTCTTTGTCTGTCTGTCTGTCTGCCTTCTTCTCTCTCTCTCTCTCTCTCTCTCTCTCTCTCTCTCTCTCTCTCTATTCGTTCGTTATTTCTTTTAATGTCGATTCATATATTTGCTTTTAGACGATCTCTCTCTCTCTCTCTCTCTCTCTCTCTCTCTCTCTCTCTCTCTCTCTCTCTCTCTCTCTCCCCCTCTGTGTGTGTGTGTGTGTGTGTGTGTGTGTGTGTGTGTGTGTGTGTGTGTGTGTGTGTGTGTGTGTGTGTGTGTGTGTGTGTGTGCGTGTGACACAGACATGAAAGACCAGTAAAGAACAAAAGTCTCAAGGCTGCTTCCAATCAATGTGTCCAGATTGACGCAGCACAGTTCTCTCCTTTATGCACCCTCTGACCTTTGCTCTTGTCAATTTGCCAGTCTGCCGGGATAAAGGGCGCTCTTTCATATCGTCCCCAGGGAGTCAGTTTGCCTGCCTGTCTGTCAGTGTGGACTAATTATATCAAAACTGGATTTATCCTTACATATCTGTCGGTTTCTGAATGGCGTGAGTGAAACGAAGTGCGCTATATTGTGAAGTCACCAGTGGATAATTTTAACCCTTTGACTCCCGCACCCTATCCATCAACTGCAAGAAAAAAGTTAACCCTTTGATTCCCTCATCCTATCCGCCAAACAGTTTCCTGCAGGAAGCTGGTGGATAGGGTGAGGGAATCAAAGGGTTAAGTGTTTGCTTTGTTAGCGTAGTTGGCAATGCAGGATGCTGGTGGATAGGGTGAGGGAATCAAAAGGTTAAGATTTTGCTTTGGTAGCATAACAGTTGGCAATGCAGGATCAAAGGGTTAAACATGCAGAGAACTGACAGTAGTTCCCAGTTGCACGAGCATACCACTGTGACATCAGTGTTCTTTATGGACATATCTTTCCTTTTTTTAGTCAGTGATAGTAATTGAGTCAGTCATGGTAAATGGATCTAAGTCCAAGCCAGTTAAGCCTTTGACTCCCGCACCCTGTCCATCAGCATCCTGCATTGTCAACCATGTTTGCAAGCAAAAAACGTAACCCTTTGACTCTCTTACCCTATCCACCAGCTTGCTGCAGACGTCATATTGATACACAGTCTACATACTCTATATCTAGTGGGTACTCATATTCTTTTTTTTTTCGGGGATGTGCACACTGTCATTTTTCGTGTTTTAATTGTTTTTATTATCCACAGAAGATGGAGAGCATAGTTCTTGAATGTTATATAGAACCAATACTGTTGTACGGTTGCGAGGCGTGGACAGTCAACAAGCAAAACCAGAAGAAGATTGAGGCAGCCGAGATGTGGTTTCTTGGAAGGATGTTGAGAGTTCCATGGACAACAAAGAAAACAAACGAGACAGTCTTGATAGAGGCAGACACAAGTAGATCATTCATAAGGAAGATTAGGAAAAGGCAGGCAACATCCATAGGCCATTTTATGAGGAAAGGGGATTGGAGCACCTGGTCACAACGGGAAAGCTGGAGGGAAGGAGAGCACTGGGTAGACTCAGGGAGAAGATACTGGACAGACTTGCAGAGTGGCTGAGGACAGGGAGGGTGGAAGAGATGCTTGAGGCAACAAGAGATAGAGAGACAGATGGAAGTCCATAATCGCCAAAGCCATGTGGCAAGGCACCTGATGATGATGATGATTATCCACAGATCCTTTTTTCGGGATATTTAACGTGTGTACTTGATGCTCTGCGTGCGTACACATACAAATGGGGGTTTAGGCACTAACAGTTCTGCACGCATGTTGACTTCGGTGATTGGAAAAATCACCACTCTTTACCCAGGGGGGTGAGGGTGGGGGTGGGCGCTACTTAGGAGATTGGAAAAGTCACCACTGTTTATACTGCTGGCGTTACTTGGGGGATTGGAAAAGTAACTGTTCTCATCCACCAAGCGCTACTTAGAAAATTGGGGCAAAAATCCTTACTCTTTATCCATTGGGCTCTATCTGGACGGGATTACACTCGGATCTTCAAACAGAAAGTTTAAGGTCCTTATCATTTGGCATTGTGCCCACCCCAGAAAGTACAGAAAGTTTAACGTTCTATCATTTGGCCATTGTGCCCACCCCAGAAAGTACAGAAAGTTTAACGCTCTTATCATTTGGCCATTGTGCCCTGCCCAGAAGGTACAGAGTTTAATGTTCTTATCACTTGGCCATTATGCCAACTCCAGAAGGTACAAAAAGTTAATGGTCATTACGTGGCCATTGTTTCCACCACAGAGAGTACAGAAAGCTTAAGGTCATTATCACTTGGCCATTATGCCAACTCCAGAAGGTGCAGAAAGTTTAAAGTCATTACTTGGCCATTGTGTCCACCACAGAGTACAGAAAGCTTAAGGTCCTTATCACTTGACCATTGTGCCCATTCCAGAAGGCACAGGAAGTTTTATCGTTCTTATCAACTGGCCATAGTGCCCACTCCAGAAAGTACAGAAACTTTAACGTCCTTATCACGTGACCATTGTGCTAACTCCAGAAGGTACAGAAAGTTAATGGTCATTATTTGGCCACTGCGCCCGCCCAGAACGTACATTAATTAAGTTTAACGTCCTTATCACTTGGCCATTGTGCCCACCCTAGAAGATACAGAACGTTCAACGTCTTTATCACTTGGCCATTATGCTTACCCTAGAAGATACAGAAAGTTAAAGGTCCTTATCATTTGGCCATTGTGCCCATCCTTGAAGATACATAAAGCTTAAGGTCCTTATCACTTGGCCATTGTGCCAACCTGAAAAGGTACAGAAAATGTAAATCCCTTATCATTTGGCCATTGTGCTTACCCTAGAAGGTACAGAAAGTTAACGTCTCTTTCTTTTGACTTGGATATTGTTCCCGCCCCAGAAGGTACAGAAAGTTTAACGTGCTTATCACTTGGCCATTGTGCTTACCCCAAAACTACAAAAAATATGGGTCATCACTTGGCCATTGTGCCCGCCCCAGAAAGTATGTTAAGTTTAAGGTCATTATCACCGGGCCATTGTGCTCACCCCAGAAGATACATAAGTTTAAGATCCTTATCACTTGGCCATTGCGCCAACCCCAGAAGGCACAGACAGTTTAAGGTCCTTATCACTTGGCCATTGTGCCCGCCCTACAAGACGGAGAAAGTTTAAGGTCCTTATCACTTGGCCATTGTACTTACCCTAGAAGGTACTGAACATTATATATGTCATCATTTGGCCATTGTGCCAACCTCAGAAGGTACAGAAAATTTAAACCCCTTATCATTTGGCCATTGTGCTTACCTTAGAAGGTACAGAAAGTTAACGTCTCTTTCTTTTCACTTGGACATTGTGCCCGCCCTAGAAAGTATAAGGTCATTATCACCTGGCCATTGTGGCAACCCCAAAAGGTACAGAAAGTTAAAGGTCCGTATCACTTGGCCATTGTGCCCACCCTACAAGACGGAGAAAGTTTAAGGTCCTTATCACTCGGCTTACCCTAGAAGGTACAGAACATTAATTTAAATATCCTTATCATTTGGCCATTGTGCCCATCCTTGAAGGTACAGAAAATTTAACGTCATAGTCACTTGGCCATCGTGCCCACCCCAGAAAGTACAGAAAATTTATGGACCTTATCACTTGGCCGTTGTGCCAACCCCGGAAAGAACAAAACATGTAACGTAACGTCTTTATCACTTGGCCATTGTGCAAACTCCAGAAGGTACAGAAAGTTCAACGGTCTTTATCACTGGGCTGTGTTGTGCCCACCCCAGGGTGTCTAAATGTCACCATAAAGACGTTCTGAGCTATTTGGGGGGTGAATCTGTGCCAGGTTTTGAACAATGCTGTGTTGGATCAAAGAGCAACCATGTTGACATTTGCATTGTTACATGTCCTTTAATTAATAACATGCTTAACCGTCTGGCTGTCTCTCTTAGTTTTTGCCTGAAGCATTGATGGCAGTTGAGTCATAGAACAAAAGGCCGTGTCACACAGCATGCCAGACATGGTTGTCACGTCATGTTTGGCATCTGCCTGTCGTTGATTCTTTGAGGTATTTAGAGGTCACACGGAATGGATCGGGTGAATGTTGCGTGAAAAGTATACAGGGCACACACAGAATGGATCAGGTGTATGTTGTCATCATCATCATCATCATCATCATCATCATCATCATCATCATCATCATCATCATCATGTGCCCTGCCGTATGGTGTTGGCGATCATGGCCCTGAATATGTATCTATCCCTTGTTGCTGCAAGCACATCTTCTACCCTCTCTGTCCTCAGCCACCTTGCAAATCCGTCCAATATTTTCTCCCTGGATCTACCTGGTGCTCTCTTTCCCTCCAGCTTTCCTGTTGTGACCAGGTGCTGTAATTCCCCTTTCCTCATAAAATGCCTGTAAATGTTGCCTGTCTTTTCCTAATCTTCCTAATGAATGATCTACTTGTGTCTGCCTCCATCAAGACTATGTCGTTTGTTTTCTTTGCTGCCCATGGAACTCTCAACATTCTTCTTAAAAGCTACATCTCGGTTGCCTCAGTCTCGTTCTGGCTTTGCTTGTGTGTATGTTGAATGGAGGATATACAGGGCGTACACAGAATGGATCAGGTGAATGTTGTGTGGAAGGTATACAGGGCACACACCGAATGGACCAGGTGAATGTTGTGTGGAAGGTATACAGGGTACACACTGAATGGATCAGGTGAATGTTGTGTGGAAGATATACAGGGCACACACAGAATGTATCAGGTGTATGTTGAGTGGAAGATATACAGGGCACACACAGAATGGATCAGGTGAATGTTGTGAGGAAGATATACAGGGCACACACAGAAAGGATCAGGTGAATGTTGTGTGGAAGATATACAGGGCACACAGAGAATGGATCAGGTGAATGTTGTGTGGAAGGTATACAGGGCACACACACACACAGAATGGATCAGGTGAATGTTGTGTGGAAGGTATACAGGGCACACACACACAGAATGGATCAGGTGAATGTTGTGTGGAAGGTATACAGGGCACACACACACAGAATGGATCAGGTGAATGTTGTGTGGAAGGTATACAGGGCACACACAGAATGGATCAGGTGAATGTTGTGTGGAAGGTATACAGGGCAAACACAGAATGGATCAGGTGAATGTTGTGTGGAAGGTATACAGGGCACACACACACAGAATGGATCAGGTGAATGCTGTGTGGAAGGTATACAGGGCAAACACAGAATGGATCAGGTGAATGTTGTGTGGAAGGTATACAGGGC
>JAPXFY010000020.1:53869594-53872094 GCA_030674185.1 Monoplex corrugatus
ATCAATAACTACACCAAGTATATCAATAATTACACCTATTGTTTATTTCCATAATGATAATAATAATAATAATGATAATAATAATAATAATATTGATAGAAAGTAAATCAGAAGCTACGCACATTATTTCCATAATAATAATAATAATAATACTAATAAATATAATAACAATAATAACATTGATGTTGTTGTTTGGAGTTTAACGCCCGTACCCACATAATCGATACCGCAGACGGATAATCCTACCTGCAATCAGAGTAACACAATTATAAACGGCAATTCTACTTGCAATCAGTCAACTGACATCTCACAACGAATGATTGATGATGAATAAAACTGATAGAAAGTAGATCAATAAATATACATCTTGTATATTTCCATATTAATACTAATACCAATGTGATTGATAGAAAGTAGATCAATAACTACACACATCGTTTATTTCCATTACAATAACATTGATAGAAAGTAGATCAATAACTACACACACTGCATATTTCTAAAACAATAACATTGATAGAAAGTTTATCAATAACTACGCACGTTGTATATTTCCAAAATAAATAGTACTGATAGAAAGTAGATTAAAAACTACCAATATTGTGCATTTCCATAACAGCAACATTGGTAGAAAATACAGCAGTAGCTACAAATATTGTGTATTTCCACGATGATAACGTTGATAGAAAATAGCCTTTGTATAAACTGAAGCCACATTGAAATGTTTTGTGTTTTGACATGTTGTATTGTGTCGTTGTATGTCACGTCATGTGTCGTGTCGTGTTGTTTCGTGTTTTGTTGTATTGCGTTGCATTGTGTGTTGTGTTGTGTTGTGTTGTGTCATGTCGTATCGTGTCGTGTTGTGTTGTGTTGTGTTGTGTTGTGTGTTGTGTCATCACAACCTCTGGCATGTCAGACTAGACAATTGTCTGGAGTGCCGGTGCGGACTGATACAGTTTTCCATGATGGTTTGAGATTTTTACAATATTGACTGGCAGAGTCTGCCATAATGGGTTGGGAATTTTTTTTACAATATTTATGAGAACATTTGCCATGATGGGTTGGGATTTTTATGATAAAAGGATGCAATTTGCCATGATGGGTTGGGATTTTTTATTATATTCACTGATACAATTTGCTCTGGTGGGTTGGGATTTTTACAGTATTGACCGATACAGGCTGGCATGACGGCCTGGATTTTTTTACGATATTTGAGAAAATTGGCCATGTTGGGTTGGGATTTTTATGATATAGAGTATGCAAATTAAAATGATGGGTTTGGATTTTTCTAATATTGACCGATACGATTTTACATGATGGGTTGGGATTTTTACAATATTAACCAATGCAGTCTGGCATGATGGTTGGGGATTTTTACAATATTGATTGGTGGAGTTTGCCATGATGGGTTGGAATTTTTACACATATTGACAGATACAGTTTATCATGATGGGTTGGGAGTTTTACAAGTATGGACAAGATACGGTTTACCATGATGGGATGGGATTTTTACACACATCCACATATACAGTTGACCATGATGGGTTGGAATTTTTACACATATCAACAGATACAGTTTACCATGATGGGTTGGGATTTTTACACATATTGACAAGATACAGTTGACCATGATGGGTTGGGATTTTTACACATATTGACAGATACAGTTGACCATGATGGGTTGGGATTTTCATACATATTGACAAGATACAGTTTACCATGATGAGTTGGGATTTTTATACATATTGACAAGATACAGTTTGCCATGATGGGTTGGGATTTTTACACATGTTGACAGATACAGTTGACCATGATGGGTTGAGATTTTTTACAAATATTGATAGATACAGTTGACATGATGGGTTGGGATTTTTGCATACAGTGACAAGATGCAGTTTACCATGATGGGTTGGGATTTTTACAAATACTGACATAGTTTTCCATGATGGGTTGGGATTTTCACAAATATTGACAGAAACAGTTTACCATAATGGGTTGGGATTTTTACACATATTGACAGATACAGTTTACCATGATGGGTTGGGAGTTTTACAAGTATGGACAAGATACAGTTTACTATGATGGGATGGGATTTTTACACACATCCACATATACAGTTGACCATGATGGGTTGGGATTTTTACAAATACTGACAGACATAGTTTGCCATGATGGGTTGGGATTTTCACAAATATTGACAGAAACAGTTTACCATAATGGGTTGGGATTTTTGCAAATATTGACATATACACTATACAGTTGATCATGATGTTTTGGGAATTTTACACATATTGAGAGATACAGTTGACCATGATGAGTTGGGAATTTTACACATATTGAGAGATACAGTTGACCATGATGAGTTGGGATTTTTACACATATTGACAGATTTTAGAATATTGACAGATACAGTTGACCATGATGGGTTGGGATTTTTACAATATTGACAGATACAGTTGACCATGATGGGTTGGGATTTTTACAATATTGACAGATACAG
>JAPXFY010000020.1:53882094-53909594 GCA_030674185.1 Monoplex corrugatus
GTTGTGAGTAAGACAGTGATGTCCTTAACTGTTGTGAGTAAGATAGTGCAATCTTAACTATTGTGAGTAAGATAGTGATGTCCTTAACTGCTGTGAGTAAGAGAGTGCCATCTTAACTGTTGTGAGTGCAATCTTAACTGTTGTAATTAAGATAGTGAGATCTTAACTGTTGTGAGTAAGACAGTAATGTCCTTAACTGTTGTAAGATAGTGAGATCTTAACTGTTGTGAGTAAGATAATGATGTCCTTAACTGTTGTGAGTAAGATAGTAAGATCTTAACTGTTGTGACTAAGATAGTGATGTCCTTAACTGCTGTGAGTAAGACAGTGATGTCCTTAACTGTTGTGAGTAAGAAGTGAGATCTTAACTGTTGTGAGTAAGATAATGAGATCTTTTGTGAGTAAGACAGTGATGTCCTTAACTGTTGTGAGTAAGAAGTGAGATCTTAACTGTTGTGAGTAAGATAGTGAGATCTTAAATGTTATGAGTAAGATAGTGGGGTCTTTAACTGTTGTGAGTAAGATAGTGGGGTCCTTAACTGTTGTGAGTAAGATAGTGGGGTCCTTAACTGTTGTGGGTAAGATAATGAAGTCCTTAACTGTTGTGGGTAAGATAATGAAGTCCTTAACTGTTGTAAGACAGCGAAGTCCTTAACTGTTGTGGGTGAGATAGTGAAGTCCTTAACTGTTGTAAGATAGCGAGGTCCCTAACTGTTGTGGGTAAGATGTGAATTCCTTAACTGTTGTAAGATAGTGAAGTGCTTAACTGTTGTAGGATAGTGAGGTCCTTAACTGTTGTGAGTAAGATTGCGATGTTCTCATCTGTTGTAAGTAAGATAGTGGGGTCCTTAACTATTGTGTACAAGAAGGAGAGATATTTAAAACTTTTGAGAATACTATAGTAAGGTCTTTAACTGTTGACAGTAAGATACTGACGTCTTTAACTGTTGTCAATACGATGGTGAGGTCCTTAACTGTTGAAAACAAGATAATGAAGCTCTTAGCTGTTGGGAATAGATACAAGAGGTCCTTGGCTGTTGAGAATAAAATAACGAGGCCCTTTACTACAGACAGTAAGATGGTATGGTTCTGAACTGTTGGGAGTAAGATGATGAGGTCCTTAACTGTTGAGAGCAAGATAACGAGACTCTTTAATATAGTGAACTCAGAACTCAGAACTCAGAAAATGTTTATTGTACATCGGCCTTAGGCCACAATACATGCATGGGGAAGGGGCGGGGAGGGGATCAGGTTTTCTTATACATTCATACAAGTTATACTATCAAACTGCAGTGAACTCTGTCACATTGTCCCCTTCTATCGTTTACCGTCACATAAGCTGGGATACATTCATCTTTGCATTTACAGTAGTCATTTCATTTGTATTCTAGTCCATATTCCTTTACTGACCATCTAAGAATATTTGTGATTAACCGCATCTATATCATTCATCCAACTGTCAATTTTACAATAATTGGCTATCAGACAAACAAATCATTCAATTAGTGCAGAAATCTGTCGTTTCTTGTATCCTTCAGTGATCATACAGTTGATCAATACATTCAACCACAGCTATTGACATAAACAATCAATCCATCGATCGATCAACCAGCCAACCAATCAATCAATTAATCAACCAATCAATTAACCAATCAATCAACTGATTTACCAATTAATATAGAGAATAAGATCATGAGATTCTTAACTGTTGAGAGTAAGATAACGAGATTCTTTGATATTGAGAATAAGATAATGAGATCCTTAACTGTTGAGAGTAAGAAAGTCAGGTCCTGAACTGTTGAGAGTGAGACGATAAGGTCCTCAGCTATTAACAGTGATATGAGAAGTCCTTGGTTAATTGTTGGGATCAAGAAGATATAATTTGAGGGAAAAAAAAGAAAAATATTACATGTGCTTGGATCTTGATGTTCATTTTAAACCCCACAGGATGAAATATCATTATATATATTCTGTATGTTATATGTCGTTTGTATGTCAACAGTACTATTTTCCTATCTATATGATTTGATATAATTTTTTGTTACCACACAGTATTGTTGAAGTATGTTTATTGTAAAACAAAAATATGAATTTAAAATTATACAAAATGTTGACAGCAAGATGATGAGGTGCTTAAACTGTGGAGAGTAAGCTGGTGAACTCTTGCTTATGCACCGCAGACACTCTATTGCGTTTAGCAGACATTACGTGATGTTCAGTCTGATGATAACTATGTCGATGAGTATGGTATGGATTTTTGTTTTGTTTTTGGTTTTGTTTGTTGTTGTTGTTTTTTGTTTTTGTTTTTTTGTTTTGTTTTGTTTGTTGTTGATGTTGTTGTTGTTGTTGTTTTTTTGGGGGGTTGTTGTTTTCTTTCACAACTTTCTGTCATTCTCCATGTAACGCTTAAGAAACAATCAGATTCAGAATCAGAATCAAGATCAGAAATTTATTCAGTAAGGCCAAAGCCCCATTTGAAGGGGTGTGAACACATTATAAACATTAAACATTATACAAACACAGAATATAATACATAGTCATTCTTGGATAATGCATACTTCAAATATTTTGAAATGATAACAATATAGGATCCACAGTCAAACTTCAGTAATACAATAGGAACATATAAACAGATTTAACAGACACACATCACAAAAATGTAACTTTATGATAAGGCAAACTCTCTTCTTTTAAAAGCTTTATAGACGTATGTTGCCAAATGTCTAATTGTACGCTCATTTTTTGAAGCCATGAGCAGTGTTAACCTGAAATTATTTGGTTTATAGTAGTACTTTGGCTGAATTAGCAGGCGTCTCAGATCCTCAAGGGCTGGACAACATCTTCAGAAACAACGAAACGAGGAGTGTATCATAATTTGTCTCCAGACATTTCATGCAGAGACTGACAGAAACGAGACACATATATACTGGTTTGGCTTCTCTTGTTTGATCGGTCTTTTGCAGCAACCTGTTTGCAAAATATACAGTATTTGTAAAGGACAACATAGCCTCTGTACACACACACCCCCCCCCCCCACTCCCCGTAGGATGATTGGGTCTCTTTCAGTATAAATAGTAATAAACAGTATCCCCACGTTCTGGAAATTCTGTGCTAGCCATTTCCTCTTTTCTGTCACTCTCTTTGTTTCTGCATTCTTTCTGTGCTTTCTGTCATTTCTTCCTATCATTTTCTGCCTTTCTGGTCCATTCATCTGTATGTGTTTGATAAAGTTTTACGTCCTTTTTCTTAGGATTGATAATTAGGTTCATGTATTAAGTGCATTTTTGGCTCTAAGGGAATGAGATATACGGAAGCAATTTTAGGTAAGTTGGGCCTGTTTGTATGTTTTAATGTCCTTAGCTATGTTCAAATTTGTATTTACATGTACATGTAGGTATGTTTTTTTGATCTCCTGTGTGATACATTGGACGGAGTAGTCAACGCCAGGGGTTTCTGCTTAGATTATGTGCGCGAATGCATTGATATGTGTACTTAATTTTCTTGTCCTTGTTTTCTTGTTGAAGTATTGTGTGTATTTGGCAACGGTTATAACCCTGATCTGGCTCTACACAGTCGGCTGGGCTTTAAACAAAAACAAAAACAAAACAAATAAGAACCTATGTAGTGTAAGGACGGGTGTTCAGTTAAGGACCCCATAAAGTGAAATAGGCAGTCTGAAAGTTCAGATGGCACACATTGTCTGATCTGTCCATTGTTCATTCTTTATTCATCCATTTGTTCATCCATTATTCATACTCTGTGGTGATTTCACGGCCTTCCGGTCCATCAGTCAGAAAATCTATCCCTTCAGTATGATGGCTTGAAACGCCATCTGTTTGCAATCTGTCTTTAAAAAAAAATAGGGAAAAAATATTCGCTGAAAAAAATCAAACTGAGATAATGCTGTGTTGAGAAGCGTTGAGTCTAACGTCACAGTGTGTGTGTGTGTGTGTGTGTGTGTGTGTGTGTGTGTGTGTGTGTGTGTGTGTGTGTGTGTGTGTGTGTGTGTGTGTGTGTGTGTGTGTGTGTGGTATGAGTGTGTGTGTCTGAGACAGAGAGAGAGGGAGGGGAGAGAGAGAGAGAGAAAACTTTGTGAATGTGTGCGTTTGTGCGTGTATGTTTGAGAGAGAGGAGAGAAGAGAGAGAGAGAGAGAAAGAGGGGGAAGAGAGAAAGGAGAGAGGGACAGACAAGCAGACAGACAGAGAGGAGAGAGAAAGAGTGGAAAGAGGCAGAGACAGACAAAGAGAGACAGACAGAGAGAGGCGGAGAGACAGAGAAAAAGGAGAGCTTTCGATTCATATAATGAAAGAAACAAATTGTCATAATCATATCTTACGGATGATCCTCTCTCATCTCTCTCTCTGTCTCTCTCTGTCTCTCTCTGTGTGTCTCTGTCTCTCTCTCTTCTCTCTGTTCTTCTCTTCTCTGTCTCTCTCTTGTCTCTCTCTCTCTCTTCTCTCTCTCTCTCTCTCTCTCTCCTCTCTCTCTCTCTCTCTCTATGAATCAGAGTTTTTTTAGAATTATCCTTTCAACACTACAAGAACAACATTAAAAAAGAGATCCTGTTGATATTAACGAGGCAATAACAACACAACATATAAACAGTCCATGCCGTTTTATAATACGGTAATAACAACACAACATACAGGCAGACCATACCCGTTTTTTATTACTGCAATAACAACACAACATATAAATAGACCTGGCCTTTTTCTTTTATTACGGCAATAACAACACAATATATAAACAGAGTAAGGTTTCTAACACGACAGTAACAACACAACATATAAATAGATCTTGTCGTTTTCCTAAAAGACAATAACAACAACGCATATAAACTAGCCATGCCATTTTCTTACATGACAATAACAACACAACATATGAACAGATCTTGTCGTTTTCTAAAACGACAATAACAACAAAACATATAAACAGATCTGGTCTTTTCAAACACGGCAAAACCAGCAAAACATATAAAAGACTTTGTCGTTTTCTATCACTGCAATAATAACATAACATATAAACAGATCATGTCGTTTTACTAACACCACCAAAACGCACAGCACATTAATAATGACATAAAAAGATGCTTGCAAGTTTCGTTAAAAGCTACAATGACGACACAACACTAAAAAGAAATCTTGCCATTTTGTATCGCCGCCATAACAGCACAATAGATAAAAACCTTGTTTTATCGCAGAGTTGAAAAGGTTAATATCTTGACGTCTCTCGATATTTCTCCACTTCAGATTTTTCAGCTCTGCTAACCGTCAATTCTTTCTCGCTTCAAGACCCCATAACTGTACAAGTGGGCAGAAAAAAAAGCGAAGAAGAAGAAGAAAAAAAAAGGTTATACGCATTATCGTCCATTCAAATTTTGGCCAGTTAACAAGAAACACTAGGAGGGTGTTGGATGGGACACGGAGCATCAATGCCTCACCACTCTCCGGACAGTCTCCTCACATCTCGCTGATAAACGTCAACTCTTTCTCACTTCAAGCCCATAATTGTACAAGTGGACAGGAAAAGAAAACTATGAAGAAGAAAAAAAGAAAAAGGTTATACAACATTATCGTCCATTCAAATGTTGACCATTTACCAAGCAACACCATGAGTCTTCGAGGAACTGGCCAACTCATGGGTTAATGTGCAGGCTTAAGGCATGTGCCATGATCACTATACACATTGCACCCGTGACGTTAGCGCATATGGAATTCGTTCCGAGAGCGGAGACGTCATCTTGAGAAACTGGAACTCAAACCAAGGGTACTGGATGGGACCCGGAGCATCAATGCCTCACCACTCTGCGGACAGTCACCTCCCATCTCTCTGATAACGTTAACTCTTTCTCAATTCAAGGCCAATAAATATACAAGTGCAGAAAACAGAAGAAGAAGAAGAAACAGATTATACACGTTATAGTCCATTCTAATTCTAATGTTGGCCAGTTAACAAGAAATACTTCGATGGGGTTGGATAGGACCCGGAGCACCAATGCCTCACCACTCTCTGGACAGTCACCTCCCATCTCGCTGCTAATAGTCAACTCTTTCTCACTTCATGGCCCATAGAGATAGGGGAAAAAACTACGAATAACAAAGAAAAAAAAGAGGTTACACGCATTATCGTCCATTCAAAAGTAACACCATGAGGGTGCGAGGACCTGGCCAACTCATGGGTTTATGTGCAGGCTTAAGACTTGTGCCATGATCACCGTACACATGGCACCTGTGATGTTAATGCATATGGAATTCGTTCCGAACGCGGAGACGTCATCTTGAGAAACTGAAACTGAGGGTGCCGATGGGACCCGGACCATCAATGCCTCACCACTCCCCGGACAGTTACCTCCATGTCGCTGCTAATACTCAACTCTTTCTCACTTCAAGGCCGATAACTGTACATGAGGGCAGAAAAAACACGAAGAAGAAGAGGATAAGAAAAAAAAGGTTGTACACACTGTCGCCCATTCAAAATGTTGACCAGTTAACAAACAACACTATGAAGGTTAGAGAACTTGGCCAGCTCAGTGGTTTATGTGCAGGCTTTATTTAATTTAATAAGGCATGTGCCATGATCACTATACACATGGCACCTGTGACGTTAGTGCATATGGAATTCGTTCCAAGCGCGGAGATGTCGTCTTGAGAAACTGAAACTGAAACTGAGGGTGCTGGATAGGATCCGGAGCACCAATGCCTCACCACTCTCCGGACAGTAACCTCCCAGCTTGCTGCTAACCGTCAGCCCCCCCCCCCCCCCCTGTGGGGATGCCGGGGGCTCTTTCAGTGTAAATAGTATCCCCACTTTCTGGAAATTCTGTGCTGGAAATTCCCTCTTTTCTGTCATTCTCTTTGTTTCTGCCTTGTTCCTTTTTGCTTTCTGTCATTTCTTCCTATCATTTTCTGTCTTGCTGGTCCATTCACCTGTATGTGTTCTATAAAGTCTTACATACTTTTTCTTAGGATTGATAACTGGGTACACGTATTAAATACATTTTTGGCTCTAGGGAAGTGAGATACGCAGAAGCAATTTTCAGTATTTAGGCTGTTTTACATATAGGAACCAGAAAAAAACACGAAAGAAGAATACGAACGCGTATTTGATACAACAAGACAAGACAGACGCAAATTTTCGGCCAACTGGCCTTTGTCAATCGTAAGATTACAAACAAACAAACACCAGATACAAACATTTTGAGAAAAAAGTTAGTCTTGCCTTGTTGTATTAAATACGCGTTCGTATTCTTCTTTTGTCTTTTTTTTCTGGTTCCTGTTTGCTTGAACGCGGGCAGTCACACTTGTTTTGGCTTCTGTTTTACATATGTTTTGGTGTTCTTAGGTGTGCATAAATTTGTATTCAATTGTGTTTTTTAAATCCTCTGTGAGATAAATTGGACGCAGTGGTCAGCGCCAGGGGCATGTCCTTAGATTACGTGCACGAATACATTGATATGTGTACTTAATTGTCTTCTTTTTTTTTTATTCTCTTCTTTTTTCCTGTTCAAGTGTTTCATGTTTTGAAACGATCATAGCCCTGATTTGGCTCTACACAGTCGGCTGGGCTTGTGACAACAATGCCAACCGTCAGCTCCTTCTCACTTCAAGACCCATAATGGTAGAAGTGGATAGAAAAAATACGAAAGAGAAAAGAACGAAAAAAGTTATACGCATTATTGTCCATTTAGATGTTGACTAGAATTCACCTCAATCACATCTTCTTTCTCTGTTTCTGTCTGGTCTGTTTTTCAATCTGATCGCCACTCATTTCATTTCCAGCCCTGGGTATTCCTTCAGCTTAACACTGATTTGTTCCAGGTATTAAACATGCAGATGGCCGTGGATGTGAGGGGTGGGGGTGAGGTGGGGGGGGGGGGGTGAGTGCAACATGCGATTTCTTTGCTTTAAAGGATATCGGGCCTTGTCCACAAAGACGTCATCATTTTTAATGGGAGTGTGTCGCATTGCCGCTCAGGATGTTATGGTCATATCACACATGTGTAGTATGTATGTTATGTAGTATGTATGTATGTATGTATGTATGTGTATGTATGTATGTATGTATGTATGTATGTATGTATGTATGTATGTGTGTATGTATGCATGTATGCATGTATACATGTGTGTGTATATGTATGTATGTATGTATGTATGTGTGTATGTTAATGTATGCATGTGTGTGTATGAATGTATGTATGTATGTATGTATGTATGTATGTATGTGTGTATGTATGTATGTACGTATGTGTGTATGTATGTATGTATGTGTGTATGTATGTATGTGTGTATGTATGTATGTATGTGTGTATGAATGTATGTATGTATGTATGTATGTATGTATGTGTGTGTATGTATGTATGTGTGTGTATGTATGTATGTATGTATGTATGCATGTATATATGTATGTATGTATGTATGTATGTATGTATGTGTGTATGTATGCATGTATGCATGTATGCATGTGTGTGTATATGTATGTATGTATGTATGTATGTATGTATGTGTATGTGTGTATGTATGTATGCATGTGTGTGTATGAATGTATGTATGTATGTATGTATGTATGTATGTATGTATGTGTGTATGTATGTATGTACGTATGTGTGTATGTATGTATGTATGTATGTGTGTATGTATGTATGTGTGTATGTATGTATGTATGTGTGTATGAATGTATGTATGTATGTATGCATGCATGTATGTATGTATGTATGTGTGTATGAATGTATGTATGTATGTATGCATGCATGTATGTATGTATGTATGTATCCATCCATCTATCCGTCCATCCATCCATCCACACTATCTATCTACCTATCTATCTATCTATCTATCTATCTATCCGTCTGTCTCTATCTATCTATCTATCTGTTTATCTATCCGTCTGTCTGTCTGTCAGTCTGTCTATCTATATGTCTGTTTCTCTGCCTGTCGGTCTGTCTGTCTATCTGTCTGTCTATTGATTTATATTTATTCCAGTTTGCTCGTATGCTTTTTTTTGTTTTGTTTTTATTTTCAGTTTTATTGCTTTTTGTTTTTAGTGTTGATGTGCTACCGACAGTTTGTTTTTACATGTAGTGGGTTTTGATCTGAAGATGGAGGGTATTGGAGAAGTGTAATGTGTTTTGTGTGTGTGTGTGTGTGTGTGTGTGTGTGTGTGTGTGTGTGTGTGTGTGTGTGTGTGTGTGTGTGTGTGTGTGTATGTGTGTGTGTGTGTATGTGGGGTGTGTGTGTGTGTGTGTGTGTGTGTGTGTGTGTGTGTGTGTGTGTGTTTGTACATTCATTTATTCGTTTTCATTTTGAGTTTCCAATCATCTTAGGAGAAAATTTGTTGGTTGTATTCCAAAGTTAGAATTGCCCCGGACTGCAGACAGAAGACGGTTGATATCGCTATAATAACTTTGAAACCATGTAGAGTAATAATAATTTCCTTGTATGACTTTGGCACAAATTTATACACGTAGAACTCGCTGGCTTAAAAAAGACGTTTTTGCTGTAAAGTAATAAGTCTCTTTAAGACCTTGACCAAACTTATACACTTACAATTTGTCCGCTTCAAAAGGAGATGTTTGCTTTGAATTAATAAGTCCTTTGTAAGACTTTGACCAAATGTGTACACGCAAAACATGTTGGCTTCCAAAGGAGATGTTTGATGCAATAAAAATCTCGGGAATGACAGGCGGTCTTACGATCCATTTCAATTGATGTGTCTTTAATTCTGACAGGAAATATCAGAATGGTTTAAAACCTCGTCTTTCACTTGGGTATACATGGTTTTCATCATTTCCTCGCGATCAGATCGTCATTTGCTCTTCTGGCCTGTTTACATTTTTATGCATGTGATATGTGTTATGAATAAAACTCCTCTTTCTTTCTTTCTTTCTTTCTTTCTTTCTTCTCTTCTTCTTTTTCCTCCTCATTTTCCTCCTCCTCCTTATCCTTCTTTATTCTTCTTTTTCTTTCTTTTATTTTGCTTTTTCTTCCTTTTCTTTTCTTCTTTATTTTCTTCTTCTTCTCCTTCTTCTTGTTCTTCTTGTTCTTCTTCTGCTTCTTCTGCTTCTTCTTCTTCTTTTTCTTCTCTTCTTCTTCTTCTTCTTCTTCTTCTTCTGCTTCTTCTTCTTCTTCATCATCATCATCAACATCATCATCATCATCATCATCATCATCATCATCTTCTTCTTCTCTTCTTCTTCTTCTTCTCTTCTCTCTTCTTCTTCTTCTTCTCTTCTTTCTTCTTTTCTTCTTCTTCTTCTTCTTCTTCTTCTTCTTCTTCTCTTCTTCTTCTTCTTTTCTTCTTCTTCTTCTTCTTCTTCTCTTCTTCTTTCTTCTTCTCTTCTTCTTCTTCTTCTTCTTCTTCTTCTTCTCTTCTTCTTCTTCTTCTTCTTCTTCTCTCTTCCTTAACTCCGTGATAATCATCGGAGCGCCATACGGAAAAAACTGCTCACCAGATTCCTCCAGGTGTGTCGGTTGTGTGTCAAATGTACATGCCACATTATACATATATGAATGTCACATTATTAATATGTATGTTACATTATAAATATGAATGTCACATGCTCCCGCAAGGGGAATATGAAGCCAGTAGATAAAGTTACACCTTAAAGACCTGTGGTGTTGAGTGAGTCCCACAAATGGCGCATAAAATCACTGCATGGCTTAATCCCTACAGGCCTATCAACCAGTGCGACAGTGTCCCGCAAATAGTACATTATATCAATGAATATAGTAACCCCTACAGGTCTGTAAATCTGTGTGATAGTGTCCCACTAATGGTACATTATACCACTCGATGAAGTTAACCACCACAGGACTGTGAAGCTGTGTCGGCATTCTTTCATTTGTTTTCGATTGCTGTTTTTTTCTCTCTCCATATTCCAATCCTTTGATCATTGCTTGATCACATTGCAGAATATCTAGGTGGGCATTAATCAGTCAGAATATTAAAATGTATCATTTTATACGACAACACCACCAGATTGAAGAACAACTTCATTCCCTTCAAATGGCGAATTTCAGCGGGACCACTGGCTAATTGCCGGTTAAAACTATGGTATTTTAATATATCAACCAAAGGACATAACTCTTGAGAGTCACATAGGAATTATCTCCCATGTGGAGTGTTCTGAGCTTACGGTTTTTGTGCTTTGTATCTGCTTCTATGCTAGCTGAATAGGTAGGGCAAACTATGGTAGATTTGAGAAGTTCCACAACATGGGAGATAATTCCATCGTGACTCACAAAAGTTCTGTCCTTCGGTTGATATTATAAAAATTCTCCCTGTTTCCCGCTTATTTCTATGGTACTTTAACTTGCGTATGTGAGCATCCCACAGCAAACTGTCTTGCACCGTTCCAAAACTTATTTTCATTTTAGTCCTTTTCTACCACTGGACGAAGTTTCAGTCTTTTTCTTAGAATTTTGTATTTTGTGTTTGTTTATGATCGTACATTCACGCTTGACGAAGGCCAGTTGGCCGAAAGTTTACGCCTGTCTTGTCTTGTTGTATTAAATACGCGTTCTGATTCTATTTTCGTGTTTTTTTCTGGTTCCTGTTTCCTTGAACGCGGGCAGTCGCACTTGCTTTGGATTTTTTATTTTCGGTAGTTTGTTGCAATAGCCAATAACTCAAAATATTTGAAAGACACTTACTGTCCCCTTCCATGGACCATATCTCATGTATTGCTGTGTGTTGTGTTCTTTGATGGCTGGGGGCAGACGAAGAATGAGAGGGATTAAATATCATCGTCTTTGTGGTCATACTATCAACGTCAGTGGGATTAAAAGTCATTGTTATTTTGGTCATAATATCAACGTCAGTGGAATTTAAAATCATCGTTACTGTGGTCATAATATCAACGTCCGTCGAATTTAAAATCATTGTTACTATGAGCATAATATCAATGCCAGTGGCATTGAAAATCAATGTTAGTATGGTCATAATATCAAAGTCGGTGGGATTAAAAAATCATCGTCATTATGATCATAACATCAACGTCAGTGGGATACAAAAAATCATCGTTAATATGGTCATAACGTAGACATCAGTGAGATCAAAAATCACCGTCACTCTGGTCATGAGATCAATATAATATTTGTTCAACAGGTCCACTTTAGAATCTGTGTCCTGACGCGGATGGTAACAGGGTGGGGACAGACAGTAAGAGACAAAACGTGTGTGTGTGTGCGTGCGTGTGTGTGGGGTGTGTGTGTGTGTGTGTGTGTGTGTGTGTGTGTGTGTGTGTGTGTGGGGTGTGTGTGTGTGGTGGATATGTGTGGGCGCTTGTGTATGTGTGCGAGTGCGTATGTGTATGGCTGCATGTATGTACGTGTGTTAGTGTGTGTATACCTGTATGTGTATGTGTATATGTGTGTGTGTGACTACGCGCTTATACGAGTGTAGTGTGTGCATGTTTGAATGTGTGCGTGTATTGTGTGTGTGTGTGTGTGTGTGTGTGTGTGTGTGTGTGTGTGTGTGTGTGTGTGTGTGTGTGTGTTCGTGCACGGGCGCATGCGTGTGTGTATGTGAATATTATATGTACACATTGCACTCCAACACTCTTGCCTCAGTTTCTTTGGATTTTACGTGAAAATAAGGAAATGAACATGGATTAACGTGCTCTGTCCAGTAAAGAATGGGCACTATAAATTGCACAGTGTGACAAGATCTAACGATTCTCTATCGTTGCCATGGTAATTAAAAGCTTTTGGCTTGTTTGTTGTGGTGACGACGACAAAGCGAAACGTGCAGTGTGTTTTTGTGCTGGTGATAATCAGCAGATAATTTGTCGCAGAGCTTCACACCTGCCACCTGTGCCAACTCCTGATTGTTAGAGGTTTGTTATTTCACACTTTATAGCATTGACTTCTCTGACTGTGAAATGGCTGTGTTTACCAATGTATAGTACTTACTCTATTTCACACTTCAGAGCATTGACTTCTGGCTGTGAAATGTATGTTCGTGTCAAATCATAGTACCACTCTATTTCAGACTTCAGAGCATTGAGTTCTGGTTGTGGAATGTATGTATCGTCAAGTCATAGTACCACTCTATTTCACATTTCGGAGCATTGACTTCTGGCTGTGAAATGGCTTTGTTTGACACGTCAAAGTACCACTTTATTTGTCACTTCAGAGCATTGACTTCTGGCTGCTAAATGTCTGTATGTGCCAAGTTATTGTACTATTCTATATTACACTTCTGAGCATAAACTTCTGGTTGTGAAATGCAATTGTTTGCCATGACAAAGTACCACTTATTTCATACTTCAGAGCATTGACTTCTACCTGTGAAATGTCTTTGTTTGCAAGTTAATGTACTACTCTATGTTACACTTCCAAGCATTTACTTCTATATGTGAAATGTCTTTGTTTGCCAAGACATGGTACCATTCTGTTTCATACATCAGAACGTTGGCTTCTGGCTATGAAATGCCTGTATGTGTCAACTTATTGTACTACTCTATGTTACACTTCTGAGCATTGACTTCTGGCTGTGAAATGTATGTATGTGTCAAGTCATAGTACCATTCTATTTCACACTTCGGAGCATGGACTTCTGGCTATGAAGTGGCTTTGTTTGACAAGTCATAGTTCCACTCTATTTCGCACTTCAGAGCGTTGACTCCTGGCTGTAAATGTGTGTGTGTGTGTGCCAAGTCATAGTACTACTCTATTTCATACTTCAAAGCATTGACTTCTGGCTGTGAATTGTACTGTATGTATGTTTCAAGTCATAGTACCACTCTATTGCACACTTCAGGGCATTGGCTTCAGGTTGTGGAATGTCTTTGCTTAGCAAGACATATTACTACTCTATTTCGCACTTCAGAGCATTGGCTTCTGGTTGTAAAATGTCTGTGTGTGGCAAGTCATAGTACCACTCTATTTCGCACTTCGGAGCATGGACTTCTGGCCGTGAAATGGCTTTGTTTGACAAGTCATAGTTCCACTCTATTTCGCACTTCAGAGCATTGACTTCTAGCTATGAAATGTGTGTATGTGCAAAGTTATTGTACTACTCTATGTTTCACTTCTGAGCTTTGACTTCTGGCTGTGAAATGTACGTATGTGTCAAGTCATAGAACCACTTCATTTCACACTTCAGACCATTGACTTCTGGTTGTGAAATGTATGTATGTTTCAAGTCATAGTACCACTCTATTGCACACTTCAGGGCATTGGCTTCAGGTTGTGAAATGTCTTTGTTTGGCAAGACATATTAGCACTCTATTTCGCACTTCAGAGCATTGGCTTCTGGTTGTAAAATGTCTTTGTTTGGCAAGACATATTAGCACTCTATTTGGCACTTCAGAGCACTGACTTCTGGCTGTGAAATGTCTCTATGTGCCATGTTATTGTACCACTCTACGAGTACCGCTCTATTTCAAACTTCAGAGTATTGACTCCTGGCTGTAAATGTCTGTACATGTCAAATTATTGTACTTCTCTATATTACACTTCTGAGCATCGACTTCTGGGTGTAAATGTCTGAACGTGCCGAGTCATAGTACCATCATCATCATCATCATGTGCCTGCCACATGCTTTGAAAATGGAAAAGGCACACAGTATGTTCGTCGAGCGTGTCCCTGGGACTCTTTCAGACATTTCAAAGCAATACCTCAGAAACACAGAGAAAAGTATCTGCAAGTCATGTGTCAGCATATTTTTCTTTGGTGTCAAGACTTGTTCTCTGAATTTGACCTTTGGCAGCAGTGTCATCAACTATTCCAGTCAATTCCGTCCCTTGTGAGAGGGGATTTTCTTCCCAGAACATCATCCAATCGTCGTCTGAAGGGTTTTCTCAGCAACGAGTCAGTGAAGAACAAGATGTTCTTCAATCGTGCTGTGAGAACAGAGGATTACGATGAAGGGCAGCTAATCACAGACGCATATGTCGTCTTCTTTGGCCCAGAAACCCTGAGGGTTATAACTAGAAACTGCGATTGCTTCTATATATGTTCAGTTCTGATCAGACCTGAGTTATTGGAGTTACTGGAGTTATTTCAGGAGGGATTCACTGTGCTCGGACAGCTCCATATGCGCTCCACCTAAACCCGCCTGCAGTTGTGTGACAGATTTCCTGAGCCTGCACAAATCCCTATGCGCTGGCAAGATCTTGAAACGGGGAAAGGGGTTACAGGACCTATCAAATACTAAGCTGCCACCACCAGAAATGGAAGCATCAAGACTGGGAGCAAATAGACCAGTTTTAATGTTGCGGGCTGGGATTGAACTCAAGATAACAGATCTTGAGTCTATGGCTCTACCAATTAGCCTGCAATCAGAACTGAAGCCATTACTAGTCTTAAAAAGACCACCTGAAGGTAGTCTGGAACCCCCTTGAGAATCTGGTGAATGAGTCCCTCAGACCACCTTCATTTCTTACCTTATCAGGAGCCCTAGATATTTCATAATTTACACACTGAATGCAAATAAGAATAATCGTATTCACAGTCTACACACTGCAGGCAAGTAATAATAAACGTATTCTGAGTTCACCCATGCAACGCGAACAAGATTAAATATACTCATTTTTCACTGTTATTTACCTGCCTCTGTCTCCCTCTAGTCACTATTCGTCTTTTGTCTTGGAAGCATTTGTCTGTTCAGTACCTCTCTTAACAGGCAGATGGGAGAGACTGTCGATACTCGTGAAGATTTGTGTTCCTTGATGACCACTGCCAGAAAAGTCCACAATGGACATTTGCATGATATGACTTCTGTCAGAGCAGTCCAGAGTGGACATTTACATAATTATGGCCACTGATGTATTGCCCCACTATCACAGATCTACATTATGAGTGTCGCCGGGTACCAACATTTACATAATACGTTGACCGGTGCATTGCACAGAACAAATATTTGACTGTCGCCTGATATAGACATTTCCATAAAATTGACTGATGTATTGTACACATCTATTGTATGAGTGTCACCTAATACTGACATTTGCAAAAAATACTCTGCTGTATGAACAAAACTAAACTGCAATAAATGGGGGTGAGGTTAGGGAGACAGTTGCTATGTCAATACATGAATGCGGTATATACATAGTTCATATACATGTATATTGATGGAGGACAATCTGTCAGCTATACATAATACAGACTCACCACTAAATACAAATCGATACGAATCACCACAGTATACCAATAGAAGACTATCGTTCGCCCACACATAAATACTCACACTGACACCCACGAGTAGTACAGACTATTTACACCCACACATATACAGACTCACCACTGACACCTACCATCATATATACTCACGCTGACACCTACACATATATATACTCACCACTGACACCTACACATCATATGTACTCACCACTGACACCTACACATCATATGTACTCACCACTGACACCTACACATCATATATACTCACCACTGACACCTACACATTATATATACTCACCACTGACACCTACACATCATATGTACTCACCACTGACCCACACATCAACATCCACCATGAACTAACATCTACAACTCACTGTGACACCTACACATATAATTACTCACCACTGACACCTACATATTATCATACTACTCACTGCTGACACCTACACATCATATAATTATGCTCAACCTGACACCTACACAATTACATACATACCACTGCGTCATCTCAATCATATAATTATGCTCACCACTGACACCTACATTATCAACATACTCACTGCTGACACCTACACATCATATAATAATTGCTCACTCACTGACACCTACACATCAATAATACTCACCACTGACACTTACACACTTAGATTTTCTCCACTGTCCACCCACACATACTATATAATCTCCACTATATATACTCACATTGTCCACCCACACATACTCAGACTCACCATTGACACCCACACAATACAGACTCATTGACATCCACACATAATACAAACTCACCACTGCACCACAGATAGTGTACATACTCACCACTGTCCACCCATACATAATACAGACTCACCATTGCACCCACACATAATACATTTACCACTGACACCCACGCATCATACAGCTCACTGACATCCACAGATCATACAGAGTCAGCTGACACCCACACAATAAAATCACAGACTAGATACAACCACATTGACACCCACACATCATACAGAGTCAACTGGCACCCACACAGATACAGACTCACCAACAACCAAAATTAATACAGATTCACCACAACATACCAAGCAAATACAGTCTCACCACAAAATACCAGTTAATACAGAGTTACCACAAGATACACAGAGAATACAGGACTGGCCACTGAAAACTATTTGAGTAAAAGACTCATGCCACTATACGAGCAACCTGACCACAAGCATCAGAATGCTAGCTGTATCAAAGGCAGAGGCAAACTCTAAGGGAAGATCCCCCATCTGACATATTTACATGTGAGAGGCTTGCGCTTACCCAGCTCCATCAACGGACTGCTAAAGACAGTAAAGAGTGGTCTGAGCGCACTCTGTGCGACTCATGGGCTGATTCCCTGTCGACCCTGCCAAAAGCTTTTGAGTGTCCATTTCAGAAGGATGCATGCTCTGAAGAATGGATTGTGGGCGGGCTGCCATCACGCTCCATGGAGCTGACAATGGCTTTGCTGTATCGATTGGTCATTTGGTCATTTATTTATCTTGCACGTGGTACTACTCCTTCTTACTCGAAGCAATAGGTAACAGAGAGGCAGGTACACTGTCCACCCACACATAATACATACTCACCACTGTCCACCATAATACTACAGACTTACCACTGACACCACGCATAATGCTGACTCATTGACACCACCATAATACAGACTCACCCATTGCACCCACATATAATACAGACTCACCACTTATACCCACACATAATACAGACTCATCCTGACACCAACAATATAATACAGACTCACCACAGCATACAATTAATACAGACTCTTTGACAGCACCAATGATACAGATCACTACAGTTACCATAGACGACATTCGCATCCACCACATAACACAGACTCACACAACATACAAAATGTATACAGATTACAGCAACTACACCAACATATACAGTCTCACTAACAAAATATCAGTTAATACAGAATTACCACATAGTACAAACAATACCGTCTGCCACTAAAATAATCATAAGTAAAAGACAACCTCGCACTTACATGCAACCTGACACAAGCAACAAGCCCAAGCTGTACATAAAGGACAGAAGGCAAACAAGGGAAGATGCCCCCATCTGACATTTTACATGTGATTGAGGGCTTGCGCTTATACCAGCTCTCATCAACGTGATTGTCTCAAAGACAGTATACAGAGTGTCTGAGTGTACTCTGTGCGACTTATGGGCTGATCCCTGTCGACCCTGCCAAAAGCTTTTGAGTGTCATTTCAGAAGGATGCATGCTCATGAAGAATGGCTGTGGGCGGGCTGCCATCACGCTCCATGAGAGTGACGAAATGGCTTTGCTGTATCGATTGGTCAGTTGGTCATTTATTTCTCGTGCACATGGTACTCTCTCTTTACTCGAGGGGCATGATAGGTGAACAGAGAGGGGGGGGGGTAGGGTAGCACTGTCCACCCACACATAATACATACTCACCACAGTCCACCCATGTACACTACAGACTTACCACTGACACCCACGCATAATGCTGACTCAATATTGACACCCACACATAATACAGACTCACCACTAATGCACCCTACATATGATACAGACTCACCACTTCATACCCACACATAATACAGACTCATTACTGACACCAACAAATAATACAGACTCACCACAACATACAAATTAATACAGACTCTTTAGAGCACGCCAATGAATACTGACTCACCACAGCGTACCAATAGACGACATTCTGTCATCCACACATAACACAGACTCACCACAACATACCAAAATTAATACAGATTCACCGCAACACACCAAACAATACAGTCCACAACAAAATTCGAGTTAATACAGAATTACCACAAGATGCAAGACAATACCGTCTGGCCACTGAAAATACTTAGTAAAAGGACACCTCGCCACTTACGAGCAACCTTGACTACAAGCAACAAGCCCAAGCAGTGCATAAAGGACAGAAGGCAAACCAAGGGAAGATGCCCCCATCTAACATTTTCCATGTGATTGAGGGCTTGCGCTTAACCCAGCTCTCATCAACGTGATTGTCTCAAAGACAGTATACAGAGTGTCTGAGTGCACTCTGTGCGACTTATGGGCTGATCCCTGTCGACCCTGCCAAAAGCTTTTGAGTGTCATTTCAGAAGGATGCATGCTCATGAAGAATGGCTGTGGGCGGGCTGCCATCACGCTCCATGAGAGTGACGAAATGGCTTTGCTGTATCGATTGGTCAGTTGGTCATTTATTTCTCGTGCACGTGGTACTCTCTCTTTACTCGAGGGCCATGATAGGTGGACGGGGGGAAGGGGGGGGGGGTTGGGGGTAGCGGGGATGGGGGTGAGTGGGGTTATAGGAGATTATTTGCTGTCACAGTTGGTTAGGTAAATTCTCTCTCTGTCTCTGTCTCTCTGTCTCTGTATATATATATATATATATATATATATATATATATATATATATATATATATATTTGTCTCTCTCTCTGTCTCTCTCTGTCTAACTCTCTCTTTCTCTGTCTGTCTGTCTGTCTCTCTCTCTCTCTCTCTCTCTCTCTGTCTCCTATCCTCTCTCTTTCTGTCTCTTTCTGTCTCTGTCTGTCTGCCTGTCACTAAAACATACATAACAACGGGCCTAGTTTACCTAAAATTGCTTCCGCATATCTCACTTCTTAGAGCCAAAAATGCGCTTAAAACATGTACATACTTATCAATCGTAAGAGAAAGTGTATAAGACTTCATCGAACAAATCAGGTGAACGGATCAGCAAGGCGTAAATTGATAGGAAAAAAATGACAGAAAGCGAAGGAATAAATATATTCTATTTCAGAGTAGCAATGTATGAAACTGGCGTTTTTGTCTTGACATACACTTCTTAGAGAGAAAGATGACATTACATAGCGTATGACAGTTGAGAAAATCCGTTGCTCCTGCCATGATTGTTTCTATCATTGTCCGACAGACTGCGAAACGTACAATAAAGGTACAAGAGTTATAAATATTGTAATGCCGTAATCCGGTTTCCATGTCGCAAAGCCCTACCTCCATCATTCCCACCCATACCCCTATGTTCCCTTGTGAATGGACTGAAAGCCTAACGCGATAAAACATGTCGCAAAGCCCTACCTCCATCATTCCCACTCATACCCCTATGTTCCCTTGTGAATGGACTGAAAGCCTAACGCAACTTAGAGTGAACCAATCAATTGTGAAAATTGGATGCTGTTCATGTTCATGACAGTTGCTGGGGAAACGCCGAGGAGGTCAAGATCATTCGTAACGTCAGCCTTCAGAGTCAGGGTTCTGCCTTGTCCACGTCGAAGGTTGACACGGTCGCTGAGGTTGGCAGACAATATGTCACCCATAGCTTTAGCTAAATGGATGTTCTTTGCCAAGAAAGGAAGAAGGCATTTCCTTAAAATCCAGGACGTATAATTGTATAGCTTTGTTTTCATAAGTCCTGAATGTACTATCTTGTGATTTGTGTGTATCAAAGCATAAAAGAGGTAGGGTGGGTTAAAATGCAAGTTATGCATGATTTGGTTATCGTACACATAAAAAAAGTATTGCATTTACTGCAGATTCATTCACAGCTGAGGTATTCATTTACATGCAGGTATCCATTTATAGCTCAGGTAGTCATTTATAGCTCAGGTATCTATTCACAATTCATATATCCAATTACAGCTCAGATCTGCATCCTTATCTTTGGTACTCATTCACAGCTCAGGTACTCATTCACAGCTTAGGTATCTACTCACAACTCAGGTATCCATTCGCAGCTCAGGTATCCATTCGCAGCCCAGGTATCCATTCACAACTCAGGTATTCATTCAAAGCACAGGCATCCATTCTCAGCTCAGGTATCTTTTCACAACTCAGGTATTCATTCATTTACAGCTCAGATATCCATTCACAACTCAGGTATCCATGTACAGCTCAGATATTAATTTATAGCTTAGGTATCCATTTACAGCTCAGGTATCCATTTACAACTCAGGTATCCATGTACAGCTCAGATATTTATTTATAGCTTAGGTATCCATTTACAGCTCAGGTATCCATTCACAACCCAGGTATCCATGTACAGCTCAGATATTTATGTATAGCGTAGGTATCCATTTACAGCTTGGGTGTCTATTCACAACTCAGGTATCCATTCACAACTCAGTATTCATTCGCAATTCAGGTATCTTTTCACAACTCAGATATTAATTCATAGCTTAGGTATCCATTTACAGCTTGGGTATCCATTCACAACTCAGATATCCATTCTCGCCTCAGGCATCCATTCACAACTCAATATTCATTCACAGTTCAGGTATCTTTTCACAACTCAGTATTCATTCACAGCTGGGATATTCATTCACAGCTCGGGTATCCATTCACAGCTCATGTATCCATTCACAACTCATGTATCCATTCACAACTCATGTATCCATTTACAGCTCAGATATTCATTCACAGCTCGGATATTCATTGGCATGGAACTGGCATCTCAGAGTGCGCAGAGCACAGGACAGACCCACAACCTTAGGCCCCATACTGACCTCGATGGCCAACACGTTTGGTGAGCTGTAGTTGTTGTTTTTTTTCTGTTTGCCCCAAGTGTAGTCAACAACGTATTTCACAGTTCTGAAGGAAGAACAGATCCATGTGCTAACAATGGGACAGAATTGACAAAACACTTTTTAAGGAATGTTCTGAGCTTACCACTTTTTATGCTTTGTGGCTGCGTCTATGCTAGCTGAATGGGTAGCGCAAACTGTGTTGGGTTTGAGAAATTCTACATGGGAGATAACTCCGTGACTCTCAAGAGTTATGTTACTTAGTTGATATTTAAAATTCTCCCTGCTTCCCTCTTATTTACTTTGTGTTGAGACAAAAAACAACAAAATAGAAAAAGCGTAACGTTGGCCAATACATACAGCTATTGTCAATCTTCCGTCATATATGTCTATTTTCAGTCTACGTCACACATAGCTGTCTCTTTTCAATCTACGTCTCATATGTCTGTTATCAGTCTACGTCACACATAGCTGTCTATTGTCAATCTACGTCACATATGTCTGTTATCAGTTTACGTCACACATAGCTGTCTACTGACAACCTACGTCACATATGTCTGTTATCAGTCTACGTCACACATAGTTGTCTATTGTCTGTTGTCAGTCTACGTCACACATAGCTGTCTGTTGTCAATCTACGTCTCATGTGTCTGTTATCAGTCCACGTCACACATAGCTGTCTATTGTCAATCTACGTCTCATAAGTCTGTTATCAGTCTACGTCACACATAGCTGTCTATTGTCAATCTACGTCTCATATGTCCGTTATCAGTCTACGCCACACGTAGCTGTCTATTGTCAATCTACGTCACATATGCCTGTTATCAGTCTACGTCACACGTAGCTGTCTCTTTTCAATCTACGTCTCATATGTCTGTTATCAGTCTACGTCACACGTAGCTGTCTCTTTTCAATCTACGTCACATATGTCTGTTATCAGTCTACGTCACACATAGCTGTCTATTGTCAATCTACGTCACATATGTCTGTTATCAGTTTACGTCACACATAGCTGTCTACTGACAACCTACGTCACATATGTCTGTTATCAGTCTACGTCACACATAGCTGTCTGTTGTCAATCTACGTCACATATGTCTGTTATCAGTTTACGTCACGCATAGCTGTCTATTGTCAATCTACGTCACATATGTCTGTTGTGAGTCTACGTCACACATAGCTGTCTATTGTCAATCTACGTCACATATGTCTGTTATCAGTCTACGTCACACATAGCTGTCTGTTGTCAATCTACGTCACATATGTCTGTTATCAGTCTACGTCACACTTAGCTGTCTACATATATTGTCAATCTACGTGATCTCTCGTTAAAACAAAGAGAAGCGAGTACAAAGATGGAAACGTAGAAGACAGCGATTTGACTCAAATTTGTGAAGAGAAATTCAGCTTGTAATTCTGATACGAGAAATTCAGGAAATGATAACATACAACTTGTATTTGTGACATGAGAAGTTCAGGACAGCAAGGAATTGTTTTCCCTCTGCTTCTTTTGCCTTTCTTTCTTTCTTTATCTAATCATCAATTTATTACATTGTTATGAAAGAGAGATAGAGAGAGAGAGAGAAGACAGAAAGAGAAACGGTGAGAGAGAGAGACAGAAAGAGAGAGAGAAGACAGAAAGAGAAAAGGTGAGAGAGAGAGAGAGACGGAGAGAGAGAGAGAAAGAGAGACAGAGAGAGAGAAGACAGAAAGAGAAACGGTGAGAGAGAAAGAGAGAGAGAGAGAGAGAGAGAGAGAGAAACGGTGAGAGAGAGACAGTGAGAGAGAGAGAGAGAAAGAGAGAGAGAGAAAGAGAGAGAGAGACAGAAAGAGAGAGAGAGAAAGAGAGAGAGAGAGAAACGGTGAGAGAGAGAGAGAAAGAGAAAGAGAGAGAGAGAGAGAGAGAGAGAGAGAGAGAGAGAGAGAGAGAGAGAGAGAGAGAGAGGAGGATGCGCAAGCGAATGCAAACTGTTTGATCGTGTTAGGCTTTCAGCCCATTCACAAGGGAACATAAGGGTAGGGGTGGGAATGATGGAGGTAGGGCTTTGCGACATGGAAACCGGATTACGGCATTGCAATATTTATAACTCTTGTACCTTTATTGTACGTTTCGCAGTCTGTCGGACAATGATAGAAATAATCATGGCAGGAGCAACGGATTTTCTCAACTGTCATACACCATGTAATGTCACTGCCTTTTTCACCATACGTTACCCTTTGTCGACAGGGTCTTCATTGACGTTCACATCTCTTCCTTCATGAGAAATACAGTGGCGTCTTTCCAAATGGGATAGCTAGAGAGAGAGAGAGAGAAGGACGGAGAGAGAGAGAAAGTGAGAAAGAGAGAGAAAGAGAGAGAGAGGGTGAGGGAGGGAGAGAAAGTGAGAGAGAGAGAAAGAGAAAGAGAGAGAGTGAGGGAGAGAGCGAGAGAGAGAGAGAGGGAGGAAGAGGGAGGGATGGAAAGAGCGAGAGAGAGAGAGAGAAGGACGGAGAGAGAGATAGTGAGAGAGAGAGAGGGTGAGGGAGGGAGAGAAAGTGAGAGAGAGGGTGAGGGAGGGAGAGAAAGTGAGAGAGAGAAAAAGAGAGAGAGGGTGAGGGAGAGAGAGGGCGAGAGAGAGAGGGGGAGGAAGAGGGAAGGATGGAGAGAGCGAGAGAGAGATAGAGGGAGAGGGAGGGAGAGAGCGAGAGAGAGGGAGGAAGAGGGAGGGAGGGAGAGAGCGAGAGATAGAGAGAAGGGGAGGGAGAGAGGGAAGGAGAGGGAGGGAGGGAGAGAGCCAGAGTATAAGTCAGGACTGTGATGAATGCCAGTCGTGACTGAATATAGAAGAACTGCTCCCTCTCTCATGATTGTGTGGAATATCAATCATGATTGCTAACAGTAGCATTGCTTCTTCTGTCATGATTGTGTTAAAATGTCAACCGTAATTGATAACAAAAGCTCTGCCTTCCCTGTCAGGATTATGATGGATGTCAATCATGATTGATGACAGTAGTACTACTTCCTCAGCCAAGATTGTGTTAAACGTCAATCAGGACTGATGACAGAAGCACTGCTTTGTCTGTCAAGATTGTGTTAAATGTCAATCGTGATTGATAACAGGAGTATTGCCTTCTCTATCAGGATTGTGATGAATGTCAATCATGATTGATAACAGAAGCACTGCCTTCTCTATCAGGATTCGTGTTAAATGTAAATCATGGTTGATGATAATAGCACTGTTTCTTCTGTCATGATTGTGATGAATGTCAATCATGATTGATAACAGATGCACTGCCTTCTCTGTGAGGATTGTGAGGATTGTCAATCATGATTGATGACAGAAGCACTGCCTTCTCTATCAGGATTGTGTTAAATGTTAATCATGATTGATGACAGAAGCACTGATTTCTCTATCAGGATTGTGTTAAATGTTAATCATGATTGATGACAGAAGCACTGCCTTCTCTATCAGGATTGTGTTAAATGTTAATCATGATTGATGACAGAAGCACTGATTTCTCTATCAGGATTGTGTTAAATGTTAATCATGATTGATGACAGAAGCACTGCCTTCTCTATCAGGATTCGTGTTAAATGTTAATCATGGTTGATGATAATAGCACTGTTTCTTCTGTCATGATTGTGATGAATGTCAATCATGATTGATAACAGATGCACTGCCTTCTCTGTGAGGATTGTGAGGATTGTCAATCATGATTGATGACAGAAGCACTGCCTTCTCTATCAGGATTGTGTTAAATGTCAATCATGATTGATAACAGATGCACTGCCTTCTCTGTGAGGATTGTGAGGATTGTCAATCATGATTGATGACAGAAGCACTGCCTTCTCTATCAGGATTGTGTTAAATGTTAATCATGATTGATGACAGAAGCACTGCCTTCTCTATCAGGATTGTGTTAAATGTTGATCATGATTGATGACAGAAGCACTGCCTTCTCTATCAGGATTGTGTTAAATGTCAATCATAGTTGATGATAATAGCACTGTTTCTTCTGTCATGATTGTGATGAATGTCAATTATAACTGATAATAGAAACCACTGCCGTCTCTGTCAGGATTGCGATGAATGTCAGTCATGATTGTTGATGACAGGAGCACTGCATTCTTTGTCAGAATTTTATGAATGCTCAACTATAATTGATGATAGAAACCACTGCCTTCTCTGTCATGATTGATTGTGTTAAATGTCAATCATGATTGATAACAGTAGCACTGCTTCCTCTGTCATGATTGCGTTAAATGTCAAATCATGATTGATCACAGTAGCACCGCTTCCCTTGTTGTGATATTTGTGTTTGAAATTTAGCGGTTTGGATTTTTTTCTAGAGTGATTCATGGCACTCCGGCAATTCCACATGCGCTCCACCCAATCTTCTTACAATTATCTAGGAGCCTTCTTGACCCAATGCAAAGCCCTATACCAGGCGACGTCTTAAAATAGGGAATGGGGTTGCAAGGGATCTATGAAACCCTAAGCTGACTCTCACACAATGACTGGCTGCAGCACAAATGTGGCCAGTGAACAGGCGATATTTTTTTAATGTTTTGGGGGTGGAATTGAACCTGAGACTTCAACTCTTGAGTCTGTGGATCTGTCAGAGCTAACCAGCTTGTGTTTGTGTGTTTTATGCTACTGGCTGCCCCACACGACACTGATAATATTATGTTGTTTGTGTAACAGCGTTACAGGCTATACAACACACAATAGTAACATCATGTTGTTGTTTGTGTAACAGTGTTACAAGAAGCATAATGTTGATACCTTGTTACTGTTTGTGCAACAGTGTTACAGGACACACAACACACAACGGTAACATCTTGTTGCTGTTTGTTTGTGTAACAGTATTACTGACAACACAATAGTAACACCATGTTTCTGTTTGTGTAATAGTGTTACTGGTCATAAACACACAATAGCAACACCATGTTACTGTTTGTGTAACAGTGTTTACAGACCAATGAACACACATTGGTAATATGTTACTGTTTGTGTAACAGTGGTACAGGCCATGCAATGATAACATCATGTTACTGTTTGTGTATAAGTGTTACAGGCCACGCAACTCACAGTGGTAATACCATGTTACTGTTTGTGTAACAGTGGCACAGCCCATGCAATGATAACATCATGTTACTGTTTGTATATAAATGTTACAGGCCACGCAACTCACAGTGGTAACACCATGTTACTGTTTGTGTAACGGTATTACTGCCAACACAAATGGTAACATGATTTTGTTGTTTTTGTTAAAATGTTACAGGTCACACGACACACAATGGTAACATCATGTGACTGTGTAACAGCGTTACATGCCACACTGCACACAACAGTAACACAACGTTGCTGTGTACAAAATGTACCTTGTACCTGTCACCATTTCTTTTTTCTGTCTCAGTCTTGCTAAAAATTCAGGGCTGCAAGTTCTTATGCGAACTGTCTTTTTTTATCCTGAAACACGGTGACGCCAATTTGTCGGGTTTTTCATGTAGAAGCCTCGTGTGTGTCTCACCAGGAGACAGATCTCCCTGTGACAACGTCCCCACTGTCAAAAGGCTCTTACTTGCACCCAGCTGGGCCTCTAATCGATCTGCAGCAACTACCACCGCCACCACCACCACCGCCATCACCGCCACCACCACCATCACCACCACCACCACCATCACCACCCGGACCTTTCCCTCACAGACACATTCGTTGTCACCGCCTGCTTTAAAGAGATAATGATGAGACATCAGCGTGACAGTCAGACCACGGGAATGACCTCCCTTTTTCCGATCCACATTAATTTTGTGTGTGTGTGTGTGTGTGTGT
>JAPXFY010000020.1:53912094-53919594 GCA_030674185.1 Monoplex corrugatus
GATGCTAAAAACAACAACAGTGACAACAACAACAACAACAACAACAACAACAACAGCAGCAGCAACGACAACAACAATAACGATTACAACAGCTAACAGTAGACATTAGAACCGATGTAATTACTAAAGTATTCAGACATACGTGCATTACGAAGAACAGAAATATGTGGTGATTACTTGCACTTCTGTAAATGGAGTTTCTAGGAGAAAACCATGGCCGCATCTTTATTCACGCACGCACATATCCTTACACATGCATCACAGACAGACAGACAGACAGACAGATGGACAGATACTCTTCTCTTAATTAATATCAAATTATCTGCCCTGAAGCATGGGGAAAGGGGAAGGGTAAGATTAACAGGCCTCTCACACACTGCTGTACTGAAAAGAGAGGGACAGCAGCAACAGGAGGCGGCCGCCACTTGCACCTCTGACCTTTCCACTCCATCTACAAGCCAGACGTACAAGGCGCAGGGAAGAAGAAAGGGAGGTAATTGCAGGCCACTTTTAGCTTGCAGTCCTTCTCCATTGCAGACAGACAGCTAAGTCGGGGGGAGCTGTTCAAGACAGGGGGAGCTAAGTCAGGGGTTTTTGGTCTGTACAAGTTACAAGACAGGGGAGCTGAATTTTGGCCTCGGTCTCTGCAAGTCGCAAGACAGGGGAGCTAATTCAGGACTGTCTTTACCTCAAGGCAGGGGAGTTCATTCAGGACTGTCTTTGCTACAAGACAAGGGAGCTAATTCAGGACTGTCTTCGCCACAAGGCAAGGGAGCTAATTCAGGGCGTAAAACAGTTCCAGTCATCATACTGAATCCCTCGAGCTGCTGGCAGCCACAGGAGCTGGTATGAAGTGTAGTCATGTCATGTAGGTAAGTTTCAATCACCGCTGTTTTTCAATTTCAGTTTCAGTTGCCTCAAAATGACATTACTGCGCTGGGAAAAGTCCCTATACACAAACGAGCCACTACCACGTGATGGAGAAGGCAACAAAATAATCACAGCAAATCATGTTAGCTTGCGCATAATCCAAACCGTGCTGACATTGCCCTCTTCCTGGGCACTACTCACATAATGGACCAGATGCTGGTCAGGTTCATGGTGTAGAACACAAAATTTGGTGCCAGTTTGCTGATGCCACCCAATTAATAAATACAGGATAATTTGATAACCGAAGACAATACACAGAGAAAGGAATATACTTCCTCCAACATTTTCTGAAAGAAAGAAGCTGATTTTTGACACTATGAAGAATTTAAAACTAACACTGACTGCCTCATTGACTTTGTCACTTATATTGGATGGATATCTTCAATGTTTACACTGTGAAGAATTTGAAACTAACACTGACTGCCTCATTGACTTTGTCACTTATATTGGATGGATATCTTCAATGTTTACACTATGAAGAATTTGAAACTAATACTGACTGCCGCATTGACTTTGTCACTTATATTGGATGGATATCTTCAATGTTTACACTGTGAAGAATTTGAAACTAACACTGACTGCCTCATTGACTTTGTCACTTATATTGGATGGATATCTTCAATGTTTACACTATGAAGAATTTGAAACTAACTGCCGCACTGATGTTGTCACTCACAATGGACCAATATCCTTACTATTTACTCTGTGAAGAAATTAAAAGTAACACTGACTGCCTCATTGACTTTGTCACTTGTAATGGATGGATATCTTCAATCAAGCAATATTTAAAGAAAACCAGATTTCAACTGAACAATCATAAATAATGTTTGAATGTGCCCAGCGCAGTAAAACTAATAGTGAGCGTGCAAAAGGGGCAAAACTCTAATAGGAAAAGAAAGAGAAATTGGATGATAGTAAACTAAACCGTTACCTAAGGTAATCAAAGAAATTTAACGTGAATATTTCGTGGGGAAAAGATGTTTCTGAGAATTCATAAATTAAACAATATCATAATATATATGGTTACAAATGAGACTAGCTCAGTGGAATATTGTTACCAATATCATTTTAAACGCAATGGGTATATCAAATACGACAAATTCTGTATGGTGTAATGATATGAGAGACTCTGAACGTTTCCTTTGGAACTGCTGCTTTGCCAGTAACCTTTGGAAGTTAATGGAACATTTAATCAATGAAAAATGTAAAAACACCTTTAACATTAAAATCACGCGAAACCTTATTCTATTCGGAAAAAAAAAGGCAGATGGAATATTTATCTTATTGAGATGCTTGTAAAATCGTACTCATATTAATAGTCATTTCTTTTTGTCACAGTGGAGTTACCAAAGAGTAGAAATCATGTTGTTGTCCAAACTAACAAAGAATAGAAACCATATTGTTGTCCACACTAACAAAGAGTAGAAATCGTGTTGATGTCATCATCATGATCATCAGGTGCCCTGCCGCATGGCGTTGGCGATCATGGACTTCCATCTGCCTCTATCTCTCGTTGCCCCTAGCATCTCCCCCACCCTCCTCGTCCCCAGCCACTCTGCAAGTCCGTCCAGCATTTTCTCCCTGGGTCTACCCGGTGCTCTTTTTCACTCCAGCTTTCCTGTTGTGACCAGGTGCTCCAAATCCCCCTTCCTCATAAAATGGCCTGTAAATGTTGCCTGTCATTTGCTAATCTTCCTTATGAGTGGTCTACTTGTGTCTGCCTCCATCAAGACTGTCTCGTTTGTTTTCTTTGCTGTCCATGGAACTCTCAACATTCTTCTTAGAAATGTTGTTATTGTTGATGTACACCTTAACAAAGAACAGAAATCATGCTGTTGTGCTAAGTGACTAAAAAAGAGTCAAAATCATGTTGCTGTCCAAACTAACAAAAAGTAGAAGTTATACTGTAGTCCAAACTGACTAACAGAGAGGTGAAATCATGTTGTTGTACATGTATTTTGTTGTACATGTATGTTGTTGTACATTTATGTTGTTGTACAAAGTAAAAAAAGAGTAGAAATCACGCTACTGTACACGTTTGTTGTTGTCCAGTAGAAACCATGCTGTTGTACAAACTAACAAAGACTGGAAATCATATTTTCGTACATATTGGCTAACAAAGAATACAAATCATGTTGCTGTACAAACTAACAAAGACTAGAAATAGTGTTGTACATACTAAAAAATAAAAAAAAGACCAGAAATCATGCTGTCGCCCAAACCGACTAACAAAGAGTAGAAATTATGTTGTTGTAGAAACTAGCAAAGAGCAGAAATCACGTTGCTGTACAAACTAAAAAAAAGAGTAGGAATTATGTTGTTGTCCAAACTGACTTGCTATCTCCCTGCTGGCTCTCCACTGCTCATCACGTAGATGTCTACTGATTATCAAGAGCCGTGTCTACGCTACAGCGTTTTCAGGGATGATTGCTGTGCACACTCATTAGCGGTGACGTCAGCAGTACTTTGAACAATAGCTTGTATGCTCAGTGATTACGAATGACGTCAGTCAAGTCCTCAGAGTCAATTACTGGCATAGTAATTTTGCATGATGTCAGACGTAAAAAAAGAAATAACCAGGTTCAAAACTAAACAAGATAAAGAAAAAAAAAGATGTTGTCAATGCTAGAGAAATGACTACGCTTCTGTAAGTTTTGATACGAAGTCCTTATGCAGTAGGTCTCTGCACTATAACATTCATATTTACAACAGTTCATCGGGTATACATAAACATGAGACCCTAACACATAACGTTAAACTTTGGTGCTTCCGTTGATGTTCAGTGGGTTGGCAGAACATTATGCTAGCCGACAGACCTCAAATGTACAAAAGAATTCAAAAGATGGGGAAAAAATCTGAGACAAGCATTCTGCATCTTGAAAAATCAAAGATCCCCAGGAAATTAAAATCATACATTGATATTTTGCGAACAAAAATTTACAGATAGGTCTTTGTACTATCGATCGTGTTACTCTAAAAGGAGCAAGTAGAGGAAGTGGTCGAAAATACGCCATGGAAGGAGAAACAAGAGCCTTCTCTTGCAGTGTGCAATGGAAAATGTTTGGGCTTTCCCTGAATCTGATATCAATGAAGTTCAAATAAATGGAGAACAATGAATAATGCCCTGGAGAGGAAATAGGTGGGCTTGGGTTGATGTTGCTGTTGTTGTTGTAATTGTTGTTGTTGCTGTTGTTGTTGTTGTTATTATTATTCTTGTTGTTATTGCTGTTGTTGCTGTTATTGTTGTTATTGTTGTTGTTGAAATTGTTGTTCGAAGAAGATGGGCAGATGGATTCTAGATGATGAGGACGATAACTCTATCGGTAAGTGGATGAGGGCTTGTATTATGATGGCCAAGGTGGTTTCTATGACAATTATGATCGTGTAGAGTGTCGGCCCAGTCACTTCATGGAGAGAGGGTTCAGGGGGCCAGTACGTATGTTCCCCCATTTCCCCCTTGATTTCGCGGAACACTGCAGATAATGGTATGGAGATAAACATTTTATACCCCTAACTTGTTTTCAGTGACAGATTGATACATGGACAGACATAACACCAATACATTAGATAGGACCCCAAGACCATTGCCAGGGCATAGCGTTTATGCCATGATCATGTTTTAAGTCTTGTCCATCACATAGCTCCGGTGGTGATGCCAGGGACTCTTTCAGTATACATAGTATCCCCACCTTCTGGAAATTCTGTACTAGAAATTTCCTCTTTTCTGTCACTCTCTTTGTTTCTTTCTTTCTCCTTTGCTTTCTGTCGTTTCTTCTCATCATTTTCTGCCTTGCTGGTCCATTCACCTGTATGTGTTCGATCAAGTCTTACGTACTTTTATTTAGGACTGATAATTGGATACATGTATTAAATTAAGTGCATTTATGGCTCTAGGGGGGTGAAATATGTGGAAGCAATTGTAGGTAACTTATACCCGTTTTATATATTATTTATGTTTTGGTGTCTTTAGGTATGCTTAAATTTGTATTCAGGTAAGTTTTTTAAGTCCCCTGTGCGATGAATTGGACGGAGTGGTCGGCGCCGGGGGCATGTCCTTGGATTGTGTGCGTGAATGCATTGATACATGTACTTAATTTTCTTTTCTTTTTCTTTTTCTTTTTTTTTCCTGTTGAAGTTTTCTCACACTGGACGGAGCAGCAGGGAAGTTTCAGTCTTTTTCTCCTAATTTTTGTATCTAGTGATTGTTTGTTTGTGATCTTACGCTTGACAAAGGCCAGTTGGCCGAAAATTTGCGCCTGTCTTGTTTTGTATTAAATACGCGTTCTTATTCTTTTTTCGTGCGTTTTTTTTTTTCTGGTTCCTGTTTGCTTAAACGCGGGCAGTCACACTTGTTTGGGATGAAGTTTTGTGTGTTTTGAAGCTGTTATAGTCCTGATGTGGCTCTACGCAGTCGGCTGGGCTTTAAACAACAATAACAATCGCATAGCACCTGTGGTGTCGGTGCGTACAAAACTTAATCCAAACGTGCCATGAGACGCTTACATGAGAAACTGTTTGTTGTTCGTTTGTTTTTTGTTCATTTTTAATCGATCTTGTTTCAAAATGCTCTAGAAGAGATGGCAGGCATCATCACATGATAGGTATAGATCTTCCATCGTCAACTCATCTACCTGGAGAGGTGTGTCACTTCAATGCTTAAGTGGCTATGTCCCCGGGTTTGTCATCTCCCCACCTTGCCATTCGGTTTGTAAACAAGGTAACTGATGACTGGGCCCAAATGGGTCATGCAAAGCATGGACAGCCCCCTCCCCCCCCCACCTCCACCCTTTGCTTGATGAAATAAGTATGGAAAGAAGAAAACAGACAGAAAGAAAGAAAAGAGAGAAAGAGGAAACGAAAGGGAAAGGAATAGTCAGGATAATGAACTCTCCATACAATAATATTAATGAACTACTTATCGAGGGTTGACAGCCAGAACCAGTTTCTCACTTTCATGTCAGTTTTCACTTTTTCATACTGAACTGTTGCTTTTGATGTGATCTTTCACTTGGTGGACTGTTTTTGCCATGATATTGATGTTTTAATCGGTTATCGATAAAACCAAAAACCAGTATCTCAAAATGTAGATATAGCTTCTCCCCGAAACCCAGTTAAAAACCGTCTCCTGTACACTATCAGAAAATCGAGATACTTGGTTCTGGTTGTCAACCCTCGTTATTTAGACGACTAACACAACAGTAGAATAGTGATCTGTTCAGGCTGAAATCTGCAGGAAAGACAAGAACATCTCCTCGAAACATGAGACCAGGCTCTTACGTGCTCTGGTATATTTCATCTTCCTGCATGCATGTGAGATATGGACTCTCACAGCGGATTTAGAAAGACAAACCCGAGCCGTGGACATGATGTGTTAACGTAAAATACTAAACATCATATACACTGACCATATCATACCAATGAACAAAAAGTGTCCAACCATCAAACGGCACATTGGATCATATAAAAATATGCTGACTTCAGTTAAAAAAAAAAAGAAGAAAACTACGTTGGTATGGTCATGCTACAAGATCCAACGTCCTTGCTAAATCAGTCCTCCAGGGAACTGTTGAGAGACAGACATACAGACAGACAGACAGAAAGACAGACAGACAGACAGAGACAGAGAGAGAGAAAGAGACAGACAGACAAACAGAGACAGAGACAGAGAGAGACACAGAGAGAGAGACAGAAAGAGAGAGATGGAGGGGAAGACACGAAAAACGATGGACTGATAATACCTCTGCAGAATGGACAGACAGGCTGCTTGCAGAGATCCAGGTTCTGGCACACAACCGATAGAATTGGAGGAAATGTTATTAAACAGTCTCATGGAGTTTTGTGGGAAGAAGAAGATGACGATGAGAGTGAACTATCCGTTAGACGACTAATACAATAGTATGATAATTAACTATACATCTAGATGACTAATACAACAATATGATAATGAACTATCCATCCAGACGACTACTACAACTGTATGATTATAAACTACCCATCTAGACGACTAATACAACAGTATAATGATTATCCATCCAGACGACTAATACAACAGTATGATTATAAACTACCCATCCAGACGACTAATACAGCAGTTAACAAGAAACACCCCGAGGGTGCTGGTGGGACCCAGAGCACCAATGCCTCACCACTCTCCGGACAGTCACCTCCCAAGCTCCCGATACCACTCGACAGTCATTTCTTCAAGCAGACGGGGGTTGTCCATGAGCTACATGACCCATTCGGACCTAGTCATCAGTCACCTTGTTGACAAATCGAATGGCAAGGTTGGGAGATGGCAAACCCCGGGACATAGTCACACAACGCGCAACAACCAGGTCTAAGCGAGTCACTGGACCAAGAGAGAATGGAAGAGCTCTCTCTCGCTCCACTCAGTCTCTCTCTCTCTCTCTCTCTCTCTCTCTCTCTCTCTCTCTCTCTCTCTCTCTCTCTCTCTCTCTCTCTCTCTCGGGCAGCCCAGCTCTGCCATCAGCCCGCACATCTGCCAGCTCATTCCCCTTTACTATAGTCTCGACAGTTAAGAGTCGGAAGCTTCCAACGCTGCCCCACTTC
>JAPXFY010000020.1:53924594-53927094 GCA_030674185.1 Monoplex corrugatus
TTGTCTGAGGCTATGGCACAGTTGTGTAGCCTGAGGCTATAGACAGTTAAGTTGTCTGAAGCTGTAACACAGCTGTGTGGTCTGAGATTATAACACAATTATGTGGCCTGAGTCTATGACACAATTATGTGGTCTAAAGCTTTAACAGGATTATGTGGTCTGAGGCTGTAGCACAATTGTGTGGTCTGAGGCTAAAAGGCAATTTTGTGATCTAAGACTATACCACAATTGTTTGGTCTGAATCTACAGCACAATTATGTGGTCTGAGGTTGTGGCACAATTGTGTGGTATGAAGTTTCAGCACAAGTGTGTGATCTGAGGCTGTAGCATAATTATGCTGTCTGAGGCTATCGCACAAATATCTGGTCCATGTCGTTCCATACGAGTCTCCAAAACAGTTGATTGTGTGCAGTATCTGTGATAGTAGAAAAAAATCCAATATTTACATGTCTGATAATAGACTCTAATAATAGGTTTACCCTGTCAACCATGCCCACCTGACCCTTCCTTCTCTGGCACACTTCTTTCTACTTTTACCCCAGTCTCACAAGAAGAAATTCTCAACACAATCAGATCCATGTCGTTCAAAACCTGCGAACTGGATCCTCTTCCAGGTTCTCTCTACTCTGACTGTCTCCCTACGCTCCTCCCATTCATCACTAACATCATCAACGCTTCTCTCCAAACTGGAACTGTCCCAGATTCTTTCAAGTCTGCTATTGTTCACCCTCTCCTCAAGAAATACAATTTAGACCCAAATGAACTGAAAAATTACCGGCCTATCTCTAATCTCTCTTTCTTGTCAAAACTGCTTGAAAAAGTTGTCCTCAACCAACTGAACTCTCACCTGTCTGCCAACAATCTCCTCAATCCTTTCCAGTCAGCCTACCGCCAGTGCCATAGCACTGAAACTGCCTTGCTACACATTCTCAACAATCTCCTCCTTGCAACTGATACTGGCAAAGTCTCTCTCCTCACACTCCTTGATCTGTCTGCAGCCTTTGATACCATTCATCATGGTATTCTCCTTTCTAGACTTCATCATACTTTTGGCATCTCTGACATTGCTCTCTCCTGGTTCACTTCATATCTATCAAACAGAAAACAAACTGTTCTCATCAATGGCACTTACTCTCAACCTGCATACCTGACCTGTGGTGTTCCACAAGGATCTGTCCTTGGCCCTGTTCTTTTCACTCTTTACACCTCCCCCCTGTCCACCATCATCAACTCCCACTCTATAAAACACCACTTCTATGCTGATGACACCCAACTTCAAGACAGTGACTCACCTGACAATATACAGCGCCTCCTGACTCGCACCACTGAGTGTTACTCAGACATTAAAAATTGGATGACATACAACAAACTTCAGCTAAATGATGACAAAACAGAAGCTATCCTCATTGGCACCCGTCAGAAACTTTCTCAGCTGCCTCCTCTTTCTCTCCCATTATGTAACACATCAGTCCCAATTTCTGATTCAGTTAAAAAACCTTGGTGTCTGCATTGACTCTACCCTCTCCATGAACAACTTTGTTTCTCAAACTGCCAGATCTTGCTACTATCACCTCCATCGTATAAGCCTGATCAGGAAGTATCTCTCTGTGGAAACAACTGCAAAACTCGTTCTCTCCTTCATAATGTCTCGCATTGACTATTGCAATTCACTCCTGTCCGGTCTTCCTGCCTCCACCACTCACATCCTACAGCGCATTCAAAACAATGCTGCACGCCTTGTACTCAAAAAGAAAAAAGCTGACCACATATCTCCTCTCCTGGCACAACTTCACTGGCTCCCTGTATCAAAGCGCATACAGTACAAACTAGACACCATGTGCTACAAAAGCCTCAATAACGCAGCCCCCGATTACCTGTCAAGCCTACTTGAGATCTATGTTCCCTCATGTACCCTCCGCTCTGCCTCCGATCTCCCAATACCTATGGTCCACGAGCCTTCTCTGTTTCTGGTCCGCTCTCCTGGAACAAACTTCCTCTCTCAGTCCGTCAGCAACCTACTTTTGTCTCCTTCAAGTCCGCTCTCAAAACTCACCTTTTCTCCTCTGCATAAAATCCTGACCTCACTCAATCCCCTCTGCAGCCTGTCTCCACTCGGAGGGGAATCACATTGTAATATATAATTGTATATAATATGCTCTCTATAATTTTCCATTGCTTTTATTCTTTCTCCCTATTTATAGCCGTGTGCGTGTGTTTGTGTGTGTGTGTGCGCGCGCGCGCGCGTGTGTGTGTGTGTGTGTGTGTTTGTGTGTGTGTGTGGTGTGTGCGTGCGTGCGTGTGTGTGCGTGCGTGCGTGTGTGTGCGTGCGTGCGTGTGTGTGTGTCTGTTTCAGCGCTTAGATTTGATTTTATCAAGATTTTGCGCTATATAAATATTGTAATTATTTATTATTATTATTAACCTGCAACTTGTTTTAATGAACCCTTTGACTCCCGCACCCTATCCACTATCTTCCTGCAGGGAACTGGTGGATAAGATG
>JAPXFY010000020.1:53939594-53944594 GCA_030674185.1 Monoplex corrugatus
AGACAGGCAGACAGACAGACTGACAGAGACAGAGAGACAGACACAGACAGAGAGACAGAGAGAGGGACAGACAGACAGAGTGAGAGACAGAGAGAGACACGGACAGACAGACAGATAGACAGACAGAAACAGAGACTGAGTGCATGCACCTTCGCACTATAGTGTTAAGACTGTCAGCTGTAATCGATAGACCCTTGTTGTTACCACAATGTGTTTGTCCAGATCCTATACTGTCACGCAGCATCAGATCTTACGGCCTCTTGTAGGATCAGCTGACATTGCTCAACCTCGCCTGACCTCTCTGCACCCTTCTGTCTCCACTCAACACAACACGATTCCGTTTCTAGTGCACACAATGAGGTTATGTTTCTAGCGCACGCAGTGAGGTACTTCCCTGAAACACACAACGTCTTTCTGTTTCTGATGCGCATAGTGAGATTCTTTGTCTACAGCACACAACGAGATTCTGTTCCTAGTGCGCACAGTCAGTTTCTTTGTCTACAACACACAACGAGATTCTGTTTCTAGCGCACACAGTTAGTTTCTTTGTCTACAGCACACAACGAGATTTTGTTTGTAGTGCACACAATTAGTTTCTTTGTCTACAGCACACAACGAGATTCTGTTTCTAGTGCACACAATTAGTTTCTTTGTCTATAGCACACGACATTTTATTTCAAGTGCACACTGTGAGTTTCTTTGTCTACAGCACACAACGAGATTCTGTTTCTAGTGCACACAGTTAGTTTCTTTGTCTACAGCACACAACAATATTCTGTTTCTAGTGCACACAGTTAGTTTCTTTGTCTATAGAACACAACGAGATTCTGTTTCTAGTGCACACAGCTAGTTTCTTTGTCTACAACACACAACGAGATTCTGTTTCTAGTGCGCACAGTTAGTTTCTTTGTCTACAGCACACAACGAGATTATGTTTCTAGTGCACACAGTTGGTTTCTTTGTCTACAGCACACAACGAGATTCTGTTTCTAGTGCACACAGTTAGTTTCTTTGTCTACAGCACACAACGAGATTCTGTTTCTAGTGCACACAGTTAGTTTCTTTGTCTACAGCACACAACGAGATTCTGTTTCTAGTGCACACAGTTGGTTTCTTTGTCTACAGCACACAACGAGATTATGTTTCTAGTGCATACAATTAGTTTCTTTGTCTACAGCACACAACGAGATTCTGTTTCTAGTGCACACAGTTAGTTTCTTTGTCTACAGCACACAACGAGATTCTGTTTCTAGTGCACACAGTTAGTTTCTTTGTCTACAGCACACAACGAGATTCTGTTTCTAGTGCATACAATTAGTTTCTTTGTCTACAGCACACAACGAAATTCTGTTTCTAGTGCACACAGTTAGTTTCTTTGTCTACAGCACACAACGAGATTCTGTTTCTAGTGCACACAGTTAGTTTCTTTGTCTACAGCACACAACGAGATTATGTTTCTAGTGCACACAACGATGTCCTATGTATAGTACACACACTGAAATTCTGTTTGTAGTGCACACAGCAAGATTCTGTTTCTGGTTCACACAGCGAAATTCTGTTTCTAGTGCAAACATCGAAATTCTATCGTAGTTCGCACAACTCTCTCTCTGTCTCTGTCTCTGTCTCTCTCTGTCTCTCTCTGTCTGTCTGTCTCTCTCTCTCCCCTCTGTCTCTCTCTCTCTCTCTGTCTCTGTGTCTCTCTCTGTCTGTGTTTTCGTGTGTGATTGAGAAATGATACTTATTTAATTTTTTCTTCTGTTGCATGTGCTGTGATGTTACAACGGCTGTTGTGCCCACAGGTAAGTCATTTGAGTTTACTGGTGTCTTGGCATTCTCTCTCTCTCTCTGTCTCTCTCTCTCTCTCTCGCTCTCTCGCTCTCTCTCTCGTTCTCTCTCTCTCTTTCTTTCTCTGTCTCTGTCTGTCTGTCTGTCTATCTTTCTGTCTCTCTGTCTCTGTCTGTCTGTCTGTTTGTCTGTCTGTCTCTCTCTCTCTCTCTCTGCTCACCTCTCTCTCTCTCTCTTGCACTAACCGTATGATCACGTTCACCCAATAAATCATCGTGTTCGCATTCTTTAGCCTCATGCACACAAAACCTAACTAATGTACAGTCGTGTCAGACATTTATGCAGCCAGCCATTCTGCTGTTGATTACTCACCACTTCTGTCACCCTTGCCTTGTTTGTTTTTAATGATTCCTGTTTTTGTTTTGTTTTGTTTTGTTTTTTATAGGCAATTTAATTTCATATTGATAGTTTGGTTTATACAACGCAGTTCACTTTCATGTATGTTTATAATTATCTTATATATATAGACTTGCAAGGACTAGCTGGTGCAGTGGGACCTAATTCTGCTATCATTGAACAATGAAGCGTTTCCAGTTTTAATGCTGTTGCTTTTTTGTTTGTTTCTTGTGTGTGCTTTTTCGTTTTGTTTTGTTTGTTTGTCTTTTTTAAAGTTTTTAATTTTTTTTCACTAATTTTCCCCTATTGTCTGTGACTTCTCAACACCCTCTTCAAACTTACATTTCCCTGAAGCTGACGTTGCACAAGATATAGACATAGAGATTTGGAGGTTAGGTTCAGAGCTTTCATGCTGATGTAGACAGGCAACACATGACATTACTGACAGCCTAAGTGTGTTTCAAAAACAGACTGATAAAGTATAGACAACAGTATACAGAACCCATGGGTTAGACAGAAACGCAAATCTTTGCTTGCAAGTAAAAGTATGCCCAAATTTATGGCTATATGTGATGATTACTCTAGATCTTTCTCATCATATGCCATCAGTGGCCTCAGTGCACATGGAATTTATTCCCAACTACTCAGAAACGTTGGGAACCGGAAACAAAAACTGCAGAAGATAGACAAGACAAATGGTAAAGTCTGTTTTACAATGATGCCTCTGTCTTTACATGGTGTCCCTGTCTTTAGAATGGTGCCCTGTCTTTACCATGGTGTCCTTGTTTTAGAATGATGCCTCTGTCTTTACCATGGTGTCCCTGTCTTTAGAATGATGCCTCTGTCTTTACCATGGTGTCTTGTTTTACAATGATGCCTCTGTCTTTACCATGGTGTCCCTGTCTTTAGAATGATGCCTCTGTCTTTACCATGGTGTCCCTTGTCTTTAGAATGATGCCTCTGTCTTTACCATGGTGTCCCTGTCTTTTAGAATGATGCCTCTGTCTTTACCATGGTGTCCCTGTCTTTAGAATGATGCCTCTGTCTTTACCATGGTGTCCCTGTTTTTAGAATGATGCCTCTGTCTTACATGGTGTCCCTGTCTTTAGAATGATGCCTCTGTCTTTACCATGGTGTCTTTGTCTTTAGAATATGCCTCTGTCTTTACCATGGTGTCCTTGTTTTAGAATGATGCCTCTGTCTTTACCATGGTGTCCTTGTCTTTAGAATGATGCCTCTGTCTTTACCATGGTGTCCCTGTCTTTAGAATGATACCCTGTCTTCACCATTGTACCCTTTTTAGAATGTGCTCCTGTCTTTAGATGTGACCTTTGGAATGTGACCCTTTTCTTTTAGAATGGTGGCCCTGCTTTCAATGGTGCCTCTGCTTTAGAATTATGCCATTGTCTTTAACCGGTGCCCTTACTTTAGAATGGTGTCCTTGTCTTTAGGATGGTGCCCTGTCTTCAGAGTATGTCCTTGTCTTTAAATGGTGCCCTTTGTCTTTAGAATGTGCCCTGTCTTTAAATGTGCCTAGTCTTTAGAATGGTGCCCTTGTCTTAGCAATGGTGCCCTGTCTTTAGAATAATGCCCTTGATTTTAGAAAGGTGCCCTGTCTTTACAATATACCCAGTTTTTAGAATGTTTGTCCCTGTCTTTAGAATGGTGAACCTGTCCTCAGAATGTTTCCCTTCCCTTTAGATTAGTGCTCTTGTCATTGAAATGGTGCCCCTGTTTTTGGAATGGTGCCCCTGTTTTTGGAATGGTGCCCCTGTCTTTAAAACGGTGCCCTATCTTTAGAATAATGCCCCTTTCTTTAGAATGATGCCCCTGTTTTTACAAGGGTGCCTTTGTCTTGAGAGTAGTGCCTCTGTCTTTTGCAGCGCTGCCCTTGCCTTCAGATCGGTGCCTCTTAAGAATCGTGTCCCGGTCTTTAGAATGGTGTTCCTGTCAGCCATGATGCATGCGTGTTGTGACATTTAGAGCCCAGCAAGCTCTCACGTAGGCCCATGCTTTTTATTGCACATTCTTGCAATCTCTCAACATAAAGCAGGTATTTAGAGAGGGTCGACATGCAGTTATGTCACTTTATGTTACAGCCAACTACCGTCAGACGCCAGGTCTGCAGTCTGGGTGCAGGTTGAAAAATAGATAAATAAATAAATAAATTTTTAAAAAAACCACCGGAAGTGGGCTAATAAGGCGCGGTAAGTCCCAGTGACCTTAGCCCGTCAAGGGAGATAAAAGCTTTGGAGCAGTTAAAAGACTGACGGATTGGGGACAGAAATTACAGCCGTCTGCTTGGTTGTTGGAAAAGAGAAAGAGAATAAAGCGGTGATGGAGGGAGAGAAAGACAGAGAAAGAGAGAGAGACGGACAGACAAACAGACAGACAGAAAGGCAGGAGAGAGAGAGAGAAAAGGAGAAAGAAAGAAAGAAAGAGAGAAGGGGACAGACAGACAGGCAAACGACAGACAGACAGATGAAAGACAGACTGAGAGGGAAAGAGAGACAGACAGACAGAGAGACAGAGAAAGAAAGAGACAGACAAACAGAAAGACAAACAGACAGAAAGACGGGGGGAGAGAGGGTGAGGGATAGAGAAAGACAGATAGGACAGACAGACAGACAGACATACAGATAGACTGAAAGAAAGGCAGAAAGACTACTATGAGGGGGAAAAAAGAGAGACAGAGAAGAGAAAGAAAGGGAGAGACAAACAGACAGACAACAAAGAGGGACAGAGAAAGAGAGGGAGAGAGACAGACAAACAGACAGACAAATAGACAGACAGAAAGACAGAGGGAGAGAGAGGGAGGA
>JAPXFY010000020.1:53949594-53952094 GCA_030674185.1 Monoplex corrugatus
CCCTCTCTCTGTCTTTGTCTCTGTCTGTCAGTCTCATTGTCTGTTTCTCTGTCTCTCTCTGTCTCTCTTTGTTTCTTTTTGTCTCTCTTTGTTCTGTCTGTCTGTCTGTCTCTGTCTTCTTGTCTCTTTTCTCTTGTCTCTCTCTGTTTGTCTCTCTCTCTCTTTCCTCCTCTTCTTCTCTGTCTTCTCTTCTTCTCTTTCTGTCTTGTCTCTCTGTCTGCTTCCTTACTCTCTCCTCTCTCTCTCTCTCTCCTCTCTCTTTCTCTCATCTGTGTCTCTGTTTCTGTCTTTCTCTCTCTTCTTTCTGTCTCTCTCTTTCTTTTCTGTCATCTCTCTTTCTGTCTGTCTCTTCTCTCTGTCTCTGTCTCGTCTCTCTTGTCTCTTCTCTCTCTTTGTCTGTCTTCTGTCTCTGTTTCTCTTTCTCTGTCTCTGTCATTCTCGTCTCTCTCTCTCTCTATCTCCCCCCTCCCCATCTCTCTTTTCTCCCGTCTCTCTTTGTCACTGATCCTCCTCAAAGAGATCAACAGCTGTGACAGAGATGACCAGCAGACAAATCAATACAGTAACTATTTCGTCATCATAAGAAAGTGTGATGCTGTCAGCTCCCCGCCATTCTCATCAACCCACATCTGTATCAAATGGCGGTCAAAAGCCTTGTGAACGTCCACAAAGAGCAGTCGATGGCCGCACAATCCCCGCTCAGACAATAAGATGATGAGAGCAAGATGAGAGCAAAGTCTTCGATCACATGCAGAGTCCCCCCACTGTCGTCACTGCCTTGCTTTGCACGCGCGCTTAGTTATTTGGTGGTTTGGTTTGTGGAACTGTTGACATAGTCATATGCTGAAGATCTGATCACTCGAGTTCAGTCTCAGCCTAGACAACGTAAACTGGAATGTTAGCTTGCCATCTTTTGACATTTCGAACAGTTTGGTTGTCTTAGAGTTTCATAAAACGTGATTATGTTTCATATTTTTTGAGGAGTGTTCTGAGCTTACGGTTTTTGTGCTTTGTATCTGCTTCTATGCTATCTGAATGGGTAGCGCAAACTATGTTAGATTTGGAGAAGTTCTACAACATGGGAGATAATTCCTACGTGACTCTCAAGAGTTATGTTCTTTGATTAACATTAAGACTGTTTCATGTGTAAAAGTATTGCTGTCACTGTCAGTATCACACGATGTATTTCATTATGGTATTGCTGTACGTCGTACACATTTACTAATATCTATCAGTTCTTCACTTAGTGTAAAGTATTGCTGTCACTGTCAGTGTCACATTTTATGTGTAAAGTATTGCTGTCACTGTCAATATCACACATTTTCATTGTAAAATATCGCTTCACCGTCATATCACATGTAATTCTGTGTAAAGTATTGCTGTTACTGTCGTATCACATTTCATGTGTAAATTATTGCTGTCACTGCCAGTATCATTCATGTGTAAATATCGTATGTCATATCTGTAAATATCCACTGAATTAATTTCATGTGTAAAGTATTGCTATCATTGTCGGATATTCATAAATTTCTATACTTTTAAATTTTATTGCTGTCACTACTAGCACACATGATATATTTCGCTGTCACTGTCAATATCACATGACATATTTCATGTGTAAAGTATTGCTGTCACTCCCAGTATTACATTTCATGTGCAAAGTGTTGCTGTCACTGTCGGTATCACATTTCACGTTAAAGTATTGCTGTCACTATCAATATCACATGTCATGTGTGTGTACTATTGATGTCCCTGTCAGTGTCACATTTCATGTGTAAAGTATTGCCGTCACTCTCAGTTTAGTTTGTGTATTGCTGTCACTGTCAGTAGCATAGTTCATATGTAAAGCATTGCTGTCACCTATCGGTATCACTTTTCATGTTTAAAGTATTACTGTCACTGACAATATCACATATGTTTTGTGTGTAAAGTATTGCTGTCACGTCAATATCATATTTCAATATCCGACCTCCCTCAGTGATTAATAAGACTGATAGTTAACCATACAGTTCCTTTTCTCTCTCAGTGACAAGGCCTTAAATACAGCATCACAACAACATGCTGAAAACTACCACAGCTTTTCCGTCAGCTCGATATGCCTCAGACGAACCGCTTCACTGATGACAAAACATTCACTCAACATGCGCAGTCGATATTATCACGCGTACTTCCGGAAACCGAACCGAGACGATGTCCGTTCCATAGATTTTCAAGAAATTATTACCTTACCTGTAAACGAGTCTCAACATGAGCAATCGATATTTTCACTTGCACTTCCGGAAACCAAACTGAGACGATATCCATTCCATACATCTCGAGAAAATAATATCCATTCCATATAATTATTTTCAAGAAATAATTACCTTACTCTTGCCTAAACAGAGGGTCTCCCAAACCAGTTGAATAAATCTCTAAGTAAAACAAAAGAATTATTTATTCTGTTGACTAAATTTGAACTCGAAAGAGACATAGCTCTGTTCATCCTTATTACAAAAACAAA
>JAPXFY010000020.1:53954594-53957094 GCA_030674185.1 Monoplex corrugatus
TGTGTGTGTGTGTGTGCGCGCGTGCAAGCGAATTGCTTTGCATGTGTGTATGTTTAGTTGCGTGTGTGTGTCTGTGTGTGTCTGTGTGTGTGTCTTTGTTGTGTGTGTCTGTGTGTGTGTACCTCTCTCTGTGTGTGTATGTCCGTGTGTGTGGATGTGTGTGTGTGTGTGTGTGTGTGTGTGTGTGTGTGTGTGTGTCCGCGCGCGCGCGCGCTCGCGCTAGCTGACATCCGCGATGCGTTGCATTATGTATGTATGTATGTATGTATGTATGTATGTATGTATGTATGTATGTATGCATGTATGTATGTCTATCTATCTATTTATTTATCTATCTATCTATCTATATATATGTGTGTGTGTGTGCGCGTGTTTCTGTGTCTCTGTGTGTGCAGGTGCGTGCGTGCGTGCGTACGTGCGTGCATGTGTGTGCATGTGAATGTATGTGAGTGATTTCCTAGACTCTTATTGACAATCTGAGTCAACAAATTACTGTCTTCTGTGTGTTTCCTCCTTTGTCCTCACCCCTCCCTATATTAACAAGGGAGGTTGTTGATCGACAATAAGACAGCTGAGTGTGTCAACATTACTTTTTTTTCATCGTCTCAACACAACGTGTCTGGTAAATGTTTTTCTCCCTCACTGTTTACGCATTGGGATCTGTTCCTCCGTCAGAAGGGTGAAATGAGTTATTGACAACACCTGGGGGCAAAACAGAAATAACGTGCAGCTGGCCACTCGCGTTTGGCCATGGAGGTCATAGTGAGGCCTCAGGCTGTGTCTTTGTGCTGCTAGTAGCTGCTTGATGAACGTGGAGGGGTACAGAAGGCCAGAGGAGAGGAGATATTGCTGTAGAGAGCTCGCGTCACAATCAAACTACACATTGCTGTACACAAGACAGATATCACGTCTCTGTACGTCAGTACTAACTACACTTGGCTTGCAGACAGCTGTCATATCTCTCTCCGTCAGTTCCAACTATGCATTGTTGTAGACAGCTGTCATACGTCACTTATCATCATCAAATGCCCTGCCACATGGCGTTGGTGATCATGGCCCCCCATATGCATCTATCCCTTGTTGCCGCAAGTACATCTTCCACCCTCTCTGTCCTCAGCCACTCTGCAAGTCCTGTCCAATATTTTTTTCCCTGGGTCTACCGGGTGCTCTCTTTCCCTCCAGCTTTCCTGTTGTGACCAGGTGCTCTGATTCCCCTTTCTTCATAAAATGGCCTATAAATGTTGCCTGCCTTTTTCTAATCTTCCTTATCAATGATCTTCTTGTGTCTGCCTCCATCAAGACTACCTCGATTGTTTTCTTTGCTGTCCTTGGAACTCTCAATATTCTTCTTAGAAACCACATCTCGGCTGCCTCAATCTTGCTCTGGCTTTGCTTGTTGACTGTCCATCCTCACATCCGCACAACAGTATTGGTTCTATATAACATTCAAGAACTCTCTTCCTGATGTTAATTGATAGGTATTAGTTGGCTAAAAAGCTTTTCATTTTATTGAATGCTGTTTTGGCTTGGCCGATTCTGCAGGCTATTTCTGATGTGCGTCTGCAATCTGATGAGATGATCATTTCCAGATATTTAAACTTATCAATATGTGTCAAGATTGTGCCGTTTGCTGTTATTTTGTATGAGGGGATTTCATGTTTTTTAACTGATTACCATGACTTCAGTCTTCTTGCTATTTAGCTCCAAACCTTTACTTTTGCTTTCTATTTCTATTATATTCACAAGGTTTTGTAGGTCCCTTTCATTCTCTGCAATTAGCACGGTGTCATCTGCGCATAGAATGTTGTTTATCATTTTTTCTTCTACCTTTAATCCAGAGTATTCTTCCAGGTTTCTCATGATATTTTCGCTGCAAAGTGAAATCAGATCTGGTGACAAAACACAGCCTTGCCTGACTCCTGTCGGATAAAGCTTATATCGTTTCTATTCTCATTGCAGCTGTTTGTTCCCAATACAAATATCTGATTATTTGTAGATCTTTTCCATCAATGTCGAGTCCTCTAGCTGATTGATCAATTCTTCATGTCTTTCCCGATCGAAAGCCTTGGTATAATCAACAAAGCATAAATAATATATAAATCCTTATTCAACTCGATTGACCTCTCTAAAGATAGTTCCTGGGATGCATATTCATACATCACTACTAACTACATATACCAACTACATGATAGTTGTCACATCTCTTACGTCACTACAATCACATGCTCAAATACGTCACATTTACGTTACTAAACTACACATTGCTGTAGGCAGCTGTCATACGTCACTTCCTGCAGGAAGCTGATGGATAGGGTGAGGGAGTCAAAGGGTTAAGGTTTTGCTTTAGTAGCATGTTTGACAGGCAGGATACTGGTGTACAGGGTGCGGGAGTAAAAAAAAAAAAGAACCCTTCAACTCCCTCACCCTATCCACCGCTTTCTTCAGAGAGCTGATGGATAGGGTGAGGGAGTCAAAGGGTTGAGTTTTTGCATTTAGTGGA
>JAPXFY010000020.1:53967094-53977094 GCA_030674185.1 Monoplex corrugatus
TCCCCAATGTCATCTGAAAAGATGAAAACCTTGAACCAAACAACTCGTTCTTTGCTCCAACTACAACCTTAACCCTTTCACTTCCTTCTCCCGGTCATCAGCTTCCTGCAGGGAGGTTGTAGATAAGATCAGAGACTGAAAGAGTTCACCTCCTCTGCCCTCGCTCCTTGTCCTTGTCTGATAAATGATCGCATCAGGCCACACAGTTAACCTCCTCTAACCCTCACATCACCCCAGCCCCGACACACACACATACCGAGATAGATAGATAGATAGATAGATAGATAGATAGATAGAGAGAGAGAGAGAGAGAGAGAGAGAGAGAGAGAGAGAGAGAGAGAGAATCACACAATACACACACACAAACACCAACACACGCACACACATACACATACACACAACACACAACACACACACTCTTCTTCTCTCTCTCTCTCTTCTCTCTCTCTCTCTCTCTCTCTCTCTCTCTCTCTCTCTCTCTCTCTCTCTCCTCTCCAACACAGAAGTCCTCTGCCATAGGATCAGGCGAAATCCAATCGTGAAGTTCCGTAGCGAAAAAGATGATCACAATTTGCCCAGCACGGCTGCCCTGTGGTCCTGTCTCTCTGTAATGGAGGACGGCGACAGGAGAACGAGCCGTTTGCACGCCACACACACATCGTGCACGGCCCACGGGATAATGATCGACCTTTGTAGTGTAACGCCGTGTCAGCCTGCTGTACGCTGGTGTTGCCTATTAATCCTTTTGACTCACAGCACCTTGTCCACCAGCATGTTTCATTTTCAATCATGCTATCAAAGCAAAAAGTTTAACCCTATGACTCCCTCACCCTATCTAGGAAGCTGGTGGATAGGGTGAGGGAGTCAAAGGATTCAGTTATTGCAGCTGGTGGATAGGGTGAAGGAGTCAAAGGGTTAAGGTTTTGCTGCTGACAGGTAGGGTGAGGAGTCATGGGGTTAACTAGTCTTTGTTTCTATCAGTGAGTTAGTGTAATGTTTGGTAAACACACACACACACACACACACACACACACACACACACACACACACAACACACACACATACACACACAGACACACACACACACACCACATACACACACACACACACACACACACACACACACACACACACACACACACACACACACACACACACATTGATAGACATTTTCGTCTAATATCACTCATAGTGAAAAGACGTTAATCAAAGAACGAACGAACACACACACACACACACACACACAACACACACACACCACACACACACACACAACACACACACACACACACACACACACACACACACACACACACACACACAATTGTCATTTATTTTATGTAATCAGTATTATGTTATCGACGAGATGTTCAAGCCATGTTGATAATCCTTCTTTTATTACAAAAGAAAACTCCTACCGCCATTTGCTTGATGATAATGTCATTGTTATTGTCATTGTTATTATCACTGTCTTTGTCACTATCCTCACTTGTCTGCTGCCTGACTTCTTTCTCTGTTGTCTGCTCATCATCATCATCACATCATCATCATCATCATCAGGTGCCCTGCCGCATGGCGTTGGCGACATGGACTTCCATCTCTAGCTCTCGTTGCCCCCAGCATCTTCCCCACCCTCCTCATCCCCAGCCACTCTGCAAGTCCCTCCAGCATTCTCTCCCTGGGTCTACCTGGTGCTCTCTTTCCTCCAGCTTTCGCGTTGTGACCAGGTGCTCCAAATCCCCCTTCCTCATAAAATGGCCTATAAATGTTGCTTGTCTTTTCCAAATCTTCCTTATGAGTGATCTACTTGTGTCTGCCTCCATCAAGACTATCTCGTTTGTTTTCTTTGCTGTCCATGGAACTCTCAACATTCTTCTGAGAAACCACATCTCGGCTGCCTCAATCTTGCTCTGGCTTTGCTTGCTGACTTTCCACACTCGCATCCGTACAACAGTATTGGTTCTATATAACATTCAAGGACTCTCTTTCTGATGTTAATTGATAGACATTTGTTTGTAAGAATGCTTGTCATCTTTTTGAATGCTGTTTTGGCTTGGCCGATTCTGCTAGCTATTTCCGATGTGCATCTGCCGTCTGATGAAATGACCGTTCCCATGTATTTGAACTTATTAACCTGTGTCAAGGTTGTGCCTTTTGCTCTTATTTTGCAGGAGGGGATTTCATGTTTTTTATGATCACCATGACTTCAGTCTTCCTGTTGTCTGCTGACGGTCAGATTTGCAGCCTACGCAGTTATTTTTTTGTTGAGTGCACAGTGTGGGACCACTCATCAAAACAACGTCCATGCATACGCCTGAGCCCATATGCACTTGTCTCAAATAGATCTACTGACTATGAAACACGAGTAAGCCCGTACATAGACGATCCAGATCTGAACAGCTTATTAGTAGTGCCAGCACGATTTCATCTTCTGAAAGATTTCTTTGGGTTTTTTTAATGGTTAGACCCATCTGACATTCTGCAGTCGTAGGTTACTGATTAAAAGAACATATCAACTTAATTTGGTCAAGTCTGTGTACAAAACAGCCGTGAAATCTTTGCCAATATATTTTGTTGACACAAAAAAAGAAACAGACAAGAGAGGAACAAAGTTTTTGGACGATATGAAACATTCTACCTCATTCAGCAGATAAAACACCGTCGTCATCATCATCATCATCATCATCATCATCATCTTCATCTTCATCACCATCGTCATCACCATCATCATCATCATCACCACCATCATCATCATCATAACCACCACCACCACCGTCGTCATTATCATCGTCGTCGTCTTCATCGTCGTTATCATCATCATCATCATCATCATCATCATCATCATCATCATCATCATCATCATCATCATCATCATCATCATCATCATCATCATCATCATCATCATCATAACCACCACCATCACCGTCGTCATTATCATCGTCGTCGTCGTCGTCGTCATCATCATCATCATCATCATCACCACCACCACCACCACCACCACCACCACCGTCATCGTTATCATCGTCGTCGTCGTCGTCGTCGTCATCATCATCATCATCATCATCATCATCATCATCATCATCATCATAACCACCACCATCACCGTCGTCATTATCATCGTCGTCGTCGTCGTCGTCATCATCATCATCATCATCATCATCATCATCATCACCATCACCATCGTCGTCATTATCATCGTCGTCGTCATCATCATCATTATTTTCATCGTCGTCGTCGTCGTCGTCGTCGTCATCATCATCATCATCATCATCATCATGCGCTTTGCCGCATGGCGTTGGCGATCATGGCCCTCCACACGAATCTATCTTTTGTCTCTGCAAGCATATCAACATGAAAAAAACAAAAAAAACCGTCAGCATGTAAAATGAGAAAGGAGGGAGGGAGGGAGGGAGGGAGGGACAGGCATGGTGGAACATGTCCTGACAGTTAGCAAAACACCAATGAACACAACAAAACAAAGTATCACCGTGTCTCACGTTTTACCGACAATGGTTATAAAAATACTAGATCCATTTTCCTCAGGACGGACGCAGCAGTGCCAATCAAGCGAGACTGTGCAGTGTCGTGTCTCAGGACATTAAGTCTTTGACCCCCTCACCCTACCTTACCAGCTGCAATACTTTAACCCTTTCACTTACTCACCCTGTCTACCAGTTGCAAAAGCTTAACCTTTTCGTTTCCTCTCACTTTTTCAATCTAAGATGTATGTCTCATCTTCTAAAGGAAATGAACAAAACTGACAGATCACTGAGACCAAGAGGTAGTCTATAAGCGCTAGGTGGTCCGTAAGCAACATGGCTGTAAGCACCAGGTGGTCTGTAAGCACCAGGGGTCTATAAGCACTAGGTGGTCCGTAAGCAACAGGTTGTCTGTAAACAACAGGTGGTCTATAAGCAACAGGTGGTCTATAAGCGCTAGGTGGTCCGTAAGCAACATGTTGTCTGTAAGCACCAGGTGGTCTGTAAGCACTAGGTGGTCCGTAAGCACCGGTGGTCTGTAAGCACCAGGTGGTATGTAAGCAACAGGTGGTCCGTAAGCAACAGGTTGTCTGTAAGCAACAGGTGGTCTGTAAGCAATATGTGGTCTATAAGCACTAGGTGGTCCGTAAGCACCAGGTGGTCCGTAAGCAACAGGTGGTCTGTAAGCACCGGGTGGTCCGTAAGCAACAGGTGGTCTGTAAGCACCAGGTGGTCCATAAGCAACAGGTGGTCTGTAAGCAACAGATGGTCTGTAAGCAACAGGTGGTCTGTAAGCAACTTAAGTTGGTCTGTAAGTGACAGGTGGTCTGTAAGCAAAAGGTGATCTGCAAGCAGTAACAGGTGGTCTGTAAGCAACAAGTGGTCTGTAAGCAACAGGTGGTCTGTAAGTAACAACAAGTGGACTGTAAGCATCAACAGGTGGACTGTAAACAACAGGTGGTCTGTGAACAACAACAGGTGGTCTGTAAACAACAACAGGTGGTCTGTAAACAACAACAGGTAGTATGTAAACAGTAACAGGTGGTCTGTAAACAACAACAGGTGGTCTGTAAACAATAACAGGTGGTCTGTAAACAATAACAGGTGGTCTGTAAACAACAACAGGTGGTCTGTAAACAATAACAAGTGGTCTGTAAACAATAACAGGTGGTCTGTAAACAACAACAGGTAGCATGTAAACAATAACAGGTGGTCTGTGAACAACAACAGGTGGTCTGTAAACGACAACAGGTGGTCTGTAAACAACAACAGGTGGTCTGTAAACAATAATAGGTGGTCTGTAAACAATATCAAATGGTCTGTAAACAATAACAGGTGGTCTGTAAACAACAACAGGTGGTCTGTAAACAACAACAGGTGGTCTGCAAACAACAACAGGTGGTCTGTAAACAATATCAAATGGTCTGTAAACAATAACAGGTGGTCTGTAAACAACAACAGGTGGTCTGTAAACAATAGCAGGTGGTCTGTAAACAATAACAGGTGGTCTGTAAACAACAACAGGTAGCATGTAAACAATAACAGGTGGTCTGTAAACAACAACAGGTGGTCTGTAAACAATAGCAGGAGGTCTATAAACAATAACAGGTGGTCTGTAAACAACAACAGGTGGTCTGTAAACAACAAAAGACGGTCTGTAAACAACAAGTGGTCTGTAAACAACAACAGGTGGTTTGTAAACAACAACAGGTGGTCTGTAAACAACAACAGGTGGTCTGTAAACAACAACAGGTGGTTTGTAAACAACAACAGGTGGTTTGTAAACAACAACAGGTGGTTTGTAAACAACAACAGGTGGTCTGTAAACAACAAAAGACGGTCTGTAAACAACAGGTGGTCTGTAAACAACAACAGGTGATCTGTAAACAACAACAGGTGGTCTGTAAACAACAACAGGTGGTCTGTAAACAACAACAGGTGGTCTGTAAACAACAACAGGTGGTCTGTAAACAACAACAGGTGGTCTGTAAACAACAACAGGTGGTCTGTAAACAGCAACAGGTGGTCTGTAAACAACAACAGGTGGTCTGTAAACAACAACAGACGGTCTGTAAACAACAACAGGTGGTCTGTAAACAACAACAGGTGGTCTGTAAACAAAAACAAGTGGTCTGTAAACAACAACAGGTGGTCTGTAAACAACAACAGGTGGTCTGTAAACAACAATAGACGGTCTGTAAACAACAACAGACGGTCTGTAAACAACAACAGGTGGTCTGTAAACAACAACAGACGGTCTGTAAACAACAACAGGTGGTCTGTAAACAACAATAGACGGTCTGTAAACCACAACAGGTGGTCTGTAAACCACAACAGGTGGTCTGTAAATAATAACAGGTGGTCTGTAAACAATAACAGGTGGTCTGTAAACAATAACAGGTGGTCTGTAACCAACAATAACAAGTGGTTTGTAAACAACAACAGGTGGTCTGTAAACAACAACAAGTGGTCTGTAAACAACAAGTGGTCTGTAACAACACAGTGGTCTGTAAACAACAAGTGGTCTGTAAGCAACAAGGTGTCTGTAAACAACAGTGTCTGTAGAACAACAATGTGGTCTGTAAACAACAACAAGTGGTCTGTAAGACAACAAGTGGTGTGTAAGCAACAAGGTGTCTGTAAACAACAAGTGTCTGTAAGCAACAAGTGGTCTGTAAAACAACAACAAGTGGTCTGTAAACAACAAGTGGTCTGTAAACAGTGTCTAAAACAACAAAGTTTGAAACAGGTTAACAACAGGTTAAACATGTCTTAAACAGTGGTCTGTAACAGTCTTAACAACGTGTCTGTAACAACAGTGCTGTAACAACAGTGGTCGTAACAGTGGTTGTAAAAAGTGTCTGTACACAGGGTCTGTAAAAGGTGGTTGTAACAACATGTTGTAAAACAGTGGTCTGTAAACAACAGGTCTGTAACAAAGTGGTCTGTAACAACAAGGGCTGTAACAACATGTCTGTAAACACATGGTTTAACAACAGGTCTTAAAACAAAAAGTGGTCTGTAAACAACAGGGTCTGTAACAAAGTGTTTAACAAAAGTGCTGTAACAACAAGTGTCTGTAACAACAGTGTCTGTAAAACAGTGTCTGTAAACAAAGTGTCTGTAAACAAACAATGTCTGTAAAACAAGTGGTCTGTAACAACAAGTGGTCTGTAAAAACAGGTGGTCTGTAAACAACAGTGGTCTGTAAACAAAGTGTCTGTAAAAACAGTGGTCTGTAACAACAAGGGTCTGTAAAACAGTGGTCTGTAAACAACATGGTTTAAACAACAAGTGGTCTGTAACAAAAGTGGTCTGTAAACAACAAGTGGTCTGAAAAACAAGGCTGTAAACAACAGTGTCTGTAAAACAGTGGTCTGTAAACACACAAGTGGTTGTAAACAAAAGGGTCTGTAAACAACAAGTGGTCTGTAACAACAACAGTGGTCTGTAACAAAATTGTCTGTAAAACAGTGGTCTGTAAACAACAAAGTGGTTGTAACAACAATGGTCTGTAACAACAACAGTGGTCTGTAAAACAACAGTGTTGTAGCAAAAAGTGGTCTGTAAACAACAAGGGTCTGTAACACAAGTGGTCTGAAACAACAATGGTCTGTAAACAAAAGTGGCTGTACAACAGTGGTCTAAACAAGGGTTGTAAACAAAGTGGTCTGTAACAACAAGTGGTCTGTAACAACAATGTTGTAAGCAACAGTGTCTGTAAAACAAGTGGTCTGTAACAACAGTGGTTGTACAAAAAGTGGTGTAACAACAAGTGGTTTAAAACAAGTGTCTGTAACAACAAGTGTCGTAAACACAGTGGTTTTAACAACAGTGTCTAAGCAAAATGGTCTGTAAAAACATGGTCTGTAACAACAGTGGTCTGTAAGAAACAAGTGGTCTGTAACAACAGTGGTCTGTAAAAACAGTGTCGTAAGAACAGTGTCTGTAAACAACAGTGGTCTGTAACAAAGTGGTCTGTAAGCAACAAGTGTCTGTAAAACAGTGGTCTGTAAGCAACAGTGGTCTGTAAAAAAGTGGTCTGTAACACAGTGGTCGTAAAACAGTGTTTAACAACAGTGGCTGTAAACAACAGTGGTCTGTAGCAACAGTGGTCTGTAACAACAGTGGTCTGTAACAACAGTGGTCTGTAACAACAGTGTCTGTAAACAGTGTCTGTAAGCAACAGGTGGTCTGTAACAACAGTGTCTGTAACAACATGTCGAGAAAGTGGTCTGTAAAACAGTGGTCTGTAAACAACAGTGGTCTGTAACAACAGTGGTCTGTAACAACAGTGGTCTGTAACAACAAGTGGTCTGTAAGAACAGTGGTCTGTAAAACAGGTGGTCTGTAAACAACAGTGTCTTAAGAACAGGTGGTCTGTAACAACAAGTGGTCTGTAAGCAACAGTGGTCTGTAAGAACAAGTGGTCTGTAAGCAACAGTGGTCTGTAAAACAGTGGTCTGTAAGAACAGTGGTCTGTAAAACAGGTCTTAAGCAACAGTGTCTGTAAGCAACAGGTGGTTGAAGCAACAGTGTCGTAACAACAAGTGTCTGTAACAACAGTGGTCTGTAACAACAGTGGTCTGTAAGAAAAGTGGTCTGTAACAACAGTGGTCTGTAAAAACAAGGGTCTGTAACAACAGTGGTCTGTAAGAAAGCAACAAGTGGTCTGTAACAAACATGGTCTGTAACAACAGTGGTCTGTAAGAACAAGTGTCTGTAACAAAAGTGGTCTGTAAGCAAACAAGTGGTCTGTAACAACAGTGGTCTGTAACAACAGTGGTCTGTAACAACAAGTGGTCTGTAAACAACAAGTGGTCTGTAGAACAAGTGGTCTGTAACAACAGTGGTCTGTAACAACAAGTGGTCTGTAACAGGCGTAAACACAGTGGTCTGTAAACAACAAGTGGTCTGTAAGAACAACAGTGGTCTGTAAACAACAAGTGGTCTGAGCAACAACAGTGGTCTGTAAGCAACAAGTGGTCTGTAAGCAACAAGTGGTCTGTAGAAACAACAGTGGTCTGTAAGCAACAGTGGTTGTAACAACAAGTGGTCTGTAAGAACAGTGGTCTGTAAACAACAGGGTCTGTAAAACAGTGGTCTGTAAACAACAAGTGGTCTGTAACAACAGGTGGTCTGTAAACAACAAGTGGTCTGTAAGCAACAGTGGTCTGTAAGACAACAGTGGTCTGTAACACAGTGGTCTGTAACACAAGTGTCTGTAACAACAGTGGTCTGAAAAAAGGTGGTCTGTAAGCAACAGTGGTCGTGAACAACAGTGGTCTGTAACAACAGTGGCTTAAACAGGGTGTAAACGTGGTCGTAAAAACAGTGTCGTAAACAGTGTGTCAAGTGGTCTGAAACAGGTCTGTAACAGTGGTCTGTAACAAGTGTTGTAAACAGTGGTCTGAAAAGTGGGACAACAGTGGTCGTAAAACAGTGGTTGTAAAAAGTCTTAAACAGGGTCTAAACGTTGTAAACAACAGGTTACAAGTGGAAAACAGGTCTGTAAAACAGTGTGTAAAAAGTGGTCTGTACAAATGTCGTAGCAAGTGTCTAAACAACAAGTGGTCTGTAAGCAACAAGTGTCTGTTAAGCAACAAGTGGTCTGTAAGCAACAAGTGGTCTGTAAAACAACAAGTGGTTGTAAACAACAAGTGGTCTGTAAACAAAAGTGGTCTGTAAAACAACAAGTGGTCTGTAAAACAACAGTGGTCTGTAAGCAACAAGTGGTCTGTAAGCAGCAACAGGTGGCCTGTAAGCAGCAACAGGTGATCTGTAAGCAACAGGGGGTCTGTAAGCAGCAACAGGTGGCCTGTAAGCAGCAACAGGTGGTCTGTAAGCAACAGGTGGTCTGTAGGCAGCAACAGGTGGCCTGTAAGCAGCAACAGGTGGTCTGTAAGCAGCAACAGGTGGTCTGTAAGCAACAACTAGTGGTCTGTGAGCAACGAGTGGTCTGTAAGCACGAAATCTTCCATTTTGAATAATCGAACTGCAACGAGTCACCTTTATTACGTCTGACAAGCCCCCCTCCCCCCCCTCACCCGCTTACTCATCCATCCCTACACACCCGCACACCCATACCCACACATTCATCCCTACACATCCCCACACACCCCTACTCTACTATACCCACACACAACCACACACTCCCACACACCAGCCTGTTCTGTAACGCTCAGTTTGTTTTCTTTTATTTGGTTCGGTTTGTTGTTGTTGTTATTGTTGTTGTTGTAGTTGCTGTTTTGTTTTGTTCTGTTTTTTTGCTTTGCTTTTTGTTTGTTTGTGTTTTTCTTTTCTTTGGTTTGGTTTGTTGTTTGTTGTTGTTGTTGTAGTTGCTGTTTTGTTTTGTTCTGTTTTTTGGCTTTGCTTTTTTTTGTTTTGTTTTTCTTTTATTTGGTTTGGTTTTTGTTGTTGTTGTTGTTGTTGTTGTTGCTTCTGTTTTGTTTTGTTTTGTTTTTGGCTTTGCTTTTTTTGTTTTTTGTTTTTTTTCTTTTATTTGGTTTGGTTTGTTGTTG